>JANIIA010000005.1:18448643-18475900 GCA_027478495.1 Erythroxylum alaternifolium
TACAGAGAGAAACAGAAGAAAAAGCTAAATATATACGACATATAGACGGGGGGGTGGGTAATGACCGTCAGATTAAACGGACGAACGAGATGAATTCCGTGGTCGTCCATCCCGTTCGTCCTTAGTATATATACTTAATAACTAAAGAACATTTCCTTGTCATTTTTTAAAACATTTTCTTGGATGCTTCTTATATGGTTTTCTTAGCTTTTACTTAGATAAATAATGACGAGAATTTGAGAAGGATAATGGTGGAATAAGAGAGAAATTAAAACGAGATGAAGAGGAGATAAGAGAGAAAAAATTTATTATTAATTTTATTATTTTAAAAAATTTTAGGTCCCACCGACTGACCACATAAGACAAGGGATGTACAAAAACAATATCACATAATTTTCTTTTTTTTTTACAATAAAACATTGACGGAAAAATTAATTTGGGATTCAAATTGAACGTTTATGAAACGTTAGAATTTTTTTCTGAATATGTTGAAACTTTTGGGTTTAAATTAAATTATAGTGAAAATATTAGAGTCTAATGTAATCCTTTTACCAATCTTAAATAAGTAATTCACCTTCTAATTTTATTTTCTAGGTATTAACTCCATATTTACTTGTATTTATTATCATATACCAAAATATATCTATGTACTTATCTCTTTTTTTTCCCCTTTATTTAATGTGTCGTTAAGTTAGTTCACCACAAGAATTTGATTTTATGGTTATGGATTTGACTTGAAGCACATAGACTAGTTTCACCCTAAAGAGCATTGCCTCGTATTTTCATTCATTAGTTGATGTTTTGAAATTTTGTCGAATTACGTACTGCATTACTAATTTACTAGACCCATTGGTCCTCTAGATATAATTCTGTGCATTGTCCTTATCTCCTATATCTCCATCTACATACATTTTCCATATTAAATATTTATCTCCAGCGGATCTTTATGTCCTTTAATGGCTGTGACCATTTCGAACATAAAGTCTAAAATAACTTGAGATTTTAAAGAGTTCCTTAGGATGTACTTAGAAGTTGAATTCTCCAAGCTCAACTTACCATTTCACTAGTCTTTTTGATACATTTGATTTCTGCGGCACTACCTATCATAATGGGAGATTTATTCACACATAGAGGGACTGAGCTTGAAAATAAAGCCTCATCTTTCTTACGCCGATGAGGAGTGTGAAAGCTACTTTTTCTAATTTTAAATAATTCATCTTTAGGCCCTTTAACATCTTGCCTGCATAATATACTGTCTTTTGGTTGCTGTCTCCCTCCTTGATCAAAATGGAGCTAAAGGTTGCATCTAAAACTACTTTAGCTTTCATAATATCTTGAAAAATAGAAAGTGTCGATCAATGATCTTAATAAAAAGCTTAAACTTTATATCCTGCTTATCAGTCTTTGTGCTCTCACTTTTTTTTGATGGCTCCATAAGCAAAATAACCTCTATTTTTTGCTTTCATTTCGTGTGAGTGATTATGAACCCAAAAAACTTTTCTACCTCTACTGCTAGGTAGATTTTTAATGATTCAAATTTATGTCATATTTAGAAGGGTGTAAAAATATTCTCTAAGGCGCGCCACATGGACCCTTCCTTCCTTTGTTTTTACTTCGAACAATAGGTTCCTTTGTTCGTCCTGAATGATGTCTTCTCCTCGTATGCTTTGTTCATTCTTATCTAATTGTATATAGAGTAAAGTATCTATGAAGCTCAACATTTTATGCCCTTAGGATGTCTTCTAGCTAGCTTATCTTCAAAAATGGATAAATCTTTCACCTATGCTTAATTTAAGTAGTTGATCTGTGGAATTTTTAGTAGATTTATCCATACCTACACCAATGTTTAACATCTTAGTGCTCCCTTGATCTCCCACAGCTATGTGCTCGATTTCCTTGTTACGTTATGCCCTTAATTCTTGTGTTGGATCCCTTATGTATAGAAAATTGTCCCTTTCTATTTCTTTTAGTCTTCGAATTAGAGCTGTCACTCTGCATCTTTTAGGTCTAAATATTATGGGCCCTTTATCTGAAATTCTATAGAGTTTCAAGGTTGCATTGAGTTTCGGAGTGGCCGGCTTAACCCATTTGTGAAAGTTGTGAGTACCAACCTCATATCTAGATTGAGTAGGATGAATCATTGTAAGCAACCACTAATAATTTTCTCGTCCTTTTATGATTGAAATCATACAAGTCGCATGCTTTGATTGCCTTTTGTTGCCAGCAAAGTGTGACATAAAATTGGATGTAATTTGTTGGATTGAAGAGATAGACGTTTGTTGAAGACTCCGAAACCACGAGCTCATCGCCCCTGTTAACTTTGATTTGATGGCGTTTGGTCCATTAATTCTCGGTATATGCGGGCAGTGACGCTAGGTCTTGCATTTCTTCATAGATATCCAATGTTGGCCTTTGGATCTATGTGCATCAACACTTTTAGGGCGAGAGTACTATTATTAACGATATTTATATCAGAAACATGCGTCACAATTTCTTGCAGATGGGGCGAGTGTGGTGGGATCTTGGGGAGCCCATCCGATGGTGACTGTGGTGGCGAATATTAGTCTAGTACTCGCCAACTAGAGCAAAGTGTAGAACTACTTAAATGGGAATGATTAAAAATTTTAAATTTCCGCTGATGGAAACAAATGATGTGAACTTTAACGTACCAACAAGCTTTTGGATACTGTTCAATTCGCCAACCAGAGCAAAGTGTAGAACTACTTAAATGGGAATGATTAAAAATTTTAAATTTCTGCTGATAGAAACAAATGATGTGAATTTAATATACTTACAAGCTTTTGGATACTGTTCCATTCGCCAACCAGAGCAAAGTGTAGAACTACTTAAACGGGAATGATTACAAATTTTAAATTTCTGCTAATGGAAACAAATGATGTGAATTTAACATACCTACAAGCTTTTAGATATTGTTTTGTACCAGTCGAACAGTTCCGTACTAGCTAGAAAACGGAATAATATCAACATCTTTGGTACCGATCATAGGTATCGGCTAGTACTCAAAATATCGGCATATATCAACCGGTACTGTAAATTTTAAAAAAAATCTAAGACCATTTTGCAAAAATAAAAAAACCCTAACAAAACTAACCCTCCCGACTTGCCTCTGCCTCTCCTTTTTCATTTTTTCATCTATCTCTCAAACTCACCTCATCCTCTCTCTATCTCACCCACGCTCTTGTCGTCTCCACTCCGTGGCAGTGCTCCAGCTCCACCTACGTGACTCTTCAGCGGTGCTCCTACATCCTACCTCTCCGACCGTCATCTTTTGATCTTCCTCCACCATGCGAACCCGTCACCACTGACCCCCATCTGGACCTCCATCAACGTTCAGCTGTCCTCCACGACGACCACCAATCACCATCGTCTACTTTTCAGTCTCCAATGGTCCTTCATCACCCACGTTTGTAGCTGTCCTGATCTATAATAATACCCAATCACCGATTGGGAATTTCTATTTGGGTGTGTTTTTTCACTTTCTGTTAGAATTTTTCTAGTTAATTGCATATGTGTTGTGATTGTGAATGGAAAGTTGGAATGAAATTGTGAAGCATTTGTGACTTTATGCATCGTTGGTTAGAGTTGGATAATGGATTGGATTTGGAGTTGAATTGAATGAAAGAAGTATGGTTTTGCCGTTTTGGTTCATTTGTGGTTCGGTTGGTTTTTGTTCATTTGTGGTTTGATAATTGATGACTTGATTTATGGTAAATTTTTTGGTCATTCACGGCATGCATTAAAACTTTCGAAAAGATTTTAAATTTCAATTCAAATTTCAAGTTTCAACTTAACTTTATGATGCATGATTTAAAAGTTAGAAAGGTTTAAAAGTTTCAACTTAACGTTAAAACTAACAAACCAAGAATGTAAATTGGAAAGAATTCAAATAAATAATTAATTGACATAATCTTAAAATTATTGAAATGGTATTTAGATATTGGGTAAGTAATTAATTGAGTATAATAATAATATAATTTATCGTTGTCTTCCATCTACAAAATATTGGATCTTTCAATCCATTGGGTTAATTATTGTCCAAACATGCAATCACCATAGAAAGAATTTGTTGAAAAAATAGTGAAAGCAGTGAATTATATTGAATGTGAGAGGTTCTTTACATATCAGCGAGTGAATTATATTAAATGTGGGAGATTCTTTACATATTAGCAACTGGATGCCTTGTGGGTATTATAAGTCTCACGTGGAGTTACTAAAATAAGATAATGCAACTATCAAGACATACACTCTTTAAATCTTAACTCTCATACTCATAGGCTTTACTACTCTCCAATAGTAAAGTCTATCTATTTATGAATTTTAATATAGTTTCATGCATCTTTACTTCTTTAGACTTAATATAAGGATTTAAAGACATTATTTATGCTGCATTGCCTCATGAAAGACTTAGCGTTAGCACTACTAATTTTGTTGATGAAACTACTAAAGGATTAATTTCGTACAAAACTAACATCTTCATTTTTTGTTACAGAAAAATAGAAGAAAGTTCAACTACTCCTGATCAAACTACTTTAGGAAGATATAATGATCTAGCTTAGGCTCATGCTACATTAGTCCCAGGTATGAAGAATCATACAATTTGCTTGTTTTGTAATAAGCATTTAAAAGGTGGAGGAATCACCCGATTGAAGAAACATTTAGCTAGAGTTAAAGGAGATGTAGAACCCTGTAAAAAAGTAAGTCATGATGTGAAGTGACAAATGAAAACATTGCTTGAAGAATATCAATATGATAAAGATATAAGGGAAAGGTTGAATTTTGAAATTGGTAATGGAAGTTCGTTTTCTAGTTTTCGTGGTGATTGTGGAAATATTGAAGGTGGTAGTGGTAGTGGCGGTAGTGGTAATGGCATTGTTCCATCTCAAGCCAAAGAAAAAGTACCTGAACTTGATGTAAGGAAAGGAAGAAGGGAGGTGCCTAGTTTCTTTGCATAACGAAAACTACTAGAGCCCAACCTTTAATTCATAGTACAATGCAATCAAGAGATGTGGCTCACAATGTCGATATGGCAGTAGCTAGATGGTAGTAAGATACAGGTTCATCATTCAATGCTTCTCAATCTTATTATTATCAACTTATGATGGATGCAATAGCCTCTTATAGTCTGGGATACAAAGGTCCTTCGATTGATGACTTAAGAGGTAAAATTTTAAATTGTTTTGTTTCTAAAATTAGAAGTTATTTGGAAAAAAGAAGAGTGAATTAGGATATTTATGAATGTTCAATCATGTGTGATGTTTGGACAAATAAGAGATAAGAGCCTATTATTAATTTTTTGGTTTATTCTACAAATAACTCTGTGTTTTTGAAATCTATTGATGCATCTGGACTTATTAGAAATACTAAGACTTTGTTTGTGATATTTGATAAAGTTGTGAATGAATTAGGGCTAGAAAATATTGTTCAGTTTATTACTGACAATGATTCTACTTATAAAGTGGCAGAAAAAGGTTACAGAATATGTATAATTCTTTTTTTGGACTCCTTACGTTGCACATTGCATTGACCAAATGCTGGAGAATGTAGGAAATCCTAGGTATTTTCCTATTATTGATGAGACTATGCAGAAGGTTAAAAAGGTGACAAAGTTCATTTATAATCGTGCATGGATATTGAATTTGACAAAAAAGGAATTTACGAATAATAAGAATTTGTGTCATCCTGCTATGACAAGATTTGCAACAAATTTCTTATCACTTTAGTCTTTTGTTTCGATGAAAAAAGAGTTAAGACAAATGTTTACAAGTGATAAATGGATTGCATCTCAGTATGCTAGGTCTAATGCTGGAGTGGAGGTTTGTAATATTATACTGTAAGATAGAGAATTTTAGTCTCAATGTCAATTTGTTATCTGAGTTTGTGAGTCTTTAGTAAGGGTGCTTCGCTTGGTTGATAGTGAAGAAAAACCAATAATGAGTTATATTTTTGATGTCATCGACAAAGCGACGGAAGCAATCAAGGTCAATCTGAAACATAAGTCTTCTTTGTACACACCATATCTTTCAATTAATAATGAAATAAGGGAAAGACAACTTTCTTCTCTGTTATTTGTAGCTGGAGCATTTTTGAATCTTAGTGTCTATTTTAAACTGGATTTTACTAAGTAAGCAGAAGTTAATAGAAGAATGCTTTTAACTATTACAACAATTGTTAGCATTGACGTGATGCAAGATCTCTTAAGCTCACAAATGGAGCTTTATAAGTTGTCTTATGGGGATTTTGGAATGCCGATTGCTATTCGACAAAGAAGAAAACTTTCTTCATATACTAGTTATTAATTATTTCTTTTTTCTTATTTGTTGAAAATTAATTATCACTTTATTTTGTTTATAACGCTACTTTTGTTATCTTATAATTTACAGTTTCTTGGTGAGATCAATTCAAAAATAGTGTTCCAGAATTGAAAAAGTTTACAATTTAGATTTTAAGTCAATGTGTGAGTGCAACAGGCTGTGAATGAAACTAAAGTATAGTTGAATTTATCCACTCCAAAAAAAAGGAATAGATTGGATCATAAGAGGTTGAATGACTTAGTTTTTATTCATTACAATTTAAAACTTCGGGAAAGGTATATTATTATCATTATTAATTTCGATATAATTTCTGATGATTTTCTAATAATTAAATTTTATTGTTTATTAGGAATGTTAATAGCACAAGTAGTTCAACTGATCCAATTTTCATTGATAACATTGATCTTTTGGCAAATTGAGTTTTTGAAGAATCGAATTTGGTATATGTCAATGACTTGGAAGATAATCTAGGATGAGAAAGCATTGACACGTCATTTGGTGCATTAAATTTGAATGATAATGATGATAAAGCTCCTCTCAATGATGAGGATTTTGTATCAAATGATAACTGAAGTCAGTGCAGTTATAGCGTGCATCCTCCCATTAACAATTAAATTTCATTCCATGTTTTTTTTGTTTTCCTCTTTTTTTAATTTTACTTATATTTGATGTTTATGTTAAATTCTATATATGTAATGTAATTGTAAATATTTTTATTTCAAGTTTAACTTCTGCTTGATTGTTTCCTCGTTATAATTTTTTTTTTGTAAATTGTAATAGTTAAGGATATTTATTGGTCTTTTTATTGGATGTTTTGATGTAATTATTATTTATTAAAATGATGAAATTGTATTATTGTAATATTTTAAATACTTTGTAGCCTAGTTGGTTAACTCCTCACTTAATACTAAGGAGGTCTTGAGTTCGAGTCAACAAAACAGCCGGGGGTCTATAAGGAAACAGTCTCTGTATCTCTTAGGAGATGTGGCTATGACTGCGTACTTCTTACCCTCCCTATACCCTGCTTAGGCGGGAATTTGGGTATTGTTGCGTTGTGTTGTGTTGTTAATTTTATATTTGTATTATGATGACTGTTCTTTTTCATATTAATTGTGATTATTATTTATATATGAAATAGTTAAAAATTATTATTATTTCATATTAATTGTGATTATTATTTATTATTATGATTTTTGGAAATAGAGTTGATATAAACTCGTAAAATATACAGCATAACTGTACAACATACTAATGGACTATTTTGCAGATTTTAAAAAATTTCAGAGACTATTTCATAAATTTAAAAAATTACCCGAAACGGTACCCGGTATTAACCGATACCGATACAGTATCATACCATAACTCAATCTGGTACTAACTACGGTACGATATTCACAACTTTGCATACCTACAAGAAAGAATAACAAATTAAGAAAAAAATTCGGGAGTATGGAATAGGTTAGTATAGTATAAAGTCAATGACATTCTTCTTTACATAGAAAAGAAATTGAGTAGTGTTTCTACAATGGAAACTATATTCAATCTTGGTCAGTTAAGTTGAAGAAAATTATTATCAATTTTAATATAAGATTTTCGGATCCCGGATAAAATAGCATTTTATGATTAAAACTCCGTCGAATCCCTCATTTCCTGCAAGTGATTACAGTTTCCAGCAGGGATGTAGGCTTCTTGGACTTGTCAGCTTGTAGTGTTTCACACTAATAAAACGAATTAAATGCGTAAATTAGCATGTGCATCATAAAGTTACAAATGCACAACAAAAACAATATGCTTATATACCAAATTGATCCAAGACGTTATTCAATTAGGGTGGCATATAGCTATGTGGAAAAAGGCACTGACAAGAAACCCTAATTACTCAGATAACTCAAGGAAGATGAAGATGGAAAATGAAAAAGAAACGCTGATCTACAATTTGTATTCAGAATCCTCTCCTCTTGTTAGCATTGGAAGAACCACGGCCATGTCTATTCCACACAGCACTCTACAGTCAAATTGTTAAGCATCTGATCACTGTGGATTTTGGGCAGCCCATAGTTGTTGATACATCTGCATGCCGTGTATAGGTTGACCAGGATTACCATATATTATTCCATGACCACGCTGCGGCTGAATAGAGCTGCCATCATTCTCATCCGACGACTCGCTGGAGGCCCCTTGAGGAGGACTAGCTTCAGTTATTTGTCCGCCGAAATTCAGCATCTGGGCTTGAGGCACTGCTGAAGGCCCAGACTTCGATGCAGAGTTTGGTGCAATGAAGCTGCCCACAATGACCTGACAGGCAACAAGGAAAACCAAAACATAAAACGATAATAGTAACAATAATCATACAAACAACAAGCATATATGATATGATACATCAGGCTTAGAGAGTCTAGTGTGGAAAACAGGACCACCAAATATACCTGCACAGGTGACGCAGCCAGTAGCACCCCAGCAACACCACCACCCAAAACTCGGCCATCCGGCCCTGCTAACGATACGCTCAAGCCTCCATCTCTAATGTGATTGCCATTATTCTCAGAGAACCAGTAAGAACCTGATAGAGAAATGATTTCAAATCGGCCCTGCAACCAGGATCTCCAAATTAAAAAGGCAGTATAATTTTACAGGAAGACTACATAAAACCCAAAAGAGACACAAGCATCCCGAATAACAACAGATCGATGCTAAAAGGACAGTCTTGAGAGGACAGCCACCATCACTGAAATTGTATAGTGAAAGTTGGACCTGCCTCAGCACATTCGCAAGTAACCCAATTTCATGATTTATAATTATATATCTTATATGATCATGAATTTATAATTAGTAGTAAATGCGTATATCTGACACCATAACACTAGCGCCCCTATCAAACACTGACCTATATTAGTTCTATTCCAACTTGGTTCTCGTTAATACACTGTCCTAAATGGTACCTCACAAGGTAGAGCTCGTAGTTGAGCTATATGAGTACAATTAAAACATAGAATCATAAGAGTTTAAGCAGCCAAAAATGCACAGGTTTCAAATGCTCATACATACAAGATGTTTCTACACCTGCTTAGCATAATTTCAGCAGGAAATTAGTTTTAAGTGAAGGCGCATTACAGATTTCACCATTAGGACAATGTGAGAAGCATAGAGAATCAAATCATTAGCTCCAGCAGAATCGGTTGGCTGCAAATAGACATACAACAATTTATGTTCTTGATAGGGCAAGGAGTCATGAACATAGATAATTAATGGCTCAATAACCATTTTTCAAAGATTCCTTGAAGCACAAGGTAAATAGGCTCTTCCAAAAACCTCTACTAGAGTAACCCAGGACTACCAACCTTAAAAACTTGGAACAAGTTAACCACCATCCAATAGTAGAATCATATACACTGCAGCTTATATGCTATTCACAATAACATAATCCTTTAATCAGCATAATTAATAGACGTTTTCGTAAAAATGTGTTGAAACTGAAATTCTTTCCTCAAGGTCATGGTACGAGCACAACAGTGTTCAACATTCATAAACTCTTCCCATCAGTGAAAAACGAAAAAAACAAACAGCTAATTTGCCAATTTAGCCTCCCAATCAAAAGTCAAACATCAAATATTGGTTTTGTGGAGTAGATAATCAGCGAACCAAATGAGACCCAAAGGAAATAGTAAAAGAAATAACAAATGAAATTGAAAAAATGCAGATGTAAGCAAAAAATGTAAAAGAGAAGCGTGCAGGAAGTAGGATATATGAGAGATAAGGTATCGAAATGCTTGTAATTAAGGGGAAAACAAACCATAATTTATGTCTACATTTTATCTTAAGCATTTTCAAATCATCTTAAAGCCAGAAAGAAGAGAATTTGTGGTGTGGTCACTTTTAAAACCTTAAACTACAAGACTGGGCAATATATAAACTAAGATCCAACTTCATTCTCAAAGATTTTGGATGACACTTGCCGTTCAATTTGGGCCACATGTGGAAGTCAGTTAGGATTATATGTTGTAGATGTCTAATTAATGATGAACAAATGTCAAATACCTCGTATGCCACAATGCCCCCAGATATTGCCGGCTGACGAAGGGTAACATTGCATATAGCACCATTTGCTGAGAGAATACAAATAGTTCGTGGCCCTTGCAGTGAGAAAGCTTTAATCTTTGAAGCAATGTCCTGCAGAAAGGCAGGCGCTCTTGTCAGATGGCCTATAATATTTGAAAAGCCATTACAATCTATAAAGATTTGATAATTTAGCTTTCAAGACCATATGCAGAGACCCTTCTCTTAAGATATATTAGAAGGAACGAAAACTTCCTTAATGGACCTCAAGATTAGTTCATCAATCTAAAAGTCTTCACTCCCTTGAGAGAATCATTCAGTGAGGCAAACCGAAGTGCGTAAAAGGTCAGATCAAACAAACATTTCAAAAATATAGGCTATTTTGATTGAACTTCATGAAGGTGTGCAAGCCAAGTAATGAACGTGAGATAAACAGAGACTTTTCTGCACAAGTATTGTCTATTTGACTAGTTCAGCAGAATGAGAAGTCGATTATGTCCTGCCTCTGGGAATTGCAATTGCTAGTAGCTGATGTTGTGGGTATAACCCAGGTCAAGTTGTAGTTTATATATCAGCTGACTCCAGAAAAGAAAAACTTGAGTCTACAGTTCTTCATATGCATCTATTTAAGTGATCAATATTCAAGAATCCAAAGGTCACAAACATTCATCAAAAAACTTTTCTTGGACAGCTACTTGTATTATTTACAGAAATAAGACGCTTTTATAGTTATTAGCCAAAATCCTAACAGTTAATGACCTACTCCGTAGTTCATGCAACCCATGATTTGAAATTATTGAAATTTACTGAAATCTACACTAAAGAAAGAGAGTGACAGAAATATCAAGAGCACCCAATAACGTTACACCAATCTAAGTGATTAAATCAGCAACAAAACCACCTTTTCTATAATTGGCATCATCATCGCCAAAGCTTAATTCTATCGTTAACCGTCTTCATTCATACCAATCATCTTCCAGGAAATCATAAAACCAACCATATTCTTGATCTTTGCAAATCAAGAACTAAGCACCTACACATATGTTTTTAAAAAGAAGCCCTAAAGTAAAAGAACGCCTAGAGCAACCTTCAAAAGAAATAAAAAAGGAAACATCACGCCAAACTAACAATCACTTTTTAAAAAAAATAATAAATCATACAAACCTCCCCTGTTTTAACTGTAATGACATGTGGTGTAAACCCAACTCCTCCAACTCCACCTGAAAGATGTAAAAAGAAAAAAAGAAAGATGTTCAAAGGTTCCAACTAAAACAAACAGAACCCAACTAAAATATACCAAAGTTTCAAGCTTTCACAACAATTTCCACTAAAAGAACTACAACTTCAAAAATTCAAGCACATAACCATCAGCAGCCCACCTAATGCGTCGAGCTGTTTCTTCCCAGAACCCGGGGGACGTCCCCTGTTCCGCTTAATCGGTGGTTCAGACGCCGCGCCGCCGCCGGAATCCGTATGTCCGGAAGAAATCGTCGAAGTTGGCGCCAGACCCAACGAAGTGTTACCATCGGAATTGTACTTTCTGGGCCTTCCCCTCTTCTTCTTTGCTGGGTCGACACCAAACCTCATTCCACCGGAGGACGGCTGAGGCGATCCACCGAACCCACCTGCGTTGAGTCCTTCACCATCAAGCTGCTTCACTTGCGGCGGCTGAGCCCCAACAGAATTGAAGGGAAAACCGCCACCGGTCGCGGCTGCCGGAGGAAGATTCGGGGCAGTGATCATGGATGGGTGAGTGGCAGTGTTAGTGGGGTAAGAGGAGGCCGGAGCCCCCAGCATCATGTTAGGTTGATGGTGGAGGTGGAGGTGGTGGTGGTGTGATGGTGGATGTGGCGCCACTTGTAGTGGCACCGCTGCTGCTTCTCTGGAGTCCATGTTATTTCCTATTTTTTGTCTCTGTTTTCTTTTCTACTCCTGAGTGGATGGGGTTAGTATTCTTGTGTTCATTTGGGTTTTTACTGTTTGGAAGGCAAGGCAATTTCAGGGTGAAGCAAAGATAGCGTTGTCGATCGCTGGTGGGTGCGTGAGTTATCTACTTTCAGTCACTAGTCAATGCTAATTGATTGTTTGTTGTTGAAAAGCTGTAATCTTGTGCTTTTACGCCCCAAAAGCTGAACCCAAGAAACTCTGGATTTGTACCTCCTGGATTTTGTAAGTTTTCTAAATCTCCTTAATTTATGTTCTCCCACTATTTTTAGAGAGTTGTTTCTCTTTTAGTGATCGTGTTTGTTAGCCCTTCACGGACGTTGTTTTGATCAAACCTGCTAAGGACTCGGAGTTTGTATTATTTTACAATACAAGAGATAAATTTCTACCAAGAACATTCAACTCACCACTATTTTATCTTTAAGGTAATTTAGACTTCCCATTGATTAATATCACTTTGCTGCATTACGTACGTACTTTAATTAGATGTGCGGTATTAGTTAAGAAGGATACATATTGATGAAAATACTCGTCTTTTCTTTGTGTATAGCCAACGTTGAGTTTAAGCATAGATATTAACACAAGTCAAGCACGTATTATGTTCATTAAGGATTTGTCGCTACCAAGCTATTATGCTTCCCTTTTTAATCAATTGACTTAATATTATTGTTATCTTTCTTCCAACATAAACAAAAGATTAAAAAATATATTGACTTCAACTAGAAGTCAATATAAATAAGACTTTATTAAAACTCTAAATCCCCATATGATAATTTCTATTTTAATTCTATAAAAAATTACGCAGTGATTTGTCTTTTAATCTCATACGCTGACAAAAGTAGTCGGATTCCAATCCTTGTGAAACGGAATAAAAAGGTACTTTCGTTTCTAAATTATTATTTGGATTAACTTTTAACTAGACCTAAATTTTCTAATTACACCATTTCTAAAAATTCTACACTATATATTATCAGAGACTGAATATTTTATATTAATCAAAAGGTATTGTTTTTTTTCAAGGTTGAATTCGTTGCTTGTCTTTAGTTCATTATACCCTACAATTTCGTGTCTTATTTGATAATCCAATTAAAAAAAAAACTCTTCTTTACCGCGCTTAGTCAACCTTTGATACGCTTTTGTAATTTATTCAAGTTTTTAATTATCTCTTATTGTTATGCTGAAATTATGTTTTCACTTATCTATCAATTTATTTATTTTTTAAAATTATGCTTCTCATGAATCTTTTACTATTCTTTTCAAGTTTTTTTGCCTTTTTAATACACTTATAAAGATTCTTAATTTAAGTATTATTAGCAAGGAATTGAATGCATTTTGAAGACTTTTTTTGTGCTAGGAAATTAATCATGACCTAATCACGAATACAGTAAAACAGTTTATAAAATTTTTCATTTAAATTACTTAATATAATAACATGAACTAATAATCGAGAATTAAAATGATTAAGATATAGTATGGAATTAGTATATATATTATATAAAATTCAATCATGTTCTTTCTTACCAAATAATAATTGATTTACAATTTGAAATTTGAAAATAACCTTTTTAAATCTTAATTCTTTGGTGAGAAAAATTCTCAAATCATTACTGACAAAAAAAAGTAGAACATTCTCCCTAATAAATTTAGAGTGATAAATCATTTATTGACTTATTCATCTATCTTCATATTTTTTTACATTATATGATTAAGCTACCCTAAATCTAAGAGACTATAAGAAGCATCTAAGCATATTATTCATATATGTAACATTTTAGTAATCTCAAGTATAAGGATTAATTATACATCCACAAAATAAAAAAGGTTTATAGACGCAAAAGTAATGTTTTATCTAAGATCCTCATTAATGGGCCAGATTAGTGAATTTACACTCTAATTAACAATCATGTAATTTTTCTTTGTATCTATGTGATTTAGTTTATGAAATTAATTCCTTTCATTGTAGGAAAGAAACATAATACATGCTAATTTTAGCATTCCATCAATATGACATCTTAATGAAACTATAATTAGGAATAATTTAAGAATAATATATAAATAAATTTGAATTTCATAATCATGATCACATTAACTATAACCAATCAATTGATTGGAAGGCATATTTGAGTTGTTCTTAGATCTATAAGAAACTTGATAAAATGTTTTGGTTTAGACTGTGCTTATCATATTTTAGTTAATGTTTCAACCATTTGTTATTGTAATTATTTATTGATTTGAGATTTCAAGAGGTGTTAGAGGACTTTTGTAAATGTGTTATGGGGTTTAGTACAGATTTAAAGAAAATTTAAATTTAGAGTCAATACAATTGGTATAAGGAGTGTTATTAGTTTGTTCCCGAATTTTCAAGTGTTATATTAATTATTGATGCTTTAATTGATTCATACATTACATAAATATTTTAGAGATACTATTTTTGATTGCAAAACAAAGGATGAGGGAATATCTAAGTACATGATGCTTGAACCATAGTAGTTTATGCCATTTTATATCCTCTCCTTCTTGCCCAAAAATTGTCCTGTAGGATTTAGTTGTAAACTTAAGTGAGGAATCATGTAGCCATAAAATTATGTCCATTAGAGATTGGTTTGGTGAATATCCCGAAAAATTAGGGATTAATCTTTCTAAGCCCTTTGCAAGATATATCAACTGATTATCTTTTATCATCATCATCTCTACCTTTTTATTGATGGGTAAGACATAATGTAAAGAGGGGCTTAGAAGGTTAAGATGTAAGGGGCTTGCTTCAGTCTAATTATCAAACAAAAGGTTAGTCTACTTGCCACTCCCAATTTTGTGTTTCATAATGTGTCTGGTCACTACAGAAGTGTTGGAAGTAGGTACAACTGTCAAGAAACTTCCTCCTTTTATAAATTCCTCACACATCCATTTTTCCCATAATGATTCTTTATTGTGAAATAGTCTCCATATCCTCTTGGCCAGTAGAAGATTATTGGTAACCCTAATTGATTTTATATCCAAGCCTCCTTGAAAGGCATACTTCTTTCCATTTAACTTTAGTTACACATCTTCTATGTGTTGAACCACTCTATAGGAAATTCCTTAATATCATTTTTATGTCTTTCATTAACTTAGGGGGTTAAGGCCAAATGAGAGCTCCAGTAGATATGTATGCTACTTTAGATTGAATTTATGATTTGAAGTCTTCTAGCAAAAGATAGTGATCTTGACATCCAGTTGTTAGTTTTTACTTAAGATAGTATCAAATCTTTTATTGACCTTTCCATTTCTTTGTCTAGTCCATCCTTTTATAGGTTTTTGTGCAACATTTATACTTCCTTTATTGACTTCAATCTTATAGCCAATTTAAAGGCCTAAAATCCTTGAACTGTCTAAGTCAATCCTATATCAATTAGTCTATCACATTCTTCTTGATTGGTGAGGAAGTTGAAAAACATTAATGATGTTTGTAATTCCCTAAAATGAGTGTCTATTGTTGCTTCTATTAAGGAGTGATCTAAAATACTTAGAGCACTAAAAATTCCTAGGTTGTTAGGAAATTTAATCAACCATTCTTTGTTTACCAGGCCTTTATCTAAATTTTTCCTAATATGATATTGCCCTACTTGTTTATTTAACCATGTGAAGAGGTTTCCTCTATACACTAGGTCCACTAAACTAGCATTGTTTAAATATTCTTTGAATTCTTCATCTGCTTTCCTTTGTTTATTCCTTTTTCCTTCTACTTCATAAGAGTAAGAGATGTAGTTAAAATCTCCTAGAATAATCTATGGCCCATTTATTTTCTATACTAGTCCCTCTGTATTCTTCCATATGTTTCTCCTTTGAAATGCATGTTTAGCTGCATATACAAAAGTAACATAAATTTTTTCTTCAAATGATATGTAACTAACCCCTAGATGAAGATATTGATTTGTTTTCTTTGTGTTGGCTATTTCCAAATATTTGGTATTATAGGAGACTACAATTCTTCTAAGTTTATAAGAAGCATGGTTAGGTAAAACCTTCCATTGCCTATGTATAAGCCATAAAGCTTTGGTCATTGATATTTCCTTGATTTAGACCAATTAGAAATGGTTGTTTTTCTTTTAGGAACTCCCTCATTGCCTATTGCTTTTTTAGGGCAATTCAAGCACCTAGTGTTCCAAGCTATTATCATTGAATTAACAGGCTTATTAAACCCTTACCTTTTTGTTTTCTGCTTGATTTCCTTCATGTTGGTTGGATGAATGGAGATTCCTTTCTTCCAACTTTCAAATTGGATGGATCTTCTTTAGTTCCTTTTGTAAGCTTTTTGGGATGTATCTATAATGATTCTTCCTCTTCTCCTATAATAGGCATTGTGCTTGATCATGGATCCTTCTGATCTATTAATGTGTTTGGAAGGGGGTAGAAGTTATCCTTTGCTTTGTGGTTTCTTGTCTTTGTGGGGAGGCTATAGGAATGGTTGGTTTAGGAGAAGGAGTATTTTTTGGAGGGTTTATTGGGGTAGTTTCTAGTTAAAAAGGATTAGAGGGGGAGGGAGGTGTATTATGGTATTTTTGAATTAAGCTTATGGTTATTGGAATGAGAATTGGTGATGATACTAGCATTAGGGTAGGTTCTTTAGGTTTCTGAGTGGGGTTATGTTGGGTTGCAAATTTTTTTGGAGAGTTTGAGGGTTTTCTAACTTTTAGGTCTTGGTGTTTTTTTTTCTAAGGATAGGATAAAGTAATATCATATGGATAAAGTTCTCCATCCTCACCAAGCTTCTTGACCTTTATTTGGTTCAGTGGAGCAGTTCTCTCTCCATTTTTACATAGATTTTTTCAAACCCTAATTTTCTCATCTTTTTTGTATGTTCATCTAACCTTATTTTCTTTCCATTGGCACCTACCAAGTAACTTAATCTAGTAGTCATCTAATACTCCAGTGGTATATTATGAAAACATATCCCCAAATGGATTTTACTTAGTGAGGCTTTGTCCAAGGTCCTACTTAGGATCCTTTTTTTTATGAACATTAGTTTACCCATCCAATGACAAAGACCTATCTCCATTACCTACTTCATTCACGTTGTTTTTTTGAATTTGAACCAAAAATAGTCTTCCTCTATGACTATAATTTGTTGTAAATCAACCTTAGTCCACATTGATTTAGCCTAAGTTTTGATTGATAAAATGGGTCTTTTATCCAAGGTATCCAACCAAGGTTGCGCTCCATTTAGTTGCCCCTACTTTTAATATTTCTATCAGGGGTGAAACAATCTAGCTATTCTTAGTATGGAGGACTCGCTTGAGTTTGAGGGTTCCCCATCATTTACCACAAGATTCCAAGGTTTTTTTGGTGTTAGTTGGAGAGTTAGAATGGGGGTTGATGAAGGTGGTGTCACTATATTTATTGATTAGGGTTTGGTGGGGAGTGGAAGTGTCTAGGCTTAGATTAAATGTTTCTTATGTTTTTGTTAAGATGGGGTAGGAAATGAGTTGTTGAGATTAGTAAGGGTGGCAATTTGGATTGTGACTTTAGGGTATCTAGGAGAGCAATATCACAGGAGTCTTGGTTCTTTGCAAAAAAGGACGACGAAGATATTAAATTTGGTGGTGATGATGGTGGAGTAGATGGGTTGGCTAGCTAAGATGGAGAAGAAAGGTTATTGTCCAAAAGTTTATCAGATGAATGGAAAAGGGAATCGCCTAAATAAAATGGTGAGAAACACAGTTGTTGAATGAAGAAAAAAACGAGTATAAAAGCTGTATTGAGAAGTCACTCTAGATGTTAAAATGACTCTTCTAAACATAGGGTTGTTTCCTTAACACTTTAGAAGAATTAGTTTTATATCTTCAATTATTTGAATTGTTGAGTTTTTATGAATTAACTGAAATCAATTAAATCAAATTACATTTTTTAACTAATTTGATTTTATTTTAATTATAATAATGTCATATCAATTAATTTAAAATTTCAAGTTGATTTGTAAAAGGTTATATTTGCGATTTTAATACAAGTTATGTTACAATAATCTAAATTTTTTGTTTGTATTCAACAATTAACCGAGGGGTTATATATTTTATGAAATAATTAATGATAAAGGGGTCAGCTTGAACTCTAATATCTTCAGTTAAATTCAATTTAAGTGAATGAATTATAATGTTTTAAAAACGATTAATTTAAATCTAACTTAATTGTCCTTTCAAAGACTTGCTAAAATTTTTGCTCAAATTTTGTAATATTTATTTATGAGTACCCTTATTAATTGTGCATCACAAACATATAAGAGGGTACATAAATGGAGCCCTTCCCGCCTTCATCCTAAATGACGACATTTATGATAAATTTAGATTTGTAGTAAACATTGTTGTCTATTATGTAATTTCCACTTCATAAGCAATATATAGTCCTTATTTTATTGTAATCCTCTCCATTTTTCTTGTGTCCTTACTCATCTCATTGCGAGGAAGGGTCTATTGGGGACAATATGGTGCCTAGCCTATCTTTAGCATGACTTAAGGATAAAGATTGTCTCAGTTATATATTAAGCAATGTTTTGAAAATTGGACTAGACATTGAATTGGTCAAAAGAAAAGGTTAAAGGTTTAATCAGTATTAAATCGATATAAAACTTGTATATAATAAATAAGAAGTAAAAAATTATAATAATAAGTATTGAAATAAAAAATATACCAATGTCTCTTATTATATAATGAAGGAATAATAAATCAAATTTAATAATTCAAACTAAACCTGGGTCTAATATAAAACTTAAAATTAAATTTTATTTTTGAAAGAGGTTATGTCTCATCATGGTCAAAAGTTTCAAATTCTCCAATGTTATCTAAAGATTCGTAAACTAAACTTTCATCCAACATATTTGCATCGATTTCTTCTATTACATTCAAATATTTTTTTTATTTTTCAAAATAATTACTACTTTTAGATTTCAGTTAAAAAATAATGTTTACAATATAAGTGACATAAATATTATATATAAACTAATCAAATGTTACTTATATGATGATTTAACTCAATTTTTAAATTCAACTCGAACTAATTAAATTTGATATAAATTAATAATTAATTATAATTATTTTAAATTATTAATTAAATTAAATTAAATTAATTCAAATAAAATTTAATAACTACATTAAATTATAATTTTATTAGTTTATTAATGTTTATATGGCATGAAATTGAAGTTTTTGTCATTATTTGGCAATTAAAATTTTAGAGGAAGGATCGTTTAATTAAAAATAAAAAATTACTCAGCAAAGTTATACCTTTTACTTCAAATCTAGAACATAAATATTTGTAAAAATAAAAGAAAAAATATAAGAAAGGGATAAAAAGAGGAAAACTATTACCCATCTTTATGATGCAATGTGAAGATGTTGGTTCCCAGCTGGATCTCTCTCTATTCCCCACCTCACATGTCCCATCAACTTTTTCTAGGAGAAGATTCCAAAGTTTCAATTTTATTTATTGTCTCATTTTTTGATGATATTTGCAAACCAATTTCACTAATCAATCACTCTTTTTTGTTTATAAATCACATCTCTGATAGCCGCTAAAACCTCCTTTCCTTTTCCTCTCTTGTAGTTGCTACTCTTTAGCATCTTTCCATTCTTCTGCTTTTAGATATTTTGATATATAGTTCATCAGAGCTCTGAATTTGAATTGAACCCATCTTCCGTTAATTTGCCTGCTTCAATTTTTTTTCTAGTTTCTAGTGCCAAACTTAACTACTCATTTGCTCAATCTTGATTTTAGATCGGTTTTCACTATTATCCATTGATTTCTTAAGTGCCAATCACACAAAGCTCTCATCTTTCTATATTCATATGGTGTTTGGTTGGAGAAGGCAAAGGCGTATCCAGCTCAGAGAAAACCAACAGGTTTATTATTTAACTGATCAATTTTCATTCACAATGGTCAAAAGTAAAAATTGAACCAGAAACTAATCCAGCTCGTACTTAACCCGATCAAACTGACTAGTCATATTTGGTTTTTATATCATTGATATTAAGTCGAAACTTTGCCTATTTTGCTACCTTCTCAATTGTGTTGTATGTTAAGTTGAAGCATTTTTATTTCTTATTTTAATTGATTTTGATTTATATTGTCTTGGTTAAGGTTAAGGAGACATTATCACCCCTTTTTGACTTATTTATTATGGAGGAATCTTTCTAGATAACAAAACTTATTCATATGGTTCTAATATGTTGCCTATAATTTAAATAAAAAACTCATGTAGTTTCATGCAATAAAATGCCCCAAAAAGTAGTTAATTGTGTATAATTTTAGAATTGTACTAAAAATTACTAGTCAAGTGCACCTGTTGTTTTTATAGTATAGCCTAATGAATATGATTATCATTCTCACGAGGACTACGACTACTGGTAGTATATATCTTTTTATCATATACTCTAAAACCATAAATGATTGATCTAAAGAAATGATTAACTAAAATAAAATTATTAATTTGAAATAAAAATCAAAGCAATAAACAAGGCAACCAATTGATAAACAAGACCTAGATGTAGAATCTCCTTAGAACTTTTCTATATTGGATTTATCTTGATTAAATAATTAACCCTAGTTTCTTGTACAATCAAAATTCCAAAAATTATAAGCCTATTATATCTCAAGAAATAAATGTCATATTATTAAGTTAATTAATTGAAATTTATTTCAAATAAGCTCTTAAAAACCTATTAACTTGTTTTACAAATTTTAATTGTAGATTTGATTTTAACCAAGATGATTTATTTGTTCCTATCTATGGGATTCCATGTAACTCTTATTATTTATGCCACGATCTATTCTTACATATTATTTCTTAATCCCAAGATATGAAATTTGGAATTGAATCAAAACGCCATCAATTTTTAATTTAACAATAAACAATAATCATGAATAATTCACAAGGGAACTTCTTCCTTTCATTAAAACAAAAAACCTTTAAAAAATAATTCTAAAGTTTATCCTTATTTAGATCTATCCTAATTTCGTTTACAGGAAAACAAAGAAAACAAACAACAACTAAGAATGATCTTGAAATCTTGAAGTTCTTCACTTGAGTCTTAATGGAAATCCCTTCTTTTCTCTCTAAAGTTGCTTTCTTCTTTTCTCAAATGCTCTAATTTGTCTTCCTAATGATCTATTATCGTTTGCTTATTTTCTCCTCCCTCTCTCTCCCTCTCTCTCTCTTATATCCAAAACCTAATAATTTCAAAATAACTCAAAAAAACACAAGTTTAACATGAACCTATGTTTGATCATTATTCCTCCCTCTGATAGAAAACTAATTATGAAAAATATTACCCATAATATTGATCCCTAATAAGTACCCTTATTTGACCTATGTTGTTTCATATCCAGCACGACTTCAAGTGGGTGTCATATTAGTGACCAATGTTCCAAACTCTTCCTCTAAAATAATTCCAAAAAAATCTCTAAATTAGCTCTAACTTTCCAAATATATTTCTTCTTTATTAAGGAGATATAACAAAGTCTACTAAAATATAAAAGTTCTATTGAGTACTAATTCCCATTTAAACCATCCAAACATAAGCAGAATGTTCTCAAAATCATTCTAAAAATATAACCTAATTAGCACTTACCGAATTTTGCCACATTTTAGCATTTGTTTGCCCTTAACTAAATCAATTTCATAACTGATGAAAGTTAAATAGACTATGTTTTTATGCCCATATTAAATATTTTTTACTTGTTATTTGAGGGTTTTATGTGGTTTTTGGTATACTTATTTTGTTTTTAATGTGCTTTAAGGTCTAAAATACCTTCATAGATCAAATAGAGAAGAATTAATGTGAAATTGGGGCAAAATATAGAAGAATTGGAGCTATTTTAGATGTATATGCCTATATGAAGATGCACTTACCTATGTGATACATGATTGTGTAAGGGACCATGTATATGACTGTGAACGTATAAAGCTTCTAAGATGTTTTTAAACCTTGATTTTGCATTATAAAGGAAATTATAAAGAGGAGACAAGAGAGAGGAAATTAGAGTCAGAGTTAGAGATAAAAGTTAGTGTTGGACACTCAATTTTGAACATAGGATGACAAAAACACAAAGATTAATTAAGAAATTTGATAGAAATAGTGTTATGTCAAAGTTTCAAGTAGATTACACTAGAGAAAAGAGGGGATATATATCTCATGGAGTCTTTTCTTTTTAATTATTATTATTAACTTTTGATGTTTGTTTTTTTTCTATCTTTATGAACTAAGTTTTTCTAATGCCTAGGTATGATCAATCCTAATTTAGATGGATATTATGATTTTATATTTCACTTAATGCAATTTGATTGACTGATTCATTATGACTCATTTGTGTGTTTTAAAGTCTTAAATTAATATGTCTGTGATATCAGTTCAACGTTTGATTTCAGATGATTGAAATTGAGAAATAATTTTTTATAAATAGATATAACATAATTGGAAGGAGTTGCATGCAAACCTAGAGATAGGTCGAAATAAATCCTCTTGATTATGGTCAAACCTAATAGTGAAATTCACGAATTAAGTGATGCATTCATAAGGGTTTTAACTAGATAAAGACTTAAATTAATTAGTTGAGGATTAGTTGGTAATAGTCTTAACATAATATTGAAATTTTCTTGGTCCAATGATCAATAATTAAATTGCATAATAAAGAGTTAAGAAATTTTAGGGGGATTCATTACCTAGGTACTAGTTATTCGATATTGATTAATCTTAGTGTCATTTGTGTTCTAATTATTGTGTTAAATTTTAGTTTATCTTAGTTGTAATTAAATCATTATCCTATTCATTGATTAGACAAAAGTACTTATAGGCCTTCTAGGAATGATCTATACCTGTTAGTACTAGCTATAGCTACTCCACGCACTTGTAGTTTAAAACAAGTAAAAAAAATATAAACACCAATAACTATTAACTTAAATAGATGGTACATCAAAAAAGAGTTTAATAAATTAAACGCATTAATAAAAACTCTGTATTATTCATTTAATTATAAATTTCATTAATTTGTTACATATTTGTCTGGGTTCTTCAAGTCATAAATCAATTCAATTTAACTCCACAATCCTTCAACCTTTAACTTTCATCATAATACATAAAGTGAACATATATGATAAAAATGTTCCAACTTTCAAACTTTTTAATAACCTTAACACTAACTTTAAAAGTTTGTTTGAACTTTTTGAGGGTTGTTTAAAAATTCACATAACCTTTTGACATATAAATAAACTCCTTATTATGAATACTTTCAGCTACTTAATTAGGCCACTATTTTAAATAGCTACTAGCAACACTCTTTAATTTAAACCTTTCTACTTAATTTGAAGCCAATTGAGTAAATTTATTTTATGTTCACTTATTGATATTTTTAATTTTTGCTTTTGTTAGATACTAAAAATGCTTAAAAATTTTGCACTTATAACTTAATTATATGTCTAAATTATACCAAAAGTATCATAGTGCAAAAAAAGTACCCATTTTAGCTTACTTTCCAGAAAAAAGCTTCCATTTTCAAAATTAATGAAGCAAATTAAAATTAACTTCATCATCAATGCTCATAACAAATTACCTAAACAAATCGAATCATAAAAAACTAAACTTATAATGAATTATTCCAATCATTATTCTTTTAATTTTAAAAATTTTCCCAAAGTTGTAAACAGCTAAGCTAATTATATCAAAATTAATAAGCATAACAAATTAATTCCCTCCTATTCAGTTAAGTTATAAATTATTCTTAATTTATGAAATATATAATAACAATGAAAAATTAAAAAGTGAAATTAAGGAAATTAATATAACTTAAGCTCTTTTAGCAATAAAGAGATCTATATTTAAAGTCAAAAGTATAAATTTTTGGTGAGTATCATGGTATGATAGTTAAAGAATATCAAAACACATCTAAATGTTTTTAACTTAAAACACTTATAACAAAAATCAACATGATGCAAAAACATACCTAAAGCTAGACTAATGATAGCCCCTTAATCCAGTCCATATAAAGGCCTATATGTTGAGTTCTATATTTCTTTTCTATTATACCTAGCATACAGACAACATTTGAACAATAATGAAAAGATAAGGTTTATTAATCTACCTAATTATTGCTTCCTACTTATGACATACACAAAATCCCACTTGCACCTATTTTCTGAATGCCAATTCTCCTCTCAAATATGGAGTAGGAAAAAGGTCTTAATTCTCCATATGCTTCCATCAAACTAGTTACCTAGAAGCTATAAATTGGCTATGATAGTAGAAAGTATGATCAATGAAGACCAATAACTATATATTACATGTACAGGATCTTGTATATATAAAACTGATAAGTGTGAATTGCATCATATTTTAGGGCTTAGTTTGTTATGTATTAAGTGATAATCTAAGTGTTTAGGTTAGAATTGTGTTAGTTTGTGTGTTTAAGTATTTTTATGGGTTAGTATAAGTATTTGAGCTTAAATATTAAGTTTTTGAGGTACCTTGATGTGTTTGTTAGTATTTTAGGGTCAACATCGAAGAATGGAGAAGTTGTGGAGACACTCGGGCCAAAACAATGGCCCATGATCGTGACACAATAGGCCATAATCGTGACAGAAGCATTGGAGCCAACCCACAATCGTGGCATATAGGCCACGATCATGACAGAAGCCTAAGATACTGCCCATGATTGTGGACTGATTGTCATGATCGTGACAGAAGGGTTGGATGTAGCCCATGATCGTGGCCTACAATGGGAAAATGTGTAAAAAAGTGACAACGTCAAGTTTTGAGAGATTTTCAGAACTTTTTGACCTCAAAAAACCCTAGGGCTGCTCAAAACATAAAAGGTATTTAAAGAACAAGATAAAGCAGATTAAGGAGCTTTTGCATCAGTTACCAAGTGAGAAACCATAAGGAGAGTGCATCAAGAGAATGAGAAAGAGAAGAAAGAAGAGAGATGTGGAGAAGAAAACTATGCGAAGTACTTCCGGGAACAGAAGGTTTCTCGCCGTTGCTGTCTCCATCATCCATTCCAATCGTATTTTTAATTTTATTTTCAATTTTATTAACGTATAGAATTGAGATAGTTGTTGATGAATAAGATTGTTGAATGTTGAGGAATCTCTAAACTCACCTTCGAGTTGTTTTATTCTTAATTTAATAAAATTCGATTGATTGTGTTTTTATTGGATTAATTATGATTTAAATTCTTCACTTGCATAATTCGATGATAAACTAAAAGGGTGAACTAAATGAAAATCATTAAATTGGGATAACGAGAGTTAGGTAATTTAATAGAATAAGAATTATATCAAATCGATAATTTGTACGAAGAGAGATCTTGCATAGGATTCCTGGTAGTTTTTAGACAACTTTAGATCTAATTAGGGTTTTAGATAGATTGTTAATTAAGAGATTGCAATTCCCATAATCTAATTATGATTTATTAATTAGGGTTAATGGTTATAACTTGAGAGAGAGTAATCAACCCTAGAACTGTCTAGAATTAGTAATCCAGTATTTCATAATCAATTAGGTTAGCATTAAAGATAGATAAAATTCCCCTTTCTCTTAATTAGTAGCTCTTTAAGTTAATTTTTAATTGGGCATTGCATATACTATTTCGTTATTATTCGTAATTGATTCTTGAATTTGAGTGCGTAGTTGAAATAAATTCTTTTCTTAGTTTTGTTTATCCTAAATTATTGTGAATTATGTTGGCCTTATATTTTAGGGTTATATTAACCCTCCTTGTACGATTGACACCTTAGGTACTATGTAAATGACTTGTGTGATTACAGAATATTGAGGTTAAAATATTAAAAGTTATTCAGATAAAAAACATGCGATCAAGTTTTTGGCGTCATTGTTGAGGGGGCGATTAGTTTAGTTCTATAGTTTAAAGCATTTAGTTTAGTTTTTAATTTTTGTTTTCGTTCTTTCTTTTTTAATTCTGAAATCGTGCTCTTGCATGAACACAAGATTCATGAGAGGTTCGAGTTGTGCAGTTGAAACTTTAGATTTAGACATCACTAGACTAGAATGAACCATTAGGAAAGCTCGACATGAAGAAGAAGAAGAAGTCGTGAAATCGACAATGGCTAAGAAATTTCAATAGAATTTGGACCACGGAGCGAACCAAGAACGTCAACAACAAACCCTTATAGACTTCATGAGACTAGGGTTAATGCAGCTAACTAAGGAGGAGCTAGGCCACTTGTTCAAGCAGCCTAATTTGAAAGAAAACCAGCCCTCTTAAATATGCTTCAACAGAATGTGTAGTTTTATTGATTGACAAACGAAGATCCCAATACACATATAGTGAACTTCCTTGAAATATGTGATACCTTTCAATACCATCAGATATCGAAAGATGTGGTCAAGCTTTGACTTTTCCCTTTTACCTTTAGAGACAGAGAAAAGGCTTGGTATTATTCCCTAAACCTAGCCAATATCACAATGTGGGATCAACTAGTTCGTGCTTTCTCTGATAAGTATTTCCTTTTGACTAAGACCACTAACTTCATCAAGGAAATTACCAACTTCCAGCAAGGTGATGGGGAATCGATATACTAACCATGGGAAAGATACAAGTATTTGTAACGGAAGTGCCCACATCACAACTTACCTAAGGAATTCCTGTTGTAAACATTTTATAATAGAGTAATCCCATATACGAGAGGCACGATTGACGCAACTTCAGAAGGATCACTAATGAGAAAAACGGTTGATGAAGCTTAAGAGCTGATAGAGGAGATGGAAAGTAATAGCTGCCTATGGACAAATAATTGGAATAGATAGACTACTTTATTCTGAGAGCAAAAAGGAATTGTGGATGTCGATCAAATGACAGAAATGTAAAAAAATTTGACAACTTGACTCGACAGGTTAACAACATGAAGGCTTCATCCTTGGCCCTGATGAAAGTCGGACAACTAAAGTG
>JANIIA010000005.1:18602249-18614669 GCA_027478495.1 Erythroxylum alaternifolium
ATTTATTAACAAAAGTGTTAATTTATTATAATAATATGCAGATACATATTTTAGATTAATTTGTAAAATTTATTATAGTAATATGCATGTGAGTGATCTTAAAAAAGATGCAAAAAATAAATTGTAAGCTTATTTTTTACTAAAAAATGGTGAAATTTTATTAACAAAAGTGTTAATTTATTATAATAATATGCATATACATATTTTAGATTAATTTGTAAAATTTATCATAATAATATGCATGTGAGTGAACTTAAAAAAGATGCAAAAAGCAAATTATAAACTTATTTTTTACTAAAAATGGTGGAATTTTTTGACTAAAAAACTATCTAAAAGTAAAAAATATTGATAGAAATGGTGGAATTTTTTGACGTAAAAAGCTTACACAAAACGTCTAAAATAGCATTTATGTGTCTAAGAAAATTGTCAAAAATGTATGTTTTTGATGCATCTATGTGTAAATAGATTTTCGACGCTTAGATGCCTAAAAAATTTATGTTTTTTTGACGCATCTATGTCTAAGAAAACTGTCGAAAATAGTTTTTGTGATACTTGTTTTTTTTACGCTTTACAAAACGTCTAAAATTATTTTTAAAATGCAAAAAAGCGTCTAAAAACTCCACCTTCTGTGTCATTAAACTCCATATTTTGTTGTAGTGACCTTTCAGCTCTATTTCACGTAACCTTTTACAATATACTATGATAGTGTTGACATCCATCTTATATATTGCTATTAAAGTTTATGAGACATTAGTCAACTCAAAATATCATTACATTTTGTCATCTATATGATTTTGACATATCTTTAAAACTTTAATACTAAATTCTAAATAGGGATTAATAGTAAAATCTGTTATTATCTATCTTTCATAACTAATCTCAAACATATCATTATGTTCTAGACATTTGTTTTATTAACAATTTAGTATCAACTATACTAATCAAAGGTAATGTCTACTTGGAACAAAATATAAATGTAAGAAAAGCATATGTCATGACTACCAAATAAGATTAGAAATTTAATCATATATTTAGTTGCTTCTATTATTTTATTCAAAACATTAGGCCTCACTATTATTAAGAAATATTACTCTAATCTCTCTAATGGGTTAGGATCAATGTCATGAATACAATACCGGCACCATTGCCGAATTGGGATTTAGTAAGGTATTGTATTAGTACCGGTCAATACCGAGTGCTATTTTGGGTTATTTTTTAAAATTTTGAAATATTCTCTGAATTTTTTAAAATTTGCAAATTAGTTTATTAGTATATTGTACTGTATACTTTATAATTTTATATTAACCATGTCTTTAAAAATCATATAATAACTTTTTGTGTTCAGATCAAAAAAATCTTATGCTAGCTTCTTTGATTCTTTTAAAATTTATAAGTTTATCAATTGAATAAGAAACTGAATTATGAATATATGGAGTTGAAGTTCCAAAAGTATTTTTCCAATTTTACATAGCCAAAGTAGGAGTTATAAGAATATTATTTTTAAATATTTTTTAGAAAATAAAAAGAATATATTGAATAAACCAAAAAAGGAGTTACAAGGCTTAAGCCATTACAAAAGCCACAAGTTTGGCCATATTTGGCCATGTAAACTTGGAAAAATACTTTTGGAACTTCAATTCCAGAGATACATAATAAATTGATTATTTAACTTTCATCCTAGTAGCCTTGTGGCTTTTGTAATCGCTTGTACAAGGAATTCATTATCCTAGTTGTAATTTGTATAGTGAAATAAATCAACCTAGAATTAAATATCCCATCTCTCAGCCATTTCATCTGTAATGTCTAGAATTTGATAACTTTCTATTGTAATTTTCCCCGTCCAAGTTTCTTTGTGAGTTGACAAAGTCTTGTGATTGATTCTTAAAAAATCTTGTATTCCTTTCTCTCTATATAAAGTAACTAGTGCATCCAAATGCAATTTTGAAAAGGATACGATCTCTTATAGATAAGTGATGTGGCTATATAGCCTACTAGACTATATTTTCCCACTCCATCTCCAGAAAATGGTGGTTGTAGACCTATTAAGTGCTTAACCAAAGGGTTGCTACATAGTTGCATTTGAATAGGAGGTGACTAAGTGCTTTATGTTCTACAATATAACGTTAATTGATGTGGTTAAGGTTGTTTATGCCTTTAATCCTATATAATATGCTAAGTTTGTTCCTTATTGTAAGCCAAAGTATGAAGGAGACTTAGAGGAGTTTGTTTGAACCATATCAGTCTAAACTAATTGAATTTAAGAGCTCAAGTCCTGAAGAATTTCTTATAGGATTTGTTGGCGAATATACCTAAGAAGCACTCTTTGAAAGTTACATGATTATTCAGAATTAGATCATATGGATACGAGGGAACCTCTCTTATAATAGTAGCAAATCCCTTAGAGTTGCAATGCTACTCATTTCTGGAAACATTTGCCTTAGATTATGTAACTCAAAGATCATATTCAATGGCCTAAGATTATACCAATTATTAAAATCAAGGTTATACCAATTATTAAACCATAGCCACGTGCTCTACTTATTGCCCATTTTATATTTAATCTTTATATGCAATTTGTCCCTAGGCTTTAAGAGCTGAACAATAGTCTAAGAGGAGTCACTCATTGATTTGATTCTCTAGAAATTCTCACCTTCTAGATAATGATCATGCGACCATTTGACCTATAATGAATCTTTATCTATAAGTGTTATACATATTCTTTAGACAAGCATCGATATATTCATCAATTGGATAGGTATTATACCTAATTCTCCCCCATTCTTAGGTAAGCAGACCTTTTCTCTTTTGCTTTTTGCAAAATGCTTTCTATAAGAACCCCCCATTTACTAGCTTCTCAATGTCTTTACACGTATTTTTAGGAATTAATAAATGTGAGGACTAATAACTACGTAAGTTATTCAAAACAAATTGAATTAATTGTAAGGTTTCAAGGTTCATTGGGATGGAACTAAAAGAGAAAAGTAGGAGAATTGTCAATTAAAATTCAAAAAATATTCCCTAAAAAAAAGACCAAAGGCAAACAAATAACAATAGGGAAACTAGCAACAGGAAAATTTAAGCGCAAAAGAAAAGAATGGTATAAGGAGAAAAGCATATAATCAATCAAGGAAGTACATAAAGAAAGATCTACCACTACACATAACCAAAAAAAGAAGGCAGTAAAAGGGGAGGAAGGAGAGTACTTTGTCTAAGATATTGATTAAAAATTAAAAAAAAAGTCTATTAAAATTTATAATTTTTTATTATTAATAAAAGTATAATACAAATGAGCATACATGAAAATATATCAATAATTATGACGACCTATGTTTTTAGTATTTTAAGTATATTAAAATTAAGTTAGGCAAATGTTTTGTGGAATTCATATTGTGGCACTAAACTTTGGTTTTGTTTTTATTTTTAGCTTTTATTTTTGTTATCAAATTTATTAAAAAATTAATTTATTTGAATTTCTTATTTCTATGTTTAATTTTAATTTCTTCTTATTTTATAACTTATGAAAATTAAAATTAAAATTAAAATTAAAATTAAAATTAAAAATTTTAATTATTTGTATTAATTACTAATAGATATTAAAATTAATATATCTTAATTATTCAATTATTTCAAATTTAAAATTAATTTAATATTTAATATTTTTAAAAATAAAATATTTTCTTTAAAATTTTATTTATTTAAATACTTTATTTTAACAAAATATGATTAATTTTATTAATAAATATAAAAAATTAAATTAAAATAATTTATTTAATTGATTCATAAAATTAATTTCTCTCTAAATGTTATTTAATATTTAATTATTATAAATAATAAAAATATAATTCCATTAAAATTAACACAAAAAATTTTGCTTTTATTTAACAAAAAAACCAATAACTAATTATGGCCTTAAAATTTATACATACAATTTGAGATTATTACTTACCACCTCAATTTTCGAATTTAGAAAGAAAAGCCTTCAAATTCTATATCTATAAGGACCACGCTCAAGCTTGTCCCATATGGAAAAGATGGTAGAGAAAGAGAGGCCTTTCTCTTCTTGCTGGTTGACTCCTCCAATTGACCCCTAGCTTCCCTCCCGTTGATCTCCATCCTTCCTTGCTTTGCTTCTGCTTCTTTTTCTACCCTAGCTTCATACATAATAAGTCCTCTTGGGAGGGTCCTTAATTTTTACCAGTTAAAGCTACCTTTTAAGCTTCCTATAATGTATATGGTGGTTCTTCTTTTTCACATATGGATAATACTTCCTCCCTAGCTAACCTCCCATTCCTCCTACAAAGTTTCCCCAAAAGCAAAGTTTCATTCTATAATCGTCAATTCTCTAATCATTACTCCATTTTTATTTAAAATCTCACATCAGGTTGGCATAAAGCAACTCCTTTTTGATTCAACAGTTACCTCACTAACTTGGATGGATATGAGGAAACTATTGCTAGAGGTTTAGCTCACACTTTTCAAGGTACTAGAGCCTTTATCTGTGTAAGAAAACTTAATATGATCAAAAGCTCTCATTATTCCCTGCTACACTATGCAAACTACTTCTTTACCTTAGGGAGTTATCCACCAAATTGAAGGCACCTGTCGTCGGTTCCTCTAGGGTGCTCATGCAGTGGAACGGAAGGTGAATTTACTCAAATGATTCGACGTTTGTCAGCCTAAGAACTGTGGAGGTCTTGGTTTGCAGAACCTGAATGAACATAATGATGCCTTCCTCATGAAGATAGCTTGGCATATTCTTACTCAACCTCACACCCTGTGGGTTTAAATACTGAGGAGTAAATATCTGCTCCCCATGACCCACATTCCTCCAACACTGCAAGTAGAGTGCTATTCCTTCCTTTAGCGAGCCATCTGTAAGGTTTATCCAGCAGTGTATCTTGGTATTTGACAGGCATTAGGGGATGGTCCCACTGCGCATTTTTAGGAAGATGTATGGCTAACGGATACTAAACTTTCGGCGGTCGCTGTGTCCACTATTTTTTAGGTAGAGAAATAAGCTCGTGTGAGGGAATATATTACTACAGACGGCCACTGGAACTGGAGTCTTTTACAGACCCATCTCCTAGACTCCGTTTGCCTCTAACTTGCAGCCATGAGCCCCCCACGGACACCAATGCGCAGGACAAAATCTATAAAGACTAGACAAAATTTGGCCAATTCAGTTCAAATCGACGTATACTGTTTTACGCAATAATTCATGGCATCCCCAGGATCATCACTGGATGCTTATCTGGAGCTTCAAGGGGCCTCAACGCATCTGTTCCTTCATATGGTTAGCGCTGCAGGGCCGTCTTCTCACTAACGTGGAACGAGTCCGCTGACATCTTAGTAACAATCCCTATTGTGGAAGCTGTTCATTAGTTGAGGAATCATGTTATATTACAGGACTGTCCCACTGCTCGCACAGTGTGGCACAAGTTTGTGCCTCAGCGATACTGGCATAATTTTACCTCAGCTGACCACCTTCCATGATTGACTGCTAAACTCTCCATGCAAAGGCCACCAATTTCTGGGATAGACTGGAATTTACTTTTTGGAGTTACCTGTTGGTTCATCTATAATTGGAGAAACCAACGAATATTTACAGACCTCCCACTTGCCTCTCACATAGAGGTCATTATGGCCCAGGTTAGGGCCATTCAGCAGGTTAATACACTTACGTTTATCACCAACCCACAAACCTCTTACCCAGATGCCTAGATTGGATGAAGTCCACCAGTGATGGGATGGTGCAAGATCAACACTGATGGAGTCGTCAAGGCTTTTAGTGGGTTAGTTTTAATAGGGGCATGTTAAGGAATGATCGCGGCGAATGGAAGATCGGCTTTGCCTATCAGATTGGCAACTGCATGCCGTTGGCATCAGAACTTTGGAGGGCCCTGAAAGGAATGGAGTTGGCTTGGCGTTCCGATGAATGACAAATTTTATTGGAAGTGGATAGCACACCAGTTATCAAACTTGAGGAGGATCCTTTGTATACCCACTGCAACTGAACCTTGATCTCCAAACTCAAAATGATACTCCACAAGGATTGGGAACTGAAATGTCTACACACCTACTATGAAGGAAACTTTGCCGTTGATTGGATGGCCAATTTTGCATTAAGCCTTCCTTTAAGGTACCATAAATTCCCTAATCCTCCTGCTGGCATCAATACTATCCTTGCATAGGATCGCTCTGGCACCACCTTCCTCAGGCGTCCATTGTAATTAGCGTTTAGAGGCATTTTGTCCCTTTGTTCAAAACAAAAAGCTAACTTAAGAAACTTAATAAAGAAAATGATAGAGATACTTAGCTTGCCATCTCTTCAATTGAAAGTAATCTCAAAACAATCCAAGATGAACTTTAATTATAACTTAGTAACCCAACCAAGCAACTAGAAGAAAAGAAAGCAAAATGAGCTTATCCATACCTTATAGATACACAACTCTTTACTCAAACAAAAATCTAGAGTAACTTAGCTAAGAGAAGTGGTCAAAGAAACAACATTCTTTCATATATCTATATCTGCAATGAGAAATATAAACAATATTACATCAATAATTAAAAAGACGGGAGCTTAGCAACCACTTAAGAGGGTTCGAAGCAAGTGGCTTTTGACTTCTTCTCTAACACTTTTAGCAAACTTGAGAAGTAGAACTCCTTTATAGACCTATTGAAATCCTTCACATTGGTCAAATATCATATACACATGTTGCATTGCTTACTCTTCCTATTACTTCCCTAGAGGTGGAAAAGATAGATTTTAAGCTCAATCCCTCTAAGTCAATAGGACCTATTGGCCTCAACATTCTTTTTAAGCTCAATCCCTCTAAGTCACTATTGGCCTCAATGTTCTTTTCTTTTGAAAAGAAAAACATGGCCATATATCGCCAATCTTATTGCAATTGTTGTTCTGAAATTTTTTGACAAAGAAAAGTTGCTAAAAAAAATTAATTTACAAGAGTCTCATGCCCAAAACTCCAAATCCTAGCTCTATAAAGGATTTTACATCTATCTTACACTGTAATACCCTTTACAAGATCATCTCTAAGCTATTAGCTAACATGATGAAGAGATGAAGAGAGTGTTTTGTCCGCTCATCAACTTCTCTTAAAATGCATCCATATCAAATAGAATGACTAAAGATGACATATTGTTGACTCCAAAGCTCCAAAAGGATTATGGAAAGGAAAAAAAAAGCAAGAATTGTGTGATTATATTAGTCTCCAACAAAGCTTTTCATTCAATCCATTGGAATTTCATCTCACATATTCTTATGGTTTTTTTCGCCAAGTTCTCTACTTGGGTCAGCTAGTGTATCTCCACCACTTCCTTTACAATTCTAATTAATGGTCAACCTACTTGCTTATTCAAATGAGGCAAAGGAGTTAGGCAAGGTGACCCACTATCACCCTACGTCTTTTACATAAAGATCTTGCACATGTTAATTGATAATACCAACAGTCTTAACAATAGTTTCAAGTATCATTCCAAATGAAAATGATTAAAATTATTCAATTTGGCTTTTGTGGATGATCTTTTGTTCTCTAAGGCTAAAGACAAATCCATCAGTCTACTAGTGACATCCTTAAACTCATTCAGACAACTCTAAAGTCATCTTTAACAAATGCTTCTTGTATATTGGTTTTAACACACATTCCTTTCCAAAGGTCTTATTAAGACTATTGAAAGGATATTAAGATGTTTTCTATAGACAAGTGATCTAAGTAGAATGAATCATGCCAAGGTGAAGTGGTCACAGATATGCATGCTGTAAGAGAAAAGTGGTTTAGGCATAATCCTTGACAAACAAGGCATTGATGGCAAAATGGCTATATATAATTCTGACATGCAAAGCGGCATTATAAATAAGGTGCATATTCTCTTACTACCTAAACAAGAGAGAGTTTATAAGAACTAAACACCATGAAATCACACACCTAGTTTTTGAAGCAACTTCTAGGCATCAGAGAGCTAATTGCAAATTACATATTCTATAAGATTGGTAACGGCAAACAAGCATCCTTGTAGTTTGACACATGAAATATCGGTGGAGACCTCAATAGCAACCCTCTAAAATTCCTTAAATTCTCACTTTCTTGACAACTCTAAAATCAAGGAAATCGTCGATGACAATGGATGGAGTAATCTTGCTAATTCCTTATAGCAAATTTATACCGAACTATAAACCAAACCAAAACTCTCCTGACATGTTACCTTTGTACACATCATCAACATGGCATATTCACTAATGCGTCATGCAGAATCTCTTTGATGCCTCGCCTGCAAAAGAATGGAGTGACATAGTGTAGTCTAGTACAAAAAGGCACTACCCAAGGTGTCTTTACTGTGACTAATTTATAAACAAAAGGTTAGGAACTCCGCTTAACTACGTTACCTTAACATCTCACAAATCTGGTGTTTAAAAAAAGTCAATATACCCAATGTAACGTAGCACGAGTTTGGAGAGGGTCATAATGTACACAACTTTTAGTTTGTATTTTTACACAACTTTTAATTTGTATTTTTACAAAAAGGCTATTTCTGTAACTTGAATCAGTGTGTCTCTGCAAGAAAAAGCAAAAATCCCAGCTTCAGTTGTTCATCAACTGCGAATTTTCAAACTACATTCGGAGTGCTATCATGGAGAAATGATACTGCATAGCACAAGCTCCCACTATATCTCCGACACTACAAAATGGAAGGAGGCTTTCAATTGGGTACAAAACAAGTTGCACCAGTGCTTGATGAAGCGTGATATATGCCATCTTAAAAGAACGTAGTATGAGGCTGTTCCAGAATTTAAAAAAAATAATCCAAAGCTCAAATCACTAAAGAAACTAGCAAATGGATTAGAGAACAACTCTTGTTCACAAACTCCAGGAAATCTCAAGCTCCGGTTTATCAGTAGCTTGGGAACTCTGACACCAAGCTTCCATTCTACATACTGTCTGAAATTCTAAGTCATATGTACTGATTTTGTATTGGCTTCCTTAGCCTTGACATTCATAATTGGTGGTGGCGTTAGCCTTGTACACATTTTCTTTTGGAATGAAATTTGATTTCCGAAAAGAAGTAGAACATGCTCCGACAACTAAATGGTAAACTTAAAGCCATGTTCCACTATCTCGTGAATTAGCCAACTTGTAGGCAGCAGTTTTTACTAACTGATGGATTCCCTCACATTGATTCTTCTTATGGCATCTGAGCCTCTAACTCGACCAATAACATGGGCTTTACTGCGGTTGAATTGCTTTGTACTGCCCTCCTGCAATTACCTGCAGTTTTTATCTGTTTGACAAACTTGACAAATATCGCCACAAATCACCAATTAATTTTTGTTAAATCAACTTCAGAACAATAGATTCCGCAAATCACAATATATTTCTACTTTCCGATAACATCAATTCTGAAGTAGTAATTCTACATACACTCAACCAATTAATAGTACAGGACCACAATGTAGCCAACGTGGATCCTCAGTTGTCATTCGTTGTACAATTCCTTACTCATCAGCCATTGCCAACTCTAAAGCATAGTCGTCTTTTTCCTGGAAAATGGATACGTGTCAGGTAAGATATTAGTTATCATGACAAATATAAATTCTCTCTTCCATTCAGTCATTGGACACTAACTGTTTCTTCTATGCATTTATAATCCATGTTTCGATAAAATCAAACTTACAATTGGTCCTCGAGCAAAATATCTTCCAAACTGAAGCCAATAAACCTGCCCATAAAAGATCCCATGTTTCACTTGTTAAATGACAAAAGAAAAGCTCTGATGAACGAAAATAGTTTCATCACATGAAGACCTCACTGGCCCCCCTATTTCTCATCAAAGAATCTATTGAAAACATACGAAGATCCACATAAAACCTTGCCATTACATACTTTACTGCTCTTTTGATCATTGTAAAAGATCATGAATCTGAAACCATGGAGTGGAAGATAACAATGTCTGAAAAATTCAAAAGGTGCAAGTTTGCAAATACCTCATCTTCATCTTGTGTTTCCACTTCAAGATCAGTAGAAGGGAAACCCACACATAGAAGTGCATATCCCTGCACCATATATTTCGTGAACATGACTTTCTACATTCATCAAAGAATGAAGGAAACAACATATTTAACTCAAATGTCCATTCAATAGAGATAATTATCTGATCTGCAACCTAACTTACTGAATAATAAGTTGCATATTCTGAAACAGCATGCACCATCAATGCTTGGGTCCACCTTGTTTTTTTAATTCTCACACTAATTTGCTTAACTATACAATTTTACACATTCTCCGAATGAAAACTACTGTGTTTCAAATACTTCATTCCTCCTTGAATGCCTTAAGTTTGAAGAAAATTCTGATGAACAAAGTTCCCTATTATGCTTGTAAGCAAATGTGCAGATAAAGAAAATTGACAGAGCCATTAGTTTCATTTCTGATTACTTTTATGATGCTTATGAAACATGGTTACAATCAAAGTTTGGAATGTAAATAACTTTCTGAAAAGAGGAAGCCAACAGATACTCTCACAAAAATGCCAAACTTTGACATCTAGCTCCTAATCAATGTCAAACTTGATTGTGATAAGTAATACGTAGATGCTGCAGTGTAATCGGTCATGTAAAGTCTGGGCCATCCTACTTTCATTCCCAAAATCATCAATGAAGAAAAGGGTATGTGAAGAACTTGTGTATTCATCTTACATTGCCCATTTAATCTCTGCAAATTGATAAATCTATACTAAGAGATCTTTGACTTGGCAATGTTCAAGTTTATTCAATCCCCATCCAGCAAATCAGAACCATGGCCAACATTCTTCTTCCAATGTAGACTAGTTATTCATTTTGCGTCACAATTCACATCCAAAATAATAAAATAGTTATAAAGTTGCATAGAAATGGTCTATATGGTTAAAAACGGTTTCAAATTTGAAGAGAAGGTAAGGATGCATGCCTTTGATTTCAATTCAGCGGATATTCCTAGTGCTTCTGGTTGTCTAATTTGTCCAGATCTTACACGCACAGCACAACTAGTGCAACAACCTGCAATCACAGTCTTTCAGGAACAAGGATATTTACCAATATATATATATATATAAATGTGGATATCATATGGAGTTCTAATTGGAACAGTACAATTTTCAGGAATTCGAGGTAGCAAAGGCCACTTGGAAAACCAAAACTCAATCTTGGTCACTAGCATGAATATCACATACCCCAAATGAAAGTACAACCTTCATCTTGCAACATAAGGCAACGGTGACACCAATGTGTGAGTGTTAACTAGCAGAACGAGCAAATCAATTGGAGTTGCATAAAATGGGAAGTCATTCATGCGTTAGAGTTATTTAAAGGAAGAAACAGAGCTTCTTTTAATAAGGTTTTACTATTAAAAGTCAAAAGGAGAGAAATTTTGATTAGATAGACGAATTACCGTGCCTGCAAGCGAATGGAAGAGCGATGTTCTGTGATTCCGCTGTGTGCAATATATACTGGTCCTGCAATTGCATTTGAAATCACAAAAAAGGAAAATTTGATATACACGAACACAAAGTAAAATCAATTAATCGTAATAAGTAACAAACAAAGGATTATTACCTCAGGGACGAGGAATTCGTGAACTAGACCACGTTGTCGATCGTGGACTGTGACTTTATGTGTAGGAACTGAGGAAGAGGAATAGCTATCGGTGATTCCCAGCGACTTGGTGATAAGGGGGGGACGAAGAGGAGTGGATTTGTGAGAAGACAATTGGCGGGGAAGTAAGGGTCTCCGGTAGAGTAGTGAAGTGCCTGAGCTGCAAGAGAAGATAAGGTCCATTGGATGTGTTCAGTGTCTTTCAACTAGTAGGTTCATTCATGAGTTAAAAGTCAATGACAATTTAAACCTTAACAGCGCCTTTATCCATTAGGTCATTTTTTGTTTTTCATTACTCCCTCTACCAAATGCTTTTCAAATTGGACGTACGGCATTGGATTTATTCGGTACTTAGATTAGCTTTTTCTTTTTTCGGATGGAGAGATATTTGATTATTTAATTATATCAAATTTCTAATAATTATATTTAATAATTAACTAAATAGATTAGTGAATTGAACCCAATCTATTGTTTTTGAAAAACGCTCTTATGACGATTGTGACTAAAAATTATTACAAATTATTTAAGTTATCATCTTTTATTATTGTTTTTTTCTTCACCAAACACTAGTAGCCTAAACTTCAACTTGATTAATAAGTTAATGTACAAGAAAAATAAACTTCAACTTGATTAATACGGAGAAAGAAAGAAGTATTATTATTATTATTATTATTATTATTATTATTATTATTATTATTATTATTATTATTATTATTCTATGTTTTTTATTAGAGTTATAAACTTAATTTTTTGTAAAATTAAATATCTAAGATCTAAAT
>JANIIA010000005.1:18614769-18627352 GCA_027478495.1 Erythroxylum alaternifolium
AGTTTTTAGGTAACCTTTATTTATTTTTCTTGTTTTGATAGAAAAAGGAAGTAGAGAAAATAGGTTGTGTGCTATAAAAGAAAAGAGAAAGAAGAAAACTGAGATTCTTTTTCTTAGATTTTTTTATGAACTTTTAACTAGATCTTAGTTCTTTTAGCTTAAATAAACTAAAAGTAGATTAAGTCTAAGCTCATTTTTGGATAATAGAGCTTTATGGAAGTTCTACTCGTTTATAATGATTGAATTAAAATATGTTTGTTTGAAGGGAACTAAGAAAATCGAAGGCAAGAACAAGAGGAAAGACAAACTTGATCTTGGAGTTACAAGTAAATAGATGGGTAGTATGTTTATAGTTATTGTGATGATGAGCTAAAATATTTGCTTGTACGTATGCTAAATTGCTTATCTTGAATCATTATGAATATGGGAAAAATGTTCTGTTAATTTGATATTATGTTAACTTTGAAAGATATTGCATTTTGTATCGATGAAAAATAGAAAAACTTCAAGAAGCACAAAAATATGAATATGATATGAAATATGTAAGCATTGGAAATTTGCTTATATGGGTAAGAGAGATACCATTCTATTAGTCACGTGCACGTTAACCTAAAGCCTTCTCTCGGCTGCCCACTTATGGCATATGAGCTCCAAAAAATGGACTCATTCAGTTTATGGTGTAAACTTCAGTTTCGCCATTATGCTTTATGAGATTCTCTTGAGCCATTGTGTTTGTGCATTGCATCTTGAATTGTTGAACATACAGCATAATTGAGTGTTATGGTTTGATTATTAAATGACCATATAATTTGATTTATGTGATACTATATTCTTGATTATGTGAATTCTCATAATTAAGAAATTGTGGATAATACAATCTACTTAGACTAAATGCAATGAATATATACATATATATATATATGCTTGAGAGTGTGTATGGTTCGTTATCGCTAACTATAAACATAAGCCACGTATTCGTTATCGCTAACTATAAATATAAGCCACGTAAACAAAATTGTCTTCATGAAAGTTTTAGCTCTTTCTCTTATCTTTCTAACGACATAAAGTTTATAATTTTTAGATGAGATTGAAAGTTATGAAGATTAAAAGTGGGTGTGCTCAGTAGGATTGCACGATTATGCACATGCACAATCGCTACAACCCCTTTATTTTAGGGAAGGTGAAAGATCGCGATGAACCACACATTTTTTTTAAGCAAACCTTACATTATTTATTTATTTATTTATGTTATTTGTTTGTTTGTTTATTTATTTTTACTCCCACCAAGAATTTAATTCTTTTTATCTTGATGTTATATATATATATATATATATATCTTTATTTTAAAAAGTCCCCCAATTTTGACGCCTTGTTGTCGAGAAATAAGAACCGAGACCCGAGACCAACATCTTTGGTATCAGAGCCCAAAGTTTATAAGGATTCCTAGGCTTAGAATATGTTATACTATGAAATATGTGTGATAAAATGTTTGTATTGCTAAATTACTTGTTTGCATTTGTATTGCTAAATACTTGTTTGCACTGTAGAGTTTATTGATTGCATTAAGTGACATGTATATCATGCACACATGTAGAAAATAAGATTAAAATGAAAAGTAAACTAAAAGATAATGTCGTATTGAAAGAGTAAAATGCCACCTTGTAAAAGAACACAAGGTGTTTTGCACGGATTTCCTGTACCTGATTCTCCACCAAGAGAGGAGGGTACTGATGGAGAGGCCCAGCAATTGCTGAGGTGACTATAGGGCGGGATAGTGAGCCCTTTCAACCACAAATGCCTAAGTCATCTCTTCCTCAAGAATAAATTCCTAATCTACTTGATCCTAGAATGTTCCAAGCCTTTGCTCAGGCTTTTGTTCAGGCCATAGGCCAAATTCCATCAACTTCTACCCCAGCACTAGCTAAGAAAGGGAGATGATTTGACAAGCTGAGTAAGTATGGCATATTGGACTTTTATGGAACAACTGATCCGAAAGAAGATAAGACTTGGTTGAAGAAGATAGAAAGAATACTGGAATGGATGGACTGTGAGGATCATGAAAGAGTTGTGTATGCTGCAAGTTTGCCACAGGGAGATGCCCTGCATTGGTGGGAAGGTGTACCAAGGAATCAAACTAAACCGCTAGTGTTGACATAGAAGGACTTCCTAGTGGCTTACAAAACAAAATATTTATCTGAGGTGTATATCTAGTAGAAGCAGAGGGAGTTTCTGAGTCTCACCCAAAGGGAGATGACAGTGAGTGAATATGAGCGCAGATTTACACAATTGTCTCAATATACAGCTGAGTTGAAGATGAGCGAGGCAGCTAAGTGCCGAAGGTCTGAAGCAAGATTGCATTTGACTATCAGAGAAAAAGCGGTTGCGCAATATTTTTGTAACGTTCAACAATTGGTAGCAACCGCATTAAGTGTGGAGAATATAGAAAGCATAAAGAGCGCAGTGAACAAAAAGAGGAAAGGAAGACAACAACTCAGAACCGTAGTAGCAGTGCTTCTATGCTATAAAGGAGTACCAGGACCTTCCCCATACAGTCTAATGTTAGGAGCAGTGGTACAAGTAGGCCCAAGCTAATGAGAAATACTTCTCTTCAAGCCTCGACTATTAGAGGTAGGGAAGAGGAGAGGGGGAAAAGCCATCTTTTACCAAATGCGATCATTGTGGAAAATTCCATAAAGAGGAGTGCTATAAACTGACTGACGCTTGTTTTAAGTGTGGAGAAAAGGGGCATATGGTTAGGGAGTGTCCACAGTATGCAAGGCGAGAGGGAACTCAAACGCAAGCTTTAAGAAGGATTAAGACTGTGGGAGTTGAGTCTGCAACTGAAGTGGGCAGTTTCAGTACAGCCAAGAAAGTAGATCCGCCAGGAAGACCGAGGGGACAAGCACCATCTAGAGTATTCGCAATGACCAGGGGTGAAGCAGAAGTAGCTCCAGAGGTTGTTACAAGTAAGGTTAAATTGTTTCATGATGAAATTGTTGTTTTAGTTGATCCAGGGTCTACCCACTCATTTATTTTGTCAAGTATGATTTTGCATGATAGAAATTTGAGTTTATTAGATAGTCCTTTGATGGTTAGTACCCCGATTGGTCAGTATGTCATTATCAGTCATGTTTATCGAAAGTGTGAAATATGTATTGGTGAGGTAAAATTAGTGGTGGATTTATTTCCATTGGAGATAAAAGGATTAGATTTGATTTTGTGCATGGAAACTTTAGAAAAATATAATGTCAATTTGAACTGCAAATAGAAAACAGTAGAGTTTGAATTGGACAAAAGGGAAAAGGTGGTGTTTTTGGGAGATAGGAAGGCAAGCCCACCTAAAATCATTTCAACTCTAACAGCAGAGAAAATGATGAAGAAGGGGAATGAAGCATTCTTGGCATATGTGTTAGACACGAAGGTAGATGAAGAAAAATTAGAAAACATTTCTGTGGTAAGGGAATTTCTAGATATCTTTCTGGAGGACCTACCAGGACTACCACCACTAGAGAGATTGAGTTTACCATAAGCTTCTTCTAGGCATGGCATCAATATCTATTCCCCTTTATAGGATGGCTCTGGCAGAATTGAAGGAGCTTAAAGAGTAGTTAGAAGAGCTATTGGAGAAAGGTTTTATTAAGCCTAGCTCTTCACCTTAGGGAGCTCCAGTTCTTTTTGTGAAAAAGAAAGATGGATCCTTGAGGATGTGTGTGGATGACAAGAAGCTCAACCATGTCACTATCAAGAATAGATATCCTCTCCCACGTATAGATGATTTGTTTGATCAACTCCAAAGAGAAAAAGTCTTTTCCAAGATAGACTTGAGATTGGGTTATCATCAATTGAGAATAAATGAGTCTAATGTGCAAAAGACTGCTTTTAGAACACGATATGGGTATTTTGGGTTCTTAGTTATGCCCTTTGGATTAACTAATTCCCTTGTAGTCTTCATGGACCTCATGAATAGAGTCTTTAAGCCTTTCCTAGACCAATTTATCATAGTCTTTATTGATGATATATTGGTTTACTCCAAGAGCGATAAGGAGCATAAAGACCATTTAAGGATTGCCTTAGAGACATTGAGAAAGAAAGAGCTGTAAGCTAAATTTGATAAATGTGAATTTTGGCTAAGGGAAGTGGTGTTTCTTGGACACATCATTTCGAAAAAAGGAGTACATGTAGATCTATAGAAAATAGAAGTTGTTGTTAAATAGGAAGTACCCAAGAATGTAGCAGAAGTGAGGAGTTTCTTGGGATTAGCTAGTCATTATAGACGATTCATAGAAGGCTTTTCCATTATAGCAGCCCCACTCACCAAATTGACAAGGAAGAGTCAAAAATTTGTGTGGACAGAAGAATGTCAGAAGAACTTTGAGGAATTGAAGGAAAAGCTTACAACTGCACCAATTCTGACTTTGCCTTCTGGTAGTGATGGATATACAGTATATAGTGATGCCTCGAGGAAAGGATCAGGGTGCGTGTTGATGTTAGGAGATAAAATGATTGTGTATACTTCCAGTTTATTAAAATCCTATGAGATGAATTATCCCATGCATGAGTTGGAATTGGCTGCTATAGTCTTTGCATTAAAAATATGGAGACATTATTTATATGGAGTCACCACCAAGGTATTTACAGATCACAAGAATCTTAAATATTTTATGAGCTAAAACGAGTTAAATTTGTGGCAAAGAAGGTGGTTATAATTATTAAAGGATTATAACTTGATGGTAGATTACCACCAGGGGAAAGCTAATATATTAGCAGATGAACTGAGTAGGAAATCCACCATGGCACATGTGAAGACGATATATCTTCCTTTGTTGAAGGAATTAGCTAAACTTAAGGTGACATTGAGGCAAGCCGAACCCAGTAGTGTATTAGCTAATTTTAAAATAAGGCCAATATTAAATGAGAAGATTAAGGACTTGTAAGAAAAAGAAGAGTACTTGGGCAAGCTCAAAGAAGAAATTAAAAATAGTAAGCCCTCTAAAATAGGAATAAGAGGAGATGGATTGATGGTGGTAAGTTTGGACAAAATGTGTTTAAATAAGACAGATTCCTAGGTAAACTCAAATACCGTTCATGATAATGACATTAGAAGACTTTGCAAATCATTTAATTTCTCTACGACTAAGATTCACATACGTAATTATTAATCAAAGGACTTTTTAAGGTTGTAATTTGGGCAAGGGTTAAGGTGAGATGTATTTGGATAGTGTAGTGTAAAATCCATCAAAGCTAGTTAAATAAGAAAAACACTTAATGTAACATCAAGCACAAAAACCAACATTCACTCACAATTATGTACATCAAATGTGATGAATGCAAAAACTATGTTTCACAGCTCAAATTCAAGCCTTCACACCATAAACCACATGAAGCATATATCACTCATAAAATTGTATCATAAATAATACTTTGTAACCATAGGGAGTGGCCCTTAAGAACTACTCCCACATTCACATTATACTTAGCTAACCCTTTTTGTATAACTTTAAAAGGAAAGACTAATAATGAAAAACTTTGAAAAACTTGTACATTTCCTCCTTGATACTTTTATTTAAACAATTTTCTTTTTTATTTTCTCTTTCTTCTTTTTTTGATAAAACTAAAAGAAGCTACATTAATATATGAATTTCATTGATAAGGATAAAATGGCATTCCAATAATTACAGCCAACCCACGTATGCACACCCCTACACTTATAATTTTATGCATACACAATCATCAACAATTAACAAATATTCCACCAACTTTAAGGCTTGGGTAGGAAATTTGGTTAGGTTTAAAACATTTAATATGGTTAGCACAAAAAAAAGGTTAACAAAGCTCGAAGGGGCTTATCAATAGGAAAAATCATATCAATAGGTGGCTATTTGGCTAATGTAACTTGTAAAACAAAGAATGCCTATATCATTTCCATTTTAATGCATGTGATAAAAATGTAGTCTTGAATAGAAAATAAAAGCAAAGTTAAGATGTACATGTCATGAAGGTCATACTTAAACAAATGATAATAAGACTAATATAGATGTTTCAGTCTACAAAGGCTCAAAATCTTACTGGCTTGTGTCTACCACTAATCACCACTCTTCTAAAGATAATGCATATTGACCAATCATAAGAGTAAAAGTACATACTCAAGTTGCCATGGATTTTTCTAGTCATTTCACTCTCTAATTATAACTATACAATCTTTTTTAAGAAATTAAAATTAAATTAATATAATAAAGAGTGAGGAGAAATGACTATTAGAGAGTAGAAAGCACTCTCCAATAGTTAAATAACACCATTAGAGTTACTATAATAAAGACACCGAGAAGGCATATTGCACGACACCATTTGGCCATCAAGGAGTTAAAAACACGTAAAAATGACATCCATCTCTTACATCATTCCAAAGAAGTAAAAGACACCCACCCATCTTCAAAGCATTTCAGGAATGTTCCAAATTAGGGTTGGGTTTCCTAAATGATCAATAAAATCATTCCGGTAAGAACTACCTTCACTCTTTGTGTCTGGAACTTCATCTAATTAAGGTTACTTTAACCATCTTCCTTTGTTTTCGTAGAGAGCATAAAGGAGCTAAGGGACTCGCCTAGCAATTTGCAGTATCAGACTTCCTCAAGTAAGATCTAACTCCCATTCCTTTGTCTCGAATGATCCTATTCCATTTCCCAGCTTGAATTTTGTTCTCTGCCCTTCTGAATAATTGATTGTAGCACTAAATCTGTTGATCGTTCCATGTTCTGAAACTTTCGTTGATTTCTTTCTTTCTATATCTCTTAAGTTGATATGGCTAGAAATAGCACTTGCCTCTTTTAGAGTGGAGTGGAAGCTTATGCTTTTACTAAGAACTTAGCTATCTCGATGAGTGAATTAAAAGACTCATGCCAAGAGAGAAAATTTGTGATCCTATTCTAAATAACACTGAAAAAAGGGTATAGATGGAACAGATGGTCCCTAGTTTATGTCCCTCTCTTACACAGACAACAAATTTGATCCAAATTCTGGATAAATTGAAGTCTGTCCATTTTTACTATTCTATTCCTAACTACTAGCCATAGAAGGAAAACTGAACTTGGTCTGAGAATATTAAACCAGAGAACCTTAGCCTAAGGATCATCTTGATCAAAGTGATATAACCATTTCCTATAGGTTTTTCTAGAGAAGCTCTCGATAGGATACCCATTCCATAGGTAACAATCTTGGGAGTTAGAATCAGGAAGATAAGAAGGTTTAAGATGATGGATTACATTAGGGAATTGTAGCCATTCATTTTGATTGATAAGAACAGCCACCTTAGTTTTATGATCTAACCTTGGAAAAGTAAAAACTGCAATGAGGTTTAAGGAAAGAGGACTAGAACTAGACTAATTGTCTTGCCATAAGAAAGTGGTCTGTCTATTCTCAATTTTATAGAAAACATCATTAGCAACTTCATCCCTTTTTTTAAATCTAGTTAAGGAACCAAGAATTGGATGATTTTATTAAGTCGGACCATAAAGTCATCCTATTCTTAAGAGCAATAGAAAAAGAGAATTTGTTTGTTTGTTTCATCGATTCTCTCTCTCTCTGTTTAAAAACTTAAAAACATGTAAGAAATAAAAAATAAAAACAACTATACATATAAGAAACAAATTTGAAAATTTAAAGGAAAAAAATAAACTTCCTTTGGGTTGCCTCCTAAGAAGTGACTTTTTTTATTGTCGCTAGCTCGACTCCATACTTTCTTCCTTACGTGACAAAATTATAATCTTCGGGTGTCACAGTTTGTGCTTTCTTTACTTGAGGATCTTCAGGATAGGGCCTGAGTTGATGACCATTGATATTTAGCTTCTTCCCTATCGTCAAACTTTTATTCTCTATTAAGTCCACTCACTCTTAGAAAATATCGAATCTCTACTCACCCTTTTTAACCTTTTCCAATTTCTCCATCTTGCTAGGTAAAGTTGAAGGGTTAGTCTTGAAAATAATTCTGGACTCAGTACTCACCTTCGAGCTAAATGATATATCCTTTTCTCCTTCGAGCTCCTTCTCCACTTCTTCTACACAGGAAATTCCTTAAGTAGACCTCTCAAAATTCTCAAGCTCCTTTTCATTCTGTAAGGTCTCTACACTAATGTCCCTTGAGTACACCCTAGGTTGACGTGGTTGCTTGTCTTCGCTTTGTGGTTCCTTGTGGTTAATAGTTCTGAAAATCCGATCCATTTTACGTATAAAGGTCAGGAATTGAAACATTGTATTTTGCTAGAACTGTTTGACATCCTGTTGGAACTATTTTTCATCTTGCTAAAATTGCAAAGTATTGGAAACACAAACATTAAGTAATTCTTCTAGAGATGTACCTGAGTTTTGCTACCTCTCTAATTTTTGGATGCTAAACCATATATCTTATGAAAATTGCCTTACATCGTGCTAGAAATGTAGAGTATTAGTAGCAAAAACATTAACTAATTCTTCCAAGGATGTACCTAAGTTGTAATAAGAAGCTTCTGTTCTATATAGGAATTATTATGCATCCTCTAAATTATCAAGGAAGTAGTTTTGCTAGCTACCCCATCCATCACTAAAGTCCATCACTATCATTAATAATATCCAGTAGTGGCATACTCCTTTCCATGTGTCCTTCTTACACACAACACTAAACAAAAATTCAAAAGATCAAGAAACAAATGTAAAAACTAATTACGAAAAAATATATACATGGCACCAGTTAAAATCAAGAACAAAAATTAAGACACCACATTCTTTGAAAAAGGAAGTAAAATTATGGTAGCACGTCGTAACACTACATAAAATAATTAGATTTAAAATTATAACCAGTGATGAGTCTAGGTCAATCCCACTTGTATAAAATTAAAGTCCAATATCATGCTCTAAACTACATAATACTCAAACACGTAAACATATAATCACATTAACATAATTCTAAAGCTAAATATGCAAAAATCATCTAATCAACACCTAAAAATACACTAAAACACCTACCAAAACATAATGTAAACTACAAATATCAATTTTCATATGTAAAGAACATCTAGAAGGGACGATTTTGGTCTAGAGAAGCAGGAAACATGAAGAAATCATCAAAAGATCCATCGAAATTCAAGATCAAGCCTCTACATTACAAGAACATTCAATAGAAGGCAATCAGGGAGATTTAGAATTATTATTACATTATTTTTGATTTGTTTTTCTTTCATTGTATGTTTGATTTTGTTTTTGATAATTTGTAACTAAATGCCTAGTTAGTATTTAGGTTAGATGAATCTTATATTAATACTTTGATATGATTTGATTCCTTTATTAATGCAATTGGTTTGATTAATTATTCTGATATGATTACATGTTTTATTGATAAGCTGATTTCTTATGTAGAGATTAAGAAAATCCTAGTGTGAATTGATCTACTGTAATTAGAAGGAATTGATTGCAACCCTAAAGATAGGATGATATAAATCCTCCAGATTAAGGTCAAAACTAATATAGGGACTCATAAATCGGTAATGCAATCTTATAAAATTTAACATGAGTAATTCGATTAAAGACCTTAGGATTAGTTATTAGTAGACTCAAGGTCAGCTACTAGCATATCATAAGGGTCTCCTCGGTCCAATTAATCAATAAACAATTGTATGATAAAAGATTAATCTATTAAAAGTTTAAATGGATTTGAACCTAGATAATAATTTCTGATAATGATAATTTTATAAATGAATTCCACTATCTTTGTGTCCATTATTATTTTCTATTTCTTTAATTATTTTGTTTTTAATTTTTTATTAAAAATCTAAAATCAATCATTAGGCTAGATAATAAGGGAAGGGTAAGCAATTGTATTCATAGTCTTTATGGGATCGACCCATACTTACTAGTACTAGCTACAGCTGCACTATACACTTACGGTTATTACAATATTGACCAACTAATGCAAAATAAGTCAATCAAGTTTTTTGCACCATTGTCAGGGATTTGATATTAGGAAAGCCTGACTGCTATTACTCTAGCCATTTTCATTTTATTTTGTTTTATCTTTGCTTTTATTTTTTTATTTTAATTTTGCTTATTTATTTATTTTATTTTATTGTATCTTATTATAATTTTGGTTTGTTAATTTAATTATTTTTTGAATTTCTATACTTGATCTTGAGTTTGTGGTTTGTTGTAAGAATTACTATTCATTGTCATAGCCACAGTTCACAATGGAATGATGAAATGGCTAGTATTTTGTTGGATCCAGAATATGTCTTCGCAAACGATGACATCACCATTTGGGAGACCAAACATATGCTATCAACCTCATGGTGTAGTGTACAAGAACAACTACAATTCAAAGTGGAGCAATTCTTACACTTATGAATGGGACGATTATGCTCCAGCTGGATATTTATGACACCAAGCACCTCTAGTTAATGAACCAAATATGGAAGATAAATTAATGAAAGCCCTTGCTAAAATGAAATTAGATCGACAAGTATTTAAGAGTGAAAAAAAGACAACGATTAGCTTCCTAAATGGAGGGACATTTCAAATAAAGCTTCTCGAAGAAAAAGAAAGTATTGCAAATAAAATAACAGAATACCTTGCCGAGAGAGTAGCTAGTCAATATGAATTTGATGGGAGACTTTCTTTACTTACATATGATGACTATAATTTTAGCTTCCAACTACCTCAACGTCAAGAAGAAATAACAGTCGATTTCATGAAGAAAGATACGTTTCAAGAAGGCGAGGAGGTAACTATTGTTCTAAAGAATATGATGACCGAATATATTTAAGATTCAAACTTGAGGAATCAGGAAACGCAGGCTCATATATAGAATATGGTGAATCAAATTGATCAGCTGATGGATATATTATCTAATAAGATGTAAGGGAGTTTATCTAGTTCTACTAAAACTGATACTATTGACTGAGAGGCAATCACCCTTAGTAGTGAAGAAGAGCTTCCTGAAGAAGATGATGAAGAAACCTCCATCTAAGAAGAGAAATTAAAGGAGTGGAAGAAGATAACTAAAGAAGATGAGTTAGAAACCTCTGCCCAAGAAAAGTAGAAGAAGAATGGAGAGTGGTGGTTGAGGAAGCACTAATAGAGGAACCAAGTAAGAGAACTACTGATGAGATGTTGGTAGTAACCTTAAGTACGTAGGGTTAGCACTTCACCTAATTTTTTAACATAGCGTTTTAATATATACCGAGGGTATGATAAGACAAAGTTTTTATGAAAGTTTTGATGTTTTCATCTGAAAGGAGAAAGGGCTTCGGGAGAGCACAAATAGGGTGATGGAAGCTTTCCACCGTGAGAGACTCATTGAGGGGTAGCTTTCCAACGTCAGTTCGGAGCCGACATCGACGCTGATAACCCTATTAAGCATTCCTTTCTTGTATTTGTTGTTTCTTTCTCTCCTTAGAAATTTATTATGTTATCCGATGTGTATGGATTTTGGTATTGTGAAAAGATGATTTTAATGCATTCATTAGATCATTTTAGTACAAACCTATTTCTAGAATATTCAATGTAATCCATAATTGTTATGTTGAAATTCATTTTTAGCAACTAATAGTTCTTAATCATTAGGGATAACATAACTTAAGTTAAATGACATATCGTATGTGGTTGTTGCTTTAATTAATCAATTTTTCCATAATGTAGTTGCCCAACTGAATCTAGAGATCATATCCTAGGTTATTCAGTGGCTAGGTTTAATTAACGACCATATCTTGACTAAGCACAACCTAAAGAAAAACTCAAGTTAATAAATTAACCTACGATTAATATTTTCTAGGAGAGGTTTAAGAATAACAGATCATTAAAATATGTTTAATTAAGGTGTATGTCGAGATAGAACCAAAGAATTGGATTCCTAACGAATTCACAACTTTCATCACTTTGCATTTTTTAATTTATTTTTTCTTAGTTTAGCTTCATTTTATTTTCTTATTTCATACCAACCAAACCCCCTAAACTTAAACGCCGGTTGATTTCATTTCATAAACTTGACACACACCCTCTGTAAGATTGACCTAAACTCACCACTACTATAGTAGTAGGTCTAGTTTATTTTGTGTAGTGTTACAATGCACTACTAGTTATTGATGAGAGTTCATTCTGAAACTGGGATAAAGCTTAAGTGAAGTGTTCAATCAAGGTTACACGCTCTAAGTTTCAATATTTTTAACCTTGGTAATTACCACAAGCGTACGAGTCGTTTGCATAGTACCTAAGGTGTCGATCCCACGAGGAAGGGCTAATGACAGCTAAGTCACAAACCTAATAACTACTTCAGAAAAGTAAATCAATTGATAATCGGATGTAAGAATTGAAAATGCTAAAAGTAACAGAAAAGAAATCACATAACCAAATCCAAAATCAACCTAGAAATCACCAAGTGAGAGAAAGGGGATTTTAATTTGAAATTAAAGAAACTCAACTAATCATGCAATTATTGACTCAACAGGCCTAGACGGTCCTAGGGCGAATTACTTTCTCTCGAGCTATAATTCTTAACCCTGATTGATAAACCCTAATTTAATTTATGAGAATTCTGATCTCTTGATTCGCAATCGACCCCAAAAAC
>JANIIA010000005.1:18935820-18958517 GCA_027478495.1 Erythroxylum alaternifolium
GTGCAAAAATTCACTATTGGCTATTCATGTGCATATATGAATGCATGAATATGTCAAAACACTTTAAATAATCCTAATCAATTCCAAAATGACCAAAATACCCTTCCTATAAGTGAGGGGATGTTACATGATAAGGAAGATAAGATTATTTAGTTACTGGATCATACCAAATCATTCACAAATAAATTATGTTACTTTATCTTCAGAGTTTAGTACCCTAAAGTTCTATAGTACAAGTTGGTTTAGGATAGCTCTAAACTTCCCAAATCTTCTTTTATACTTTGGTTAGCCATTAAAGATAAGCTTATAACCAAAGAAAAGCTAATGAGGTTAACGAGTGTTATCAATCCTCTATATGGACCATGTAACCAATATAATGAGGATGTGGAGCACTTATTCTTCAACTGTAGGATCACTCAAAGACTTTGGACTTCAATTCAACAGCTATGTAACTTATATTACCCAATGATAGAGTGGAATCAGATTGCAAATTGGCTCACAATTCATTGTAAATAGAAAACCTTCAGTAATAAGGTTATAATGCTAACTTTTAGTTGTATAGTTTACTCAATATGGATCCACAAGAATCCAAAGATATTCCAAGTGAGTAATAGAAGCATGAAGGACCGGACACACTAGACCATTAACTAGATCAAGCAAATTATTAGAATCAGAGGCTTAGAGTAAGGAATCAGCTCAGTTTTAACCAATATATAGCAATTATCACCAACTTAAGGAGCTAAAATATTAACAGAAATAGAACCTCACTATAGGAACTTAAATGCTAAGTAATGTAACTTTTTTTCGAAAGGTGCTAAGTAATGTAATTTGCTTGGTTATGAGTGTGAGGGAACTTAATTTTTGTTTTTATATTAAGGGATAATTTAGCTTGGTAGTATCCTTTTGTACGTAGATCATAATATCCCTACTGGAATTAATACATTATTCATTTTCCAAAAGAAAAAGAAGAAACATATTATTTTATTAAATTCCACATCTATTTATTCCTAATGTGAATAAGCTAAAACTAGTTTGGCAAATTTGGAGGTTGATTTTCACATGCATGTTAAAGATAATTTGAAAATGATGTTGACAATAAGTATTGGATATTAACGAAGAGTCGAATAATGGAAAATGCCAGTTATATAGCATTTGATTGTGAGTATATAAGTTGCACCAACACTTTTTACTGTACTAATTTGTTCATAATCTGTGTAGATATTTTGAGAAGTTTGAATTTATGAAATGAATTTTTGGAAGATAAATTGTTTTAGGTTATGATTTATCTTTAAATTAAGTTGTTCCATCCTCCATATTTTTTGAACTAAAATATGATGTTTATTTGAGGCATTAGTGATTATTAATTGTAAAAATAGTAGTTGTTAAATTTTGACAATAACATTATTAAGTGTTTGTAATTATAACACCATGTTTCTTAGGTTATATAAATATTCATACCTACTTAAATAACATCCATTTTCAAACAATCCAACTTACAAATTTTATAAACATAGACCATCTTTCTAAACATTTATCTCAATCTAGATGCAAATTTTACCATCTTTCTAAACATTTATCTCAATCTAGATGCAAATTTTATACACACTATAATAGAGATAGATAGCTTTAGATTTGAAATTTCTTTTTATAAGGTTAGGTCTTTCACCTGGAGTTGATCCTTCGCTTTTCATTATATAGGCCTAGTCTTTTTATAAGCTGTGAAGACATTTTTTTGGCATAAACACTTCTATGCTTAAGTTAGTTGTAGGCTTGAGAATGTTATTTGACGGTTACTGATAATAATTACCTCTCTTTGAGAGCGTGATTACGTATTGAAGGTGACAGATATTTGTAGCCTGACTTTGTACTTTATGAAGAGGAATAGAGGCATGTTATTTGATTAGTCGAGGAAAGATCCTCGCTTTATACAGGAGGTTTCAGGCCATGATCATAAGTTTATATGGGTTTTCTAGGTCTCACCCAGGAAAATAAAACACTAAATATCAATGGCCCATAGTTTCTCTAGATCCAACTTTTTGGAGGCCCAGATATTGTGTATTAAGGCCGACTAAAGATTATGGATGTTGTCTCAAATTAAGGTCCCCATCTTTACCAGGTTGTTGTGTTATCATTTTGTTGTGCAAGAAGCTGCTTTTCAAAATTAGTTTAGGTGGGAGGCCCCCAAAAGTAAGAAGGTATCAAGATCATATCCCCTGATCGCAACTTGATTCAAACCATTGTTACATTTATATAAATCTCGAGGGTGTACTTTAAGAGTGATGCTATTCTTTTTGCTCAATTGTTTAAGACAAATATGTGACTTGGAAGCTTTATCCTGCACCTTGCAAGCCTAGTTCGAGGATCTTTTCCAGTTGTTTCCAGTGTCCTATAAGAAGGTAACACCACTATGTCTATGTTTTCTGGCGATTCTAGTGAATACTTAGATTGGGTATATTTAGTTCCATAAATATACGTAGGCCTAAACGTTTTGAGGGAATGGCCCCTTTCCTTAAGCCATTCTCCTAATGTATATTCTTTCGAGGAAAATAAATACGAAGGGCGATTTAGGCCTACTAATTTTGAGGATCTCATTACCAAGTTTAGCATGCCACCCTTTGTTCGAGTAATATGCCCCTCGGAAGTCTAACAGAGCATGCTTCCCCAGACCTAGGGAGATAAGCATATATTTTTACAGCTTCAAGAATGGGATGTGGTTATCCTTCAACAACATGAACCATAATATCATCGACGATAAAGACTTGAGCCCCTGATAGCTGTACTTGCATTCATGAGGAATTGTTGTTTGCTTTATGGTGACTTTATATTTGTAGATATGGAAACATCAACAACTCTATTAAGTTATATACTTCAATTCAAGCTTACAAGCAAGCAAGAGGGAAAGTGCCTGAATGCACGAAGGGGTACTCACGAGTGGAAGAATCTTTCTGAGCCTAGAAGATGGAAGCTAATAGGAATTTTAAGTCTGTGTGAGGGGACAGAAGTCCTTATTTTTACTAGACAAGCAATTTCTACTTCCTCTTGCAGATGCAATGCTCAATGGAGACATTACTCAAGGTCGATGTTTAAAAAAAAGTAACATGTAGGTTATTTGTACTTATCTTTAGGTTTTTCAGCTGCTTAGTCTTGTTTTATTTGATGAAAACATCAATTTGATCAAACTTGTGAATTTTAAATGGCCTAGATTTAAGAAATTCATAAAATTTAGTTACCATTGGAGTAAGAAATACCGGAAGTAGATATTATTGGGTAATGCTTTGGAGTTCTTGGAAACTCGATACCTTGACCTAAAAGCTTAAGCGAAAATATAAGCTGCGCGTGCTCCTTTTGCCAACACCTGCGGTTACAATTCTTTCAACTGTTTTCCACTTTTTCTTTCTCAATCTCACATCATCACAATCAGCATCAGTCCCTGTAAGGTTCTGCTTCGATTCAATCTTGTGATCATTGGTTCAACAAGGTCCTGTTTTTAAGTTTACCCTGTATCCATATATCTGCTTCTTTAATCTTGTATCTAAACACATCATTTGATTAATTGCGGGTATAGATGAGTTGTACTGCAAGGGACAAGCATGTTCGTGCAAATCGAAAGGTCCGATCGGCGAGACCCGAATTTGAGCCCTGTTGCTGTGCATCATCGATATCGAAGTCTGTTCTCCAATCGAGTCTCAAAACTTTTGCTTATAACATGGGTTTGCACGACCCCAACCATTACAACTCGAGTGGTAATATTGATGAGAGCGGGTGGGGTTATTTTACTGAGGAACAATTAGAGGAGATATTGTTGAAAAATCTTGAATTTTTATATAAAGAGGCCATTGATAAGCTTGTTTCTTTGGGTTATGATAAGGATACTGCATTACAAGCAATTCTGCGGAATCGGCATTGCTATGGTGGCATGGATGTGCTGACTAATATATTGCATAACTCGCTGGCTTATCTGAATAATAATTCTGGGAATAGTAATGGATATTCGGATGAAACTGAGCTTACTTTTAGTAATCTTCGGCAATTGGAAGAGTATTCCCTCGCTAGGATGATTTGTTTGTTGCAACAAGTTAGGCCACATTTGAGTAAAGGCGATGCTATGTGGTGCTTGTTAATGAGTGATCTTCATGTGAATAAAGCCACCACAATCGAGATTCCTATGCCTAATGCCCCTGGGATTGGGTATTCTGCTGCACAGAACACTGTAGATAATGTTTGCGGTAATATGGTTGATAATGGTGTTGGTGTTGTTGCACCGGGTCTCTGTAGATTTCATGGAGGGTGGGGTTTTGGAAATGGCAGTGAATCTGAGTTTGCTGTTAACGGGTTTTTATCTTACGGTGCAGATCTATCTCTACCCAAGGATTTTGAGTGTCCTAAGAGGTTCAATCTTTCACCTTCAGTAAAGTCTTTGTTGAAGAGGAATGTTGCAAAGTTTGCTGCTGGGTTTAGAGCTAATTCAACACAGATTCAGATACAGTCTCAGGCACCGCCGATGGCTTTTGTGAGTGGTTTATCAGGGAGTGCAGCTTCAGTGGTGAATGGTGGTGGAATTCCAGTCGATAAGTTTGAGGACTCTCAGAATTTGAAGAACGAAGATGGGGTTAGTTCAGTCTTGAGTAAATTTCATGACCTGAATCTGGAAGAGAATTTGGAAGTTCCTGGAGAAGATCAGAAAGACGAAATGATAATGAACTTGGTACATCAGGTTAAAGATTTGGAAAGACAACTAAGGGACCGTAAAGAATGGGCACATGAGAAGGCTGTTCAAGCAGCTAAAAGACTTGGAAATGATTTAACAGAACTTAAAATCTTGAGAATAGAACGGGAGGAGATTCAGCAGTTGAGAAAGGGAAAGCCAACCTTTGATAATTCAACAATGAAGCGGTTGACAGAGATGGAGAATGCTTTGAGAAAGGCTAGTGCCCAAGTGGATCGAGCAAATGCTGCTGTGAGACGACTAGAGACTGAGAATGCTGAAATTAGAGCTGAGATGGAGGCTTCTAAGTTAAGTGCATCTGAATCAGTGATGACCTGCTTGGAGGTTGCAAGGAGGGAGAAAAAGTGCCTGAAGAAGCTTGTGGCTTGGGAGAAACAGAAAACTAAATTGCGGGGTGAGATTGCAGATGAGAAAGAAAAGATCAAGGAATTGCAAAGATGCTTGGAAATGGTTCAACAAGCTCAAGAAGATGCTGAGGTGTGTTGGTTTTTTTTTTGCTTGGCTTATATATTGATGTTCCTTGTTTCTCAAGCTTCTTCATCCCTAAGCTTTGGGCTTTCAGACCTATAGCAGATCTTTAGGTTAAATTTCCTCGATCCTCTAATGGCTTATTCATTTATGTATGATAAAGTTAGTGCAAACCTGTGGGTAATTTTTATGCAAAGATGATCACTTACCTTTTTTCAAGCGTGAAATCCTTTTATATAGGAGAGGCAAGATGATATATGCCTTACACGTGAATCAATCTTCTTTACTTTGAAGGTTGCACTTTGAGGCATGAGTTCCTCTATCTTCTTGTAAGGATTGGTTGAGCTACTTCCAATAAAATAAAATTTCCAAAACGGGCTTTGGTTGAGCTACCTACTTGAAGAGGGGTGAGTCATTTTTGTGAGAAGTATCATTTTCCCTTACTGATCTTATGTAAGATTGGGAAGTTTCTTTAAGACCAAAGTACTTCAGGATTGCTTTTGGCCTGTACATTGCATATCTACTGTTTTTGCATCTTGTCGAGTGATAGACGTAAAGTTTGTGACTCTGCATCCTTCTGAGCACAAGACCCCATGTTTGCATATTGTAGTGCGAGATAACAAGCTTGCATATGTACGTCTTAATTCCAAATATGAAGTAAGCCTTCATATCTATCGAGCGTGAGATCACATGTTTACATCTATTTATCTTGACGAGTGCAGGATCATATATCTATGACTTTGTGTCTTTTCAAGCACAAGAAGCTCTACATTTTGTCGAGCTTGAGATTGCATGTTTGCGACTACATCTTTGTTGAGTTTGAGATTGCAAGTTTGCAACTCCCAACATTTTGAGTGCGAGACCACATGTCTTCGACTTTGCATCATTTTAGTGCAAGACTACATGCTTTTGTCTTGAAGAGCATGAGACTGCATGTTTGCGGCTCTGCATCTTGTTGTGAGAGACAAAAGAAGTTTGGGACTCTTCATCCTTTCAAACACAAGAATGCATGTTTACTTCTTGTCGAGCCCGGAACGACATGCATGTGCATATGCCTTTTCGTGCATGAGAATGCATGTCTACAGCTCTACGTCTTCTTGAATGTGAGACCTTATTTATGCAACTTACATCTTGTTGAGAGTAAGAATGCATATATATGGCTTTGTGTCTTGTCGAGTGCAAGATCAAATGTTTGCGACCTTGTGACCTTTCTATCGTGTGACAATATTTTTGTGGCTCTGTGTCTTTTTAAGCGTGAGATCACATGCTTTCGTTTTGTCAAGCGAGAGACAAAGTCTATGATTATGTATTCTTTTGGGTACATATGGGCGCGAAGCAATATGCCTGCAACTTTGCATCATGTTGAGTTAGGGACTATTAGTTTGCACGTCTGCATTTTCATGGGTGCGAGATTGTTTAATAGAAAGTCTACCTATTGTATGAGTGCTAGATTGCATATGATCGAATTTGCATGTTTTGTAACGCAATATTGCGTATTAACGAGTCTACATCATTTGGAGCACGAGACTACTTATGAGGTATTACGAGGGCACAAAACTGCATGTGAACAGGTTTGTATCTTCATAGATGCATGGTTGCATATGAGTGAATCTGAATATTTCATACCTTGAGACTACATATTAGTAAATCTATATCTTTTGGGTTGCGAGATTGTGTGTGAGCGAAGCTGTCTTTTAGGTGTCAAAACTTCTTAAGAGTGAGTATATGCCTCTTTGTGGTCACGAAACTACTTACGAGCGAATCTGCATCTTGTAAGTGGCTTAAAATTGTGTATGAGCAGGTCTGCATTTTATGGGCACGATACTGCTTAATAGTAAGTATGTTTCTTTTGGGGGCACAACTATTTTGGAGCGTATCCGCAAGTTTTCTTTGGCCAAGTTACTAATAAGTTATATCTTTTGTTATATTTGTTGCATATCTGTCTGCATTGAGTCAACAAAACAAGTGCTATATAATAGATCAACAAAAATAAAACAAGCATATATTTGCAGACTATTTCGACCAGCAACCTTATTGATTATTGCAAATTGTCCAAGGTGTTAAGTTGAGTGGGGAATTTTCTCTCAAGTGATTGGTTTTTTAAGGTCAAGTTCTTCATGGTATTCGTCATTATAAAATAAAATAGAAATCAAAAGAGTTGGCTATCGTATTCTCAATTTTCATTGCATCATGGACTTATTGATCTGCTTTGGGATTTCGGGCTTATAGCAGATCGTTGGACTAGTCTTGATGCTCTGGTGACTTATTCTTTTAGGTCTGAAAGGAGCATTCTACTTATTTCTTTGATCCGTGTGATCGGTATTGATTATAAATGATACTACATTTATAATCCATTGATGCGATGAGTTCTATTTCTCTCTCTTTATGATGATAAATGACCTACTTAACTCAGTGGTTAGAGTATTGCTTTCATACGGCGAGAGTTATTGGTTTAAATCCAATAGTAGGTAGAACTTATTAGATATCAGAATCAATGATATCTAATAAGTTTTTCTATCACCGATTTCTTGACTTTTGATCTTTTCCATTCTATTTTCTCTATTTTTTCAATTTCATTTTTGAATTCAAAATTTTTGATTTTTGGGTGTATTCAAATCCAAAGTTTTCTCTGCTTCTCCGGTGTAAAGACTTGGATGGTAAAGTGAATGCAGGCCTGTAGGTAATTATTGTGCAAAGATGAATTGTGCTTAAACCGGATTCAGTATCAAGTTGGATTTTCATATGCTTACTGTTAATCAGAATTCATTTATTGTGAATGCTGCTGTAATTTCTTCAGTTGCTTGGCAGATTTCTATCCAAAGTCTAATAATAGCCGCTGGTTCCATCGCTGTACCTATTTATTAATTGCAGTCTTATTGCAGGTGAAGTGGAGGGAGGAAGTAAAGGCGAGAGAGCAAGCTCTGACCCGTGTGGAGGAAGAAAGATTTTCCAAGGAGGCAGCTGAGGCCAGTAATAAAAGGAAACTGGAGGCCTTGCGTCTAAAAATAGAGATAGATTCCCAGCGCTATAAGGATGACGTCCAAAGACTTGAGCAGGAGCTTTTGCGTCTTAAATCATCTGAAGAGTTGAGTGAATTGAATCATGAGTCCTTGGGAATGCCAGAGAGGACAATGCCACATGGGGAGACAATTGCCAAGCTGCTTCATGAATTGGACAAACTGGAGGTTTCATCTGATCAGGGAGCCAACAGTAATAGGGAATGCATAATATGTGCAAAGGAGGAAGTCTCTGTTGTTTTCCTTCCGTGTGCTCACCAAGTTCTTTGTGCCAATTGTAGTGATAATTATGGGAAGAAGAGTAAAGCTAGCTGCCCAAGCTGCCGTGTTCCAATTGTGCAAAGGATCCGTGTCTTTGGTGCTTGTTCATAGGCTAAACCAAAGTTAATTATACCCGTTGCTTTTGATGTTGTCATCCCTCAAATTTCATGGCAAGCATTAGTACAATAAGGGTGATAATTTTCTCATAATATAGCTGCTTTTTTTACGTCAAAATATTAGTAAAATACAAGTAAGATTTACTTAATTAACAGGGAAAGCTGAAGACTTGTTTGCATTGATCATGACATTATGGAATACGAGTCACAACTAATTTCATTGTTCAATGCAATTATTTTTTTATGAATTATGCTCTTATATTTGTTGATATTCATAACGATAGCAATGAATTGGGTTGAGTGCAAGCCTACTTGACCTAAGCTCGGCCCAGCCAGAAAGAGCAATGAGTTGGGTTGAGTGTGAGCTTACATGACCTAAGCTCGGCCCAGTCAGAAAGATTAGAATCTGAGCCTTAGGATATAGGCTTGAAGCTTGCATGATCACGCTTATTAGGCTCAAAGACCGATTAGGCTTGGGCTGGCTTGATTTTTTTTATTTTTTATTCTTTTAAATTTTCATTAAAAATATCAAGTATTCAATTCAATTAATTAAAATTACAAATTTTAATTAAATAATAAAAATTAAAATTTTATAATGGATGAGATGGATGTATATTGATAAAATAATTAAGATAAACTAAATGCATTATTGAAGGAAAATATGATTATAGGAAATGAATATATTTATATATATAGTGATAAATTCAATTAATTGAAGTTACGAATTTAAATTGATTAATAAAATTGAGATTTTATAATGAATGAATTAGGGATGGCAATTTCGGCCCAGTTCGCCCAACCCAGCCCAACCCGACCCTTTTTGGTCGAGTCACGGACCAACAATGGTCGGCCCACACAGGCCACTAACCAATCCGGCCCGACCTGTGGCTCGTCTATTTTTTCGAAACGGCGTCGTTTTTTATCAAAATGACGTCGTTTTAATATTTTTTTAAAAATATATGTGCGAGCCAGACCGGTCAGCCCACAAACGGGTCACGCCACGGGCTGGCCTATCCCGGCCCGTGCGGGCCACCATAGGAGAGGTCGGGCTGGACCGGGCCGAGGACAGCCCAGGCCTGGCCTAGCCCATTTACATGTCTAGAATGAATATATAAAACAAACATATATTGATAAAATGAATTTATAAATCAATTCAATTAATTGATGATAAGAACAAAATTCATTACATAATGACATAATTTACAAAAATGATTATCCAAATTTTTTAAATGATACAATTTACAAAAATTCAAGATAAAATCATGAAATAATAATGTAGAGTGGCACAGTGAGAGTGGAAAGTCGAGATTCGAGATAGGAGAGACTAAAAAGAGCAGCTAATTGTTATAGTCAGGATAATTAATAGTTTGCATCACTTCTTCTTTATATAGAAACATTATATTTAGTATTGTAATATTAAAATTTTAAAATTGAAGGAATATTAAGCACAAGGTAATAATTAATAAATAATTAAATACACCTTAATTATTGAATATTTTATCAAAATAATGTCTACTTTATTGATGAGTATGAGTTTGTGTATGACTGGTCACCTCTACATCAGTACCTCTAGTTATATTAATATACGAATTAAAAAAATATATGAGGTAAGATAACTAAAAATAGAAGAAATTTGGATATCAAAAAGAAAAGGGTTTACCTTCAATAGCTTCATCATCTAACTAACATTGGGCACACATGATTGCTTCCACAGTACGAGGATGAAGTCAAGCAAGATAAGAACTAATAAGCCAACCATCAGTGCTAACAGCAAACTCCGAAGCACAGTAGATGATGTAATTGCCAATAGGTCTCATGCAACTACTTGTATGATCAGAAAACTATTCCCATAACTCTTCTACCATAACAATACATCGAACTACACACCTTCTACTTTGCCATACAATCTTCCGTCAAATATTTATCTAACTGCATCAGCTTTCATGAATTTTGAAAGTGAAATTAACAAAATGCTCTTAGAAGATGAGCTCGAGCCTAAAACTGAAGCTAGAGCTGAAAAACATGAACTACTATGATCTTGTTCCTAAATTTTGTCCTTTCTGAGTTGATACTCATCAAACAAATCACACTACAATTGTTTAATAACTTCTATATGCTCTTGAGCCCAATCACAATACAACACATTGTATGTAAAAATAACCCCCTCCATCATGTATCTCAGGTCCAACATAGATATAACGACAATAACCCAACTTTATCACCTATTCTGTCATAACCCGAATTACCTTACTGGAATAAACATCCAATCAAATAAAGCTTTCTTTATCTCTCTAATACGTGCTTAATTGTTGATACATTTAATCCATTACACTTAGTGATTGATGTTTTAAAATGCTTAAGACAATCACTTTAGTTCATATTTGATTTTAGGTACAATTTAGAAGAATAATAGCTAGAGTGAACCAAAAGCATATTCGTTGAGCCATCTTCTTAAGATTCATACTCAATTGTCTTTATGGAGCAAGAATGAGAAGGGTTAGAGCAAGAGGAGATAAGAAAGTGCCAAAAGGAATGGAGAATGACAAAGTAATAACCATGAGATATATCTCACGACCATAACAAATAAGTCATGGCTGTAAGAGTCTTTTAACACCCATGACAAGTCATGGCCGTGTTGTCACGCTGTATGGGACTTGCACTCACAAGTGTGACATACCAAGTCACACCCGTGACTTTGCCACCTGTCCACCCGAAAAACCTAGTTTTGACTATAAATAGAATATATTATGACAACAGAAAAAAAAAAAAGCTCGAATATTATTCATTCTTCTTCAATTTTACGAACGACAGAGGCAATTCATAGCTATTTCTTGGAGATTCATAGAGAAGATGGTAAACTTCTCGAAGTTGGTTTAGAGGTGCAATCGATGCCGAGGAGCACATTAAACACATCATCTTTGCTTATCATGTTATTTCCTCTTTACAGATTGTTTACGTGATCTTGGGTTTATTGAATTACGTATTGTGTAAAAATGATCTTAATGCTCTATTATATTATTTTCATGAAAACCTATCGTTAGAACCTTGAATATGATACGTAATAATCATCTTTGAATTCATTTGTGTCAAGTATTAAAGATAGCGTAAGCTAGGTTAAATAATCCGAGTTTGTGTGATTATTGCTTAAATTGATCTGTTTTTCTCACTCATAACGTGACTATCCGATTAAACTAAGAGAGAGCTAATCTTAATCAACTATGACCTAAGGAAAAATTGGGATTAACAGAGCTTGTCATTAATCTACTATCAATAATCCAAAGAGAGGTGTGAAGACGATAATACAATGACTTATGCTAAATTGTGTGTAGGCCGAGATTAAACCAAAGAATCGAATTTCAAATCAATTATTAGTTTTCTCACTTTTCTACTACTTGAATTGATTTGCATTTATATATTCAATCTTACTTTTTTTTCTAATTTGCACCAAACCTAAACCTCCTTGTTTTACGTATACATATAATTTAAGAAAGAAATTTGATTTAATCTATATGGGATCAACCTAGACTCATCACTATCTATAATCTTAAGTCTAATTATTTTGTGTAATGTTACAACGTGCTACATCAATTTTGGCATCGTTGTCGGGGATTAATATCCATTAATCTTTTGAATTTATTTGTTTTGTTTTATTTTATTTTTGATTAACTTCTTTTCTTGTTTGGTTAGTTACGATGCATGACACGATCTTTTCACTCTGGTGAATTAAAATTTGACCCAGTAAGTGGAAGAACGCTATACAGATTGAGAAGAAGAGTTGCACAAAATTCTGAGGATCTATAAACATCTGATAAGAGAATTGATTCTTCACTAGGAATTCAGATAGCCTTAGGTTTGCTTTCTAGTTCTTCTAGTGATTCCATTTCTAGGATAGATTATAACATGGTAGAGAAAAATAATAATCACACTCTTAAGCAATTGGTTGCTCCAAATTTTAACCATCAACCTTTGTGTATTGATTTTCTTACTGTTGATGTTGCTTTTGAGCTTAAATCTGGTATAATTCATCTTTTACCTACTTTTCATGGTATACGAGGTGAAGATCCTTATAAGCACCTCACGAATTTCACTTAGTTTGTTCTAGCATGAAGCCAACCGGGTATAAGAAGAGCATATTAAGTTAAGAGGATTCTCATTCTCATTGGGAGACACCATCAAGGATTGGTTTTACTACTTACCCTCTAGATCAATCACTACTTGAAATGAGATGCAAAGACTTTTCCTGGAGAAGTACTTCCCTACCTCTCGAGCTAAGAAGGAAATATGTGCAATTCAATAGCACTATGGGGACACATTATATGAGTACTGGGAGCATTTCAAGAGGCTATGTGCTAGCAGCCCTTACCACCAAATTAGCAAACAACTCTTGATCCAATACTTCTATGAAGGGATTCTGCCACAAGAAAGAAGTATGATAGATGCAGCAAATGGAGGTACACTGGTAGATAAAACACCTATTGAAACCAAAAATTTTATTTCCAACATGGCTCCTAAGTCTCAACTATTTAACATTTGAGAGGACCCTAGACCATTAAAATTCAGTGAAGCTAGTATTGCCACATTAGAGCAATAGATAGTTGGGTTGACATCTTTAGTAAGACAAATTGCTATAAATGGTGCTCTACAAGTTAAAGTATGAGGAATTTGCAAAATGGTAGGGCATCCAACTAATATGGGCCTAACCTTGCAAAAGACATTCACGGAATAAGTGAATGCTTTTGGATTTTTTTGGGTTAACCAGAAAGTAAGTATAATCCTAGCTATCCCTATACACATAATTCAAGATGGAAGAATCCTCCATTCAACAATTATGGACAGCAAGGACAACAACAAAGTTCCTACCAACAACCATATCAAAGACAAACTTAACCATCAAGCTCTGGACTTTAATTGGAAGACATGATGAAAACATTGACTCAAAATACCACTTAGCTTCAAAATGAAGCCATACAATTCCAACAACAAACAAGAGCTAGCATTCAGAATCTGGAGAATCAATTGAGTCATGTAGCTATTATTGTGAGCTAAATGAAAAATTAGAGTTTAGGTAAACTTCCTTCTCAAATGATTGTAAACCCGAAAAAGAATGCAAGTGTTATAACCTTAAGAAGTGGTAAAGAAATAGAGGCTAACTTTAAGTGCCTCCAAAAGAAGTTGAAATGGGAACTAAAATAAATTCTCATTCGCTTATAAGTAAAAATTTTACTAATGCTTTACCTCTTTTTCCTAGAAAGTTTGCTAAATCAAAAAAAGAGGAGCAAGATAAGAAGATTTGGAAATGTTCAAAAAGGGAGAGGTGAACATACCTTTAATTGATTCCATTAAACAAGTTCCACCATATGCCAAATTTCTCAAGGAATTATGCACGCCCAAAAGGAAATTGAAAGGAGACGAAAAAGTAAGTGTGGGGAAAAATGTGTCCGCAGTTATTCAAAGAAACCTTCTCCCAAAGTGTAAGGATCTATATACGTTTACAATTCCCTACAAAATAGGTGATACTAGATTTGAAGAAGCAATGTTAGATCTAGGAGATTTAATTAATGTCATGCCATATTCCATGTACACTTTGTTGAATTCCAGTAACAAACAAGAGCTAGCATTCAAAATCTAGAGAATCAATTGAGTCATAAAGATACCATTGATAGCTGAATGGAAAATTAGAGTTCAGGTAAACTTCCTTCTCAAACAATTGTAAACTCAAAAGAGAATGCAAGTGCTATTACCTTAAGAAGTGGCAAAGAAATAGAGACTAATTTGAAGTGTCTCCAAAAGAAGTTGAAATGGGAACTAAGGTAAATTATCATTCTCTTGTAATTAAAAATTTTACTAATACTTTACCTCATTTTCCTAGAAAGTTTGCTATATCAAAGAAAGAGGAGCAAGATAAGGAGATTTTTGAAATGTTCAAAAAGGTAGAGGTGAACATATGTTTTAATTGATTCCATTAAACAGGTTCCACCATATGCCAGATTTCTCAAGGAATTATGCACGTCCAAAAGGAAATTTAAAGCAGACAAAAAATTAAGTGTGGGGGAAAATGTGCCCTCAACCATTCAAAGAAACCTTCCCCCAAAGTGTAAGGATCTATATACATTTATAATTCCTTACAAAATAGGTGATACTAGATTTGAAGAAGCAATGTTAGATCTAGGAGCTTCACTTAATTCCATGCCATATTCCATTTACACTTCATTGACTTTAGGATCTTTGAAAGAAACACTTGTTACAATTCAATCGCTAAATAAATTTAACACTTATCCTGAAGGGATTATAGAGGATGTCTTAGTGCAGGTTAAAGAATTGGTTTTTCTAGCTGACTTTTATGTACTGAACATAGAGGGAGAACCTTCGTCTAATTCTACACCAATCCTTTTGGGTCGACCATTCTTGAAAAAATCAAAGACAAAGATTGATGTATTTGTAAGATTGAATACTGAATTTGATGGTGAAAAAGTTTGCTTTAATGTTTTTAAAGCTATAAGCTACCCTAGTGATGTTCATTCTGTTTTATCGATTGATGTCATTGATTGTTTGTCTCAAAAAGTCTTTGATATGGAAGGTAAAGATGAGTTAGAAATCATTCATTGCATGAGTTTATAGGAAAACACTTTGTGAAATTCTAGCTTATTCATTACAGACGAGATGAAAGAAAACATGCTAACATTGCAATCACTGCAACCATTGCCAAAAAAGTATGTATTTCCAAATATTGAACTGTCAATATCTCATATGAAATATTTAACTTCGGTTGTGCAAGCACCTACAATTGAACTGAAGTAATTACCAGAACACTTGCCATCTAGATTAATCACTACTTGGAATTAGATGTAAAGAATTTTTTTAGAGAAGCACTTTCCTACCTCTCGAGCAACGAATATTCAAAAGGAAATATGTGAAATTGGACAATACTATGAAAAAAAATTAAATGAGTACTGGGAGCGTTTTAAGAGGTTGTGTGCTAGCAGCCCTTACCATCAAATCAGTGAACAACTCTTGACCCAATACTTCTATGAGGGGCTTCTGCCATAAGAAAGAAGTATGATGATAGATCCAGTAAGCAAAGGTGCATTGGTAGATAAGATGCTCATTGAAACTAGAAATCTGATTTCCAATATGGCTGTTAACTATCAACAATTCAACATTTGAGAAGACCCCAAACCATTGGAAGTTAGTGAAGCTAGTACTACTACATTAGAGCAACAGATAGCTGGGTTGACATCTTTAGTGAGACAAATGACTGCAAATAATGCTCAACAACTTAAGGTATGCAGAATTTGCATAACGGTAGGACATCCCACTAATATGTGTCTAACCTTGGAAGAGACTTCCATGAAACAAGTGAATGCTTTTGGAAGTTTTCCGGGTCAACCACAAAGGAAGTATGATCTTAGCTACCCTTATGGACCGAAGTCTGCTGTCATCTATTCTTCTTCCTTTTGCTCTTTTAAATATTTGAACACATCAATTCTCCTGAATGAACCACTCTCCTTCGGAGTCTTTAATACATCATTCATGTTGAATGACACTTGGTTAGTACTAATTCAAAGAATTATGTTCTCTTCATAGACATCTACTAAATCTTTTTTGATGTTCAAGCATGGTATACTAAGATCTGGCAGATAATATGGGGGGTTTTCATTATTTTCTTCATCCTCTTTCTTTATTTCTTGGTCTTCTACAAGGTGGGGTTTAAATTGATTCCTCATTGGTTCTTCTAGCTCTACCCAATTCCTAAGTGTGATAGCTTGACATGGCTCTATTAAATTTACCTTCATACTATGCAGACATTTTTCCACATTTCTCTAACAAGGCTCCCTAGAAAGTTAGCCTATTTGAACCTCTAGGTTGTGAATAGAAGAGGCATGATCTTCTGTTGCTTGCTCAAACTTCTCTTCCATTCTTTTATGGGTCTCATCCATGTCTTTGAGCTTATCCATATTTTTGTCCAGTTTGGAATCCCATGAATTGGACTCTTCTTACTAAAATCCTAATAGGTCTTGATATCAAATGAGAGTCCTTACATTATTAGAACAATAGAAATCTGGGTGGTTTTGCCACCCCATGGTGTACGTGTTCAGATAAGGATAATAATTTTCCCCACTAAATTATGCCTTATTGAAGTCCGTAAGAGCTCCTTGCTCCCTATAATATATATCCTCCATCATTGTTCTTTCCATTTCTTCTTGGCATTTAACCTTCTTGATTCCTCATAGTCACCTTATGATGTCCAAAAAATGTGCCTTCAACTTACGCCCAAAACTTCCTTCCTTTTTTTTAATATGTAATTCTTAGAATAAAAGAATTAGACTGATCCTACACCTCCCTGCAACAACACCAAAAACTTAATTGAGGTGTCGAGTCTTACAATTTACATCCCTCAGTTATCACAACTGCACGAGTCATAAGTTATAGTATTTGAAGGGTCGATCCCACGAGGAGGGTAAACTAATCTAATCTTAGGCTATCTAAGTCTCAAAATTTAATAAAAACGAACTTAAAAAATGAAACAAGAATATAAACATGGGAATTTGATTGCATGAATTCAACTCAAGAAATTAACACAAAACATGAATTGAAATTGATCAACACAAAAGGTCACTATAGAATTTAATTAAAAGAAATTAGCAAGTTATAATAGAGAGGATTCTACCTATCATTAATGTTAATCTAGCCAATTATGTGTTATTGGGATGTCAGTTCTAGACTATCGTAAGGATAATTACTCTCTCTCGAGTTATAATCCGGCGCCCTAAATCATTAGCCCTAATTAAATTATAGAACTTGCAATCGCTCAATTAACAAAAGACCCATAATTAAAATTAGATTAGAAGCTCTCTACTAAACTACAGTGTCTCATATAGGATCTTTCTCTACACAAAAACTGATATGAATAACTACATGGTCTATTGGATTGCCTAACTCTCGTTAATCCAATCCAATCATTTTTATGCAACTCACCCTCTCGGTTTGTTACTGAAATATGCTAAAATGGAGATTTCCATAATTATACGTGAAGATCATAAATTTGAGTGCCAATGTCAATTTTTCATTCAAGTTTGTGAGCCTTTAGTGAGAGTACTTCATCTAGATGATAGGTGATGCGAAGGTAATATTAAGTCATTTTTATGATAAGTTAGATAGGACGAAGGAAGCAATCAAGGTCAATATGAAAAATAGGTTTTTTTATACATCTTTTCTTGAAGTAGTTAATGAAAGATGGGTAAGGTAACTTTATTCTCCATTGTTTACTACTAGGGCATTTTTTAATCCTAGCGTCTATTTTGGATTACATTTTATAGAGAAATTCGAAGTTAGGAAAATGTCATTAACTATCACAACAACTGTTTTACAAGATATTATGACTAAATCTCTTTATCTCATAAATAGAGGCATACAAAGATGTGTGCAGTGATTTTGGGATTGCCATTGGAATTTGTCAAACAGTCAAACTTAATCAAAGTATATATTTCTTTGCTTTTGTTCCTTAGATTGAAATTAATCATCACTTTATTTTGTTTATAATATTACTTTTTGTCTTACAATTGTTTGGTATGAGTAATTTAGAACTAGTTTCCAAAAGTGCAAAGATTTGAATTTTGAATTTTAATTCAATATATAAGTGTAATTGGGAGTGAAAGCAATTGGAACATATTTGAATTCATCGATTCAAAAAAATATATTGGAATACAAAAATTTAACGATTTGGTCTTTATTCAATATAACTTAAAACTACGAGAAATATATGTTATTATCATTATTAAGTTAAATATAATTTCTTAATAATTTAATTTTTTATTTACTAGGACTCCTAACAGAACAACTAGTTCTTTAGATCCAATTTTCTATGACCATATCAATATTTTAGTATATTGAGTTTCTAAAGAACCAAGTTTCATAAATGAGAGTGAATTGGAAAATAATCTTAAATGGAAAAATATTGGCATGTTATTTAGTGTAATGTTTAAACGACAATGATGATGAGACTACTTTCAATAATGAGGATTTTGTATAGCGAAACTCAACTCTTCTCCGGCGTCGAAATCACTGAAGAGCCCTTTGCTCTATTTTTCTTATTAGATTAGGGAGCGTTCTGATCACACTCGAAATCATAAATATTCTTCGCCCTTTATCTCCTCATCTTCCTTGCACCGGTTATTCCACAGAAAGAGGAACTTTAATTAGCCCTCGGGGTGTGAACCATTGGCCAATACAATTTGAGTGAATATGTCATTGAATGAGGTTTTAGGTTTTTCATTTTTCTCTTTTCTTCTAATTTTACTTATATTTGATGTATATGTTAAATTATATATATACACAATATAAATAAAAAACTTTTAACCATAAGTGTTTTCGTGTTAGGTCTCACTTTTAGTTTACTCTGTACCTTGGCACGAATTTTTGTTATAATGCTTATGGACCTATATTATTCTTATTATATAATGTTTTGATATAATTATTCTTTATAATATAATGAAAGTTGTAACATTTTAAGTACTTTATATTATTCTTAGTTTTATATTTGCATGATAATTAAATAATCTTTTTCTTATATTAATTGTAGTTATTGTTTATATGCAAAATATGTGAAAATAATATTAATAAATATATATATATATATATATGCATGCATCACATGCATGAGAATGCAGCGGAAGTGTCGGAATATAGATTTCGACACCATGACAACCCGAAAAACACAGAATCATACATGCATGCATGGATATGTAAAGAACATGAAATATAAAACATTTTTACCTTTCGTTTCTCCTCCTTTCTTGTTTCTTCTCCTTGTTTGTGTTGTTGCAAACACCAAATCCTTCCTTAATCACCCATGAACATGCAAAGATCAAGAAGAAACAATGTAGAAGGGTGATTTGAGCACCAAACTAGATAAGTTCTAGTAGATACTCAAAATGATAGAAGATAGATCAAGACTCTTGTTGCATGTGCTTTGATTTAAGCAAAAATTGAATAAATTGTAAGAAGAAGACTCTTGATACCTTTCTCTCTCTACAACTCTTCTAGAGCGCTTATGCTCCCACTTAAGTGTGTAAAAAGTGGTAAGACCTTATGTACATAAGTGAAAAACTCACTTATGTTCTCATTCGTGCCCTCTATCATGATCGTGGCCAGATTTAAAAAAATAGGCTCGCTTTCAACCACGACTGTGGCCTATGAGCCACAATCGTGGCCTACTTAAAATTATCCATACACACTATGTTTTTCATTTGATCTTTTATGCATGTGACCCTTAGGTTCCTGGTTATTTTAGGCACTTGAATTAACTCTTAATTCAAGCAAATCATGAAAGATTTCATGCCACTTGAATTAACTCTTAATTCAAGCAAATCATAAAGGGTTTCATGATGCCAATTTACTATAATATAAGTGGATTAATACACGAACTCTTCAATAGTTAATTATCCAACTTATGAACCTTTCTGTAGACTACTATTATGCAATTCGTCCTTTTACCATACTATACCCCACTTGGTTAGGAATATGAGCTATGTGTCAACTCCATTAGACTGACTACGTCACTTTTAATACAAGTGATGTTAGTTCTTGTCTTGGAATCTCATTACTCTATGTATCATTGAAGACTCTCTTCATGACACATAATTGCTCTGGCCAGAAACTCCTGGATAATGACCCCGACAAGAGGCTACGGGTATCATCTCCTTCTATCAGAAGTGGTGAATTCTCTGTTGGTTATCCAATTACCTTCGAATACCAATATTTGTACTCAATCACCACCTTAAGAGTGACTTCGTCCTTAGGTAACAAGGAATTATGTCAAAGCATAGGATCAGTATCCAAAATATCCTTAAGTACCTCAAGTTTAAGGATATTTACATCATTGCTATGGTGAGATTAATCATTGTCATTTAACAGATCATTCATATGATAATCTCATTATGGGTCATTCGAGGTACTTACTATCCTTAGTAAGCATCCACATGTTAACTCTAAACATCTCAAGCTTACAATTTTTGAGATCCACCGCTTGATCAAATCAAGGAGTAGACTATGTGCTAGTCTATCTAGATTAATAATGTCCTGTCCTATTAATTCTATGACTAAGGATTATTTAAATTCTAACATAAGTACACATAATAGGAATCTCATCATCATGATCCCATCATGATTTCCTTCATTATATGTTTTGTATCATGGACTTCATTAATTAGATTTAAGATCAATATTAATTCATTTATAAACGAATATTAAATTAATGAAAAATGTCTTTCGCTTTATTAATCAAAATAAATTTAGTACAAAAGTGCTAAAAGTGATTGCCTTTAGAGCACTACTCTAACAATGCAAACCTAAAGACTAGAGGGTTGGAAACATATTAAGCAAAAATGATTAAGAGAGTCAATGTAGCAAAAAAATTGTGGTGGTTGTGCAGCAAAAAGGAGGATATATGGGTGAAATGGATACAAAATGTATTCATTTGGATTGTTATATTTTATGTTTAGATGTATCATCGACGTCATCATCATCATCATCATCATCATCATGATTATTATCAAAAGAAACAATATTTGGATACTAAATCGTAGGTAAGATATGTCAGGGATCTTAAAGGAGATTTTAGGGACAAGAAATTGGATGCAAAACATGGTTTTTCACAAGATTGGAAATGGGAAAAACACACTTTTTTGGTATGATAATTGGCATTGCAAAGTACCCATATACAACATTGAAGAGATACAACAACTAAAGCCAGTGATGAATCTTGAAACTAAAGTTAGCAAGCTAATTAGTAATATTCGGTGGATATGGCCCCACCATAACAGTAGAACTGCTAAGATCATAATGGCTAATATGTCAAGCTGTCATGAAAGTGAACAAGACAAAATTCAGTGGGCAATTAACAGATCAAGGAACTTCAGTACAAAAAATTGCAAAATTATTCTACAAAAGAAACCAAACACAAGGGTGAGGTGGACAAACCTTGTTTGGGACAAGCATATCAGTTATGCACACTCTTTCATCCTTTGATTGGAAATGAATGGAGGACTACTCACAAAGGACATGATCAACTTCCCAGTGAACTATACAATGCTAATTTGGAAACTCTGAATCATATAATAACCAGATGCAGGAATACAATGAGAATTTGGAGAGAATTGTAGGCTATTCTGAACATCAGCATGTTAGTAGATTCTTGGAATGAGATTAGCACATAGTTAGTAAACTTTAAAATGGAGAACCAAGCTGACTATAAACCACTAAAGATCAAGTAGGCTTCAATGGTGTATCACATATGGAAAGAAAGGAACTGCAAAATTTTCAGACAAGAAAGTAGAAGCATAAAGTTGTTATATAAGAAAATTATACTCGCAGTCAGACTATCCTTAATAACAAGAGGAATCGTAGCTAATCTTTGCACCAACACAAAAAAGAGATGGTTATTGGATTAAACTACCTTGACCAAGCTGCTTGCTAGGAATCATAGCTTGTAACCTAGATCTTTTTTACTTTTTATGTTCCATATAATCTTTATTTAATGAAGTCAATTATATTTCAAAAAAATAGTATTACATGCTTTAAAAATGTCAGTCAAAATTAATGATAAAATTTAACAACAGAATTGATTTTAAACTTTTCATAAACAATAAGAATTTTAAAGTACATCAAATTTTGATTAATATATTATATCCAAACTTTAAATGCAAGTATCATAACCTCTTTCTATGAATATAATTTTTGAAAAGGGTATTGATAAACTTATACAATGACATATACTTACACACAAGCATTTATTATTAAATACATTTCAGGTTCACTGGTTTATTTAAATTATTGATTATTAATCTTTAACTACTTCTTCAATGATTTGTTTTTTATTAAATCTCAAAGAAAGTAGTTCTATTGTATATATATAGTTCCAAAATAATATTCGCTCCATGAGGGTAATGTCCTAAAAACAACTTTCAAAAGGCTGTACCAATTAGGCTACCTCTTCAGCCCATTTTTTATTCCAACTCTTGTCAAAAATAATAATTTCATGTGCCAAATAAAACCTTTATTTGATCTAATTTGATTGTTTGTGGTGCATATAGCTTTTATAATTTGTTTAAA
>JANIIA010000005.1:19080281-19092986 GCA_027478495.1 Erythroxylum alaternifolium
GAAGACCAAGGCAGAATGCTCTCGTTGTCAAGCTCTTGGGAAGGTACTAGGTTACAAAAAGCAATGACACGGGATCTGATCAACCTGATCACAATGATAACGCTGAAGAAAGGACCTAAGTTTATTCTTCGAGACAATCGATAAGTTCACAACCTACTGAGAGTTCCTTCGGACCTTAGATGTTGGTCTATCGCTCTTGGCGACCATCGACAGGTGGCGCTATTAAAAGAAAGACTTCTGTGGGGATTGATACTCGGCATCAACATGAGAATTGATTTTCCACATTCGCCAATAAGTCTGACATTATGAGTCACGCTACTGAGAAACAACGCCAATCTAAGCATGCTGCTAGTAGTCAACGAAAAATTCCTTTCGCAGAAGCACATATTTGGCGTCCCAAAAGTTCTCCTGGTATTCGAATTTCCTCTCCCTGATCTCGTAACAGTAATGGCCTTAAACAATAAAAGGAAAAACTAGAGGGCTCCACTGAAGGGAAAACAGATATTTTTCTGTCTACACAGTTCATAGAACACCAATTGGCTTTCATTTTTAAGCGAGCTCTTATGCTAATGTGGTTTCTGAGACTCAATGTTTAGATTCTCTAATTGGACCTTCCAAGAATGAGTTTATCTCTTGCACAGGCACTTATTTGCACATCAACTAGTACTAATTTTGATATTTTATAACAGAGCCCTATGGCGGTGTCCCATCTAATTCAATCTCATGATCGAACTGCTGAGAACAATAATCCCAATACTCTTCCGCCAGTTCATCCTCTTTCTTCTATTATAGGAAAATTGGGTGGCTTTAGTGATCATAATTGTATTGTTCAGGTGGAATCTAGTGTTAATTTTGGCGATGACCTACCGTACATTACTGTTGAAGAGCAAGCAGCTGACATTAATGATAAAGGGGACAAGGATGAGCCGATGCATGATTAAACTATCTTGTCTTTCTGTTTCTATATTGTGTATGACGATTCTTTTCTGAAATGTTAGAGGCGCTGCTAGCATCATTTATAAAAGGCATATCAAAAAGCTTGCTTGCAACTATAAAGTAGACATTCTCATTATCGCTGAGCCTCGGATCAGTGAAGGGGCAACAGATAAGGTCATTCGTAGTTTGAGGTTTGACGACTATGCTAAAGTAGATGCAGTGGGTTTCTTTGGTGGTATTTGGGTACTTTTGAAAAGTTCTATTGGCACCGTTCAAGTGTTTGAAATGGATGGTCAGTTCTTGTCTATTATTATTACGTCCCCTGAAAAAGTTACCTGGGGACTCATGGCAGTGTATGCGAGTCCTACAGTGGTTACTCGATAGTTCCTTTGGGATTACTTGCAAGAATTTTCAGATTTTGATGACCTACCTTGGCTTCTTATTGGTGATTTTAATCAGGTTTTGTCACGTGTGGAAAAGTAGGGTGGTAATCTGGAACCTTTATGACGTATTAAGGAATTTTGCAAGGTTGTTTCTACTCAGAAACTTGTCGACCTTGATGCCTAAGGTTGTTGTTTTACTTGGTCTAATAGGCAATGTGTCTCCGGGCTTATTTGAAAGAAACTCGACTGAGCCTTATGTAGTGTGGAATGGTGGCATTCTTTTCCTGAGGCTTTTGTGCGTAACTTACCTCATGCTCATAGTAATCATTGCCCAATTTTGGTTTCTTTTAAGAAATTGATTGCTACTAATCGTTATGCCAGGCCCTTTCGTTTTGAAGCTAAATGGCAAACCCATTCTTCTTTTCTCAGGTCCTCCGTGATAGTTGGAATAATGACATTGGGCTTCACTCGAATCTTCACAAGGTCCAGCTTACTTTCCAACATTGGAATTCAGAAACTTTTGGGAATATTTTTAAACGAAAATGTGTTTTGTTAGCTCGACTAGGTGGCACTCATAGGGCTTTGGAATGTACTCCCAATCCTTTTCTTTTTACCTTAGAAAAAGGTTGTGTACTGAATATAATGAGGTCCTTAATCAAAAGGTATTGTTGTTGTTTCAAAAATCCAGAGAGAATTGGGTTCAGTTTGGTGATTGTAACACCTGCTTCTTCCATACCACTGTTTTAGTTTGACGGAACCGGAATCAGATTCATATGATTAGAGATGAGGCTGGTAATTAGAGTTGGGATGATTTACAAGTCCAAAGGACTGCTCTTCATCATTTTTATCAAGTTTATTTGGCCGAGCCTTTGAAATTATATTTTCGCCAGGTTTGTCCGAGGTGTACATAGCCAATAGAGGAGAGTTTTCTTTTGGATATTTTTCGTTTTCCACAAACTGATGAAGTCTTTGTAACTTTGAAACAGATGGCCCCTTTTAAATCTCCTAGCCCGGATCTTTTTCAAGCGGCTTTTATCAGGCTAATTGGCCCATTGTGGGGAATTCGTTGGTTTCCTTTATCCAAGATGCGTTTACAAGGGGGAGTTTTGATGATACTCTCAGTCGGGTGTTGGTTTACCTTATCCCTAAAGTTGAGCATCCAGAAACGGCTGCTCAATTTCGGCTAATTTTCGCTTTGTAATGTCTCGATGAAGCTTATGTCCAAGATCATTGTGAATTGCCTCCGACCTTGGCTCCAACAATTTATAGCGCCTACTCAAAGTAGTTTTCTTCTGTGTAGAGGTACTTCTGACAATATTATTCTTGTTTAAGAGACTATTCACTCTTTCTTTTAAAAGAAAGGAAAAAGTGGTAGTTTGATGATGAAGATTGATTTCGAAAAGGCTTATGATCGTATTGATTGGGAGTTTCTGAGATGAGTTCTTCAAGATGCGGGATTTCCTTCTACCATTATGTCTCTTATCATGTTCTGCATCACTTTTACCGAGATGAATTTTCTTTGGAATGGGGAAGTCACTAATTACTTTAAATTGTCTCGGGGTCTTCGTCAGGGTGATCCTTTATCTCCTTATCTTTTTGTTTTATGTCTGAATAAGCTTTCTTGCTTAATTGAACAAGAAGTAGCACCGGGTACCTAGAAGCCTATTAGTTTGTCCAGGGTGGGCCTACTATTTCCCATGTGATGTTTGCTGATGATTTAATCTTGATGAGTAAAGCAAAACCATGCTCGCCTGTTTAGATACTTTTTGTGCTTTTTCTGGTGCAATGGTTAATGTCGCTAAGTCTAGATTTTATGTTTCCTCGAACACTACAAAGATAATGGTCAACGACATTCAAAGGTATATCGACATTACTCCATATGTTGATCTTGGATTGTATCTTGGTGTTCCCCTTCATACGCAGCGTGTTTCTCCAAGAATCTATGACCATATTCTAACAAGGATCAAGAAGAAATTGACTACTTAGAAGGCTAAGCAACTCTCTCTTGCTGGTCGAGCCACTCTTGTGCAATTTGTCACTAGTATCATGGCTACGTACATTATGCCAACCATGCGACTTCCTATCACTGTATCCACAGAAATTGACTCTCTCAATAGGAAATTTCCTTGGGGTTCAACCGATAATAAGCAGAAAGTGTCGCTACTTAAGTGGGATATGGTGTGTCATCTACGTAAGGAAGGTGGCTTGGGGTTTTGTAAAACTGCAGCTATGAACTTGGCTTTGTTGGCTAAGTTTGGTTAGAAACTTGAGTCCAATGCTAGCGGTTTATAGGCTCGTGTTTTAAAGGCTAAATATTTTCTAGGCTCCACATTTTTGCCATCGCCAGTAAACTCTGTCGCTTCTCATACTTGGAGGAGAATTTGTGCTAGTAAGAATATTGTTCAGACCGGTAGTTCCAGATTGGTTGGGTATGGTGATCAAACATCCTTTTGGTTTGATAAATGGTTAGATAACTCTGCGTTGGTCTCTTTAATTGATCCAAATTCCATGCCCTCTTTGCAAGATGTGAAAGTATCTGATTATTCGGACAACGAAGCAACTTTTTGGGATATTGTGAACTCCTTCCCTACAACAACCCGTAATCTTCTCTCTCTTTTCATGCTTGTTCGTGCATAATTGGACAGGACTATTTAGTCTGCTTCTCCCTCTGGTTTGTTCTTGGTAAATTTAGCTTATAATCTTCTGCTTGGGACATCACAAGGGAATTTTAATTGGAACTTAGTTTGGAAGAAGAACTTGCCTCCTCGCATCAAGTTTTTCTTGTGGCTTGTAGTTCATAATTTCTTGTTGACATGTGAAGCTTGTGTCCGATGTCATATCACTACTATAGCCAATTGTCCAAGATGTGACGGTCCTTGTGAATCAATTTTACATTTACTTCGAGATTGTCCAAAGTCGCAAGTCCTCTGGTCCTTTTGGCTTCAAGGTCGTCAGTTAGATGTTTTCAATTCTTTATCTCTTGTTGATTGGATTTGCGTTAATTGTTGTGACTCTTCTTTCCTTGTTGCTAATAATATTCCCTGGGCTGACCTTTTCTGTTATACCTGTTAGTATCTATGGCACTGGTGTAATTGTGTTGTTTTTGAGCCAGAGTTTACCTGGCCCTCCCATGCTACTAATGTCATTTGTGTAAATGTGTAGAATTTTCACAGATATAGCACGATGCAAAAGGCTTTGATTATGAAACAAGATATGCTAATTGCTTGGAGTCCACCACTCACTGGTTTCATCAAAATTAATATAGATGCCTCAGCACCCACAAATTTGGGAAACACAGTGATTGGAGGCCTTGCCAAGAATGCTGAAGGACGCTGGCTGTGTGGTTTCACAAGGAGACTCGGTTGGGGGAAATATGTGCACTGACTACTTGACTACTTGGGCTTCTGGGGGCCCTTTTAATGTTACTTACCTGGAGAAGCCCCTAGATAGCTGCATCATTTTCTTTAGGAGAATCTCTTGGGTGTTGCTCGGCATAGGGCCGTTCCTGTTGGAACCTAGCAATTTTTTGATTACTTACTTGTACAATTTTTTTTTCAAAATCGGAAACATAAGGAGATTACTTTCAACTTTGAAGTATGAATCTTATGCAAACGTACGTGGTTAACCAAGGTGATAGGAATATTTAAGTGCTACACCAGAGAGAACCACTCATCATGAAGGGTTCAAGATAGGAGTCAGTGCTTTGTTGCTTACAACTGACAAAAATAACAAATATTCCTAAATTGGTTTGTTGGTCTAGCAACTGCAAGCTTACTTAGTCTACAAGATGAGCTGATATGAAAATATGTAAGACCATGGCTTCAAAGAAAGGCCTTTACTTTTTATGAAACCCTATAGCATAATGCATCGTCATTGCATCTTCCTTTTCCTGCACCTTATTCTATTGTAATATATTCCAAATTTAGATGCATATAAATTTAATTGGACCAACTTCATATACTATTTGGTATTAATTTGAAATTCGCGTATGATAAAAAATATTCTCTCAAAATTTGTATCTGACTTCTTATTTACGATATGAGTAAGTTTTAGAAAACTTAAAAAATAGAATTTTAAGTTACCAAAACACTAAAATGTGTACAAAAGAAAATGATTTGATTAAGGAAAAAGGGAAGTTAAAGCCACAAAGAGAATTTAATGTAACAAAAATGAATACACAACATAAAGAAACCTAAAAAATTATAACAAAATGAAATAAGCTGGTTGCTCTTTCTATAGATTGGTTTTAAGGTTGTCTTATGATTGAATGTGTGTAGTCTATATGGGAATTGTCTATTTCTATTGTTGTTTAGGTGTTGTGAATTTATAGTTCTCTTATCCTTAAATAGTGTTTTTCTGTACCTATCCGCTTGCTTACATTTTAGCTACCTGCTTGCCACTATCTCCTTAATTTCTACATTCTAGACTTTTGCCTCAAGTAACTTCTTAACTTCTAGCTCACACAGTCATGTATTTTTTTTAATCACCTTATACCATTTTCTCAACTTCTTCCTTAAATTTAGCACATTTCTTCCCGCTTCTATGGTTTTTTGTTACCCATGAATTCTTTAGCAAAATATTTATTGGACTTTCATTTCTAGGTTAACTCCATTTAAATGAATGACTTTTTAGGCAAACTAAACTGAATTATATTTTTAGGTAATCAACAATTGCCTTAACATATGTTTGGTTGAGCAAAACAAACATATGGTATGGAAATTCCCTTTGTTTTCTATGAATTGGACTTCGAATTCCATCCCAATAGTTTTATGAATTTTAGATTGAATTCTTGAGTTACACCTAGTGATATCACCTATAAAGATTGTTGGGATGTCAAGTGTGAATAGGAATCCCACATTGGAAAGAGATAGAACTAGTGAAGGACATATAAGTGCAAAGGACCCATAAACCTAATGCCTTAAGGTTTTAGGTTGAAGTGTGGTGTCAACGCCCATAAGTATGTTCCATCACTAGGCCCATAATGTAGATCTCCCAAGTAAGTGGGCTCCCTAGATCCAATAAAGATCTTCTTAAACCCTAAACAATCTTCTATAGATAAGAAAAATTAGGTCAAAAGATTGTATTAACATTTTTAACATTTAGATCCCTACTTCTCTATCTATTACAGAAGATATAAAATCTCTTTTAAATTTCAAAGTCTTTATATTCCCTTAAGATTCGACCATATTTTATTATAAAATCTTCCCATTACTTCTTCACTTTTCATTATCATCTTTCAAACAGTCTCTATCCTCTTTTTTGACTTCAATATTTTCTATTTATGACTTTTACAACCATGGCTAATTCTTGTTATGCTTATTCCTCTTCTTTAACGGACTCTGCTGAATTGAATGTCACAGATGTATGTTTCTAATTTTGATACTTTCTTAAAAAATGTGCTTGATTTCTTTTAACTCTACTTCTTTTCAGAGGATATAAGACTTAAGGTTGTTTTTATTATGTCTAATCCTTTTCCTTCTTTTATAAGAATTAGGTGAAATAATTCTCCAGCTCTAATTATGGTTTTAACTACTAATTTATGACATTTGAATTCACTTTATTTTAGGATTCTTAATCTTTAAAACTGTGGCCTAAAATGTAGATCAATGAATTAAGTGTGTGGATAGGTTGTATCTATCATAACATTCAACCTGGAAGAGACATGGCCTTCCATGAATTCCATAGAATATCAACCTAACCTTGTTTATGCAATGCTAAAATTCTAGATTCCTTTGTTAGCTCCTTTATATTTCCTTTTGGTCATGCTTCAATTTCATCGGAAGATGTTTTCTTTTTAACTAAGATATATGTAATTGGAGATGATTTTGTTTGCATAATTGAAGAAATCCCCAGTTTATACTCTAGTGCTTTTAAAGGATCCTCTTATTTTGGGTTGGTAAATAGCTATATGATAAATGGTTAATTGACTATATTTTTACCCCATATTTAATGTATTCTTGCTTGATATTTTATACTTTTGTTATATATTTGGTACTTAATATGCTTCAAGTTTGTTTATAGGTGACAATTGCCTTCATGGACTTAAAGGAGAGGAATTCGGACAAAAACACGATGTAAAACAGAAAACTAGTAATTTTGAAGGAGTGTACAACTATGCACTTTTGCACATCCATGCATAACCTAAAAACCTAGATTTTTATATAAAAGCGATGTTTTAAAGGCAAATAAGGGAGAGAGTAGCTATCGTTGTTCTAAGAAGTTTAGAGATGATTCTAGAGGTGATTTGGAGCTTAAGGAGTGAAAGGCACATGATTTTTATCAAAAAATCCATTAGAACACAGGATCAGACGTCTACATTGTTAGAATACATGATAGAGAACAATCAGAGAGATTTAGAAATATGATTCCAATATTTTCTATTCTATTTTTATTTATATGGATATGATTTCATGTTCGTTGTTGTATAGTTAAATTCTTTATTAGTATCTAGGTCAAATAAACCCTAGTTGAATAATTTGACATATTATTATTATTTTATTAAATTGTGGTTGTTGATTATGAAGATCCAATTATTCGTTTTATAATTGTCTATTAATATGATTTTTAGAATTTAATTTGATTTCATACTTAGAGATTGAGAAATTCTAGGTTTGAATAGATCTATGATAATTGGAAAGAGTTGATTGCAATCTTAGAGATAGGATGACATAAATCTTCTCGATTAGGGTCAAATCTAATAGAGAGATTTATAACACAGTAACATAATCCTATAAATTTTAACTTTAGTAATTTAGTTAGAGATCTTAGGATTAGTTGTTAGTAGACTCAAGGTCAGATACTAGCATACCTTAGGAATCTCCATGGTCTAATTAATTAACAACATAATTACATAACAAATAATCAATCGGTTAAAGGTTTAGGGGGATTCAAAGCCTAGGTACTAATTATCTAATATCGGTAATTAATTTAGTGTCATCAATTCTTTGCTTAAAAATTTGCTACTTTTTTTACTTTAATTGTTTAATTTAGTTTCATTAATTCAACCACAATTAATTTGTAGGCTAGATAATAGAATAATAGTTATTACTAGTACTTACCATCCTCGTGGGATCGACCTGTACTTACTGTTACTAGCTACAACTATACCGTGCACTTGCGTAGATCCTAAGATAGAAAGAACTGTGTGTAGGAATTGTTGTGGAACAAACCTTAGGGAGTTTGAACTAGATCGTTGAATAGAGGATTTGGAAGGTCACGTAGACACCGAAGAATCACATAATATAGCAAACTAACCACAAACAATGTTCGACTATACTAGGCTGGACTTAAATGGCATAGAATCTAGCATCATGAGACCGATTGTACAAGCAAACAATTTTGAGATCAAACCGAGTATTAATCAAAAGGTGCAACAATCAGTACAATTTGATGGACTCCGAGATGCGAACCTTAACGCACACATCTTTAACTTCTTAGAGATTTTCTATACGTTTAAAATAAATGGAGTGAATGATGACACCGTCAGATTGCATCTATTTCCTTTCTCTTTGAAAGGAAAAGCAAAGCAATGGCTCGATTTTACACCACATTCATCACTGACAACTTGGGATTAAGTGGTGGAAATTGTTTTACTGAAATACTTTCCTTCTGTGAAAACTGTGAAGTTGAGGAACGATATCTCATCTTACTCTCAAACTAAAGGAGAATCATTGTACGACACTTAGGAGAGATTTAAAGAGATGCTTCGATGATGCCCACATCATGGATTGTCTCTGTGGATATAAATCCAAACATTTTATAATGGGATAAGTCAGAATACGAGGCATTCAATTGATGTAGTAGCTAAAGGGACCCTGAACAACAAGACATCTAAAGCATCCCAAGAGTTGATAGAGGATATGGCCATAAATAATTATCAATGGTGCTCATTAGAACATGAACCACCAATACATCTGGAGTATGCAAATCAGACGTAGTAACGAGACTAATGAGTCAAGTGAAAGCTTTGAGTAAGAAGATAGATAACATTACTATGGCTTCATAAGGAAGAGTGACATGGTGTGAATCATATGGGATAGATCACCCAAGATAAGATTGTCAATCAGATCAACCTGAACATGTAAACTATTTGGGGAACTCTCCAAGATCTCAAATGACCCTTATAGTAACACATACAATCTGGGATGGAGAAAACACCCCAACTTCTCATGGGGAAATCAGGAACAACAAAGGAACAACCCTTCATCTAGATTTCAAGCAAAAACATCATAACTAAGGAAACCAGGGATGGATGAGTTAATATTAGAGTTCATTCAAGACTCAAGAGAGAAACATCAAAGACAACAAATGTCTAAAGCTACAATTTGACCAATTAACAACAATAATAGTGGAAAGGAAAAACATGAATATCCACAATTTTGCAGAACTGACCTCTAATGAACATGTGAGGGATGTCACACTAAGAAGCAGAACGGAGCTACAAGTAAATACCAAATTGTGTAATGAAGAGGAGGATAGAGAGAAGAGTCAAGAAAAGACTAAAAATGTGTAGACTCCTCCTAAAATATAGAAATTTTAGCCCCATTGTACTATACACAGCAAAGCTAAAGAAGGATCAAATGAATGAGCAATTCATAAAGTTCCTCCAGTTATTAAAACAACTTCATATTAATATACCTCTTGTCGAAGTTCTAGCACAAATGCCCAAGTATGCAAAATTTCTAAAGGAGCTGTTATCTAATAAAAAGAAGTTAGAGGAATTAGCTACAACGTAGTTAAATAAGGAATGGTCAACGATATTCCAAAACGAGTTACTAGAAAAGCTTAAAGATCCAGGGAGTTTTACTATCCCTTGTATCATTGGTAATCTGTCGGTTGAGAAAGCTTTAGTCTATTTAGGGGCTAGTATACATTTGATGCCTTACAAGTTGTTTAATAAACTGGGATTAGGAGAACGTAAGCCTACTAGATGAGCATCCAATTAGTTGATTGATCTATTAAATATCTTAAGGGGATTATTAAGGATGTATTAGTCAAGGTTAATAGGTTCATATTCCTAGTTGATTTTGTCATCCTCGATAGGGATGGAGATGTGGAAGTACCTTTAATCTTAAGATGTCCCTTCCTAGCTACAACTAGAGTCGTCATAGATGTTAATGATGGTGAATTAGTTCTCAGGGTGGGAGAAGAAGAGTTAACTTTTAGAATATCTGATGCAATGAGACGTGCTTCTGAATGTGATGATTCTTACAATTTTATTGAAGCTGAAGATTTTATAGCTGCAAATATTGTGCAAGGAATTATATTTAATGATAAGCAGGAGTTGTTTATGACTCAAGATGTGGAGGAGCATGAAAACAAAAAGCACTTCTTGAGATCAAAGAAAGTGGAAGAGATAAATAGGAGTACAAAGACAAGATTAAAAACCTCAATGAAAGAGCCACCAGAATTAGAGTTGAGAAAACTCCCTGATCATTTGGAATATGCATTTCTTGAGAAGAAATTAAAATTCTAGTGACTATCACAGCAACTCTAGAGGTAAAGCAAAAGGAAGAGTTGTTGAACGTGCTAAGGAAGTATAAAAAGGAAATTGCATGAAAGATCTCAGACATCAGAGGAATTAATCCTGCTTTTTGCACACACAAAATTCTAATGTAGGAGGAGTTTAAACTAGTGATACAACCTTAAAGAAGGTTAAATCCAAACATGAAGGATGTAATTAAAGCAGAGGTAATAAAACTCTTAGATTTTGGAGTGATTTATCCCATTTTTAATAGTCCTTAGGTGAGTCCTACGCAGGTTGTACCAAAGAAAGGAGGAATGACAGTTGTTCCCAATGAAAAGAATGAGCTAATTCCTACAAGAATTGTCACTATATGGAGAGTGTTCATTGACTATAAGAAGTTGAATAATGAAACTAGAAAAGATCACTTCCCTTCGTCCTTCATAGATCAAATGGTGGAAAGTTTGGCTGGACATATGTACTACTACTTCTTGGATGAACTTTCTGGCTATCTTCAAATCCCAGTCACTGTGGAAGATCAAGATAAATCGACCTTCATACGTCCCTATAGTATATTTTCCTATAAAAGGATGCCGTTTAGGTTATGTAATGCACCTGCTACATTTCAGAGGTGTATGATAGCCATCTTCGATGATCTAATCGAGGATATAATGGAGGTATTTATGGATAATTTTTCGTCTTTGTAGATTCATTGATCTATGCCTTCATAATCTAGAAAGAGAGCTAAAAAGATGCGAGAAGACAAATTTAGTCTTAAATTGGAAAAATGTCACTTCATAATGTTAGAAGGTATAATCCTAGGCTATAAAATTTCTCACCAGAGGATAGAAATGGATAAAGCCAAAATTGAAGTCATAGAAAAGCTACCACCCCCTTCTTCGATTAAGGCAGTAAGAAGTTTCTTAGGTCATGTGAGCTTTTATAGAAGATTTATTAAAGACTTCTCGAAAATTGCTAAGCCCTTAACCAAGTTGTTAGAAAAGGATATACCTTTCACATTCATTAAAGAATGTTAGATGCTTTTATCATTCTAAAAGAAAAGTTGATTAAGGCCCCAATTATGATTGCACGATTAGAATCAACCTTTTGAGCTAATGTGTGATGCAAGTGACTTTACAGTGGAAGCAGTACTTAGACAGCGTAAGGACAAACATTTTCAACCAATTTACTATGCTAGTAAGACTTTGACGGATGCTAAAGAAAGTTACACGATGACAGAAAAGGAGTTACTAGTTATGGTTTTTACATTTGATAAATTTTGGTCTTATTTAGTTCTGTTCAAAGTGGTCGTGTATACTAACCTCTCGACACTCAAATAATTGTTGAGTAAACTAGATGGTAAGCCTACGTTGATTAGATGGATTTTGCTATTACAGGAATTTGATTTAGAGATCAAGGATAAGAAAGGGGTAGAAATCCTGGCAATCGATCATTTATCATGCCTATTAAATCCAAATTTGGAAGAACGAAATGAAGAGGGCAATGAAGATACTTTCTAGGAAGAATGTCTCTATAGTATGGAGGAAGTGAGGAAAACCGAAACCCCTTCATTTGTAGACCTCACAAATTATTTTGTCACTAAGGTTTTACTAAAGGATCTGTTTTATCAACACAAAAAGCAATTCTTTATTGATTTAAGGAATTATTTCTAGGAAGTCCCATATCTGTTTGACATTTGTACAAAAAAAATGGTGAGGAGAAGTGTAACACCCCGTAACACCCCACTTCCGCCGGACCCGAACTCGATATCGACAGTGATATCCGAATCCGTGTCCCGCGAGAGTGGCGTGTCACATCACTTCACTAAACAAAAGTCGGTATAAAATTTTTTTGAAAACTCTTATCACTTATCATTCATGTGGGCCCACTTTTCCTTTTCAAAACCTTTTGTCTACTTAACTG
>JANIIA010000005.1:19093086-19115031 GCA_027478495.1 Erythroxylum alaternifolium
GCAAAAATTCACTATTCACTATTCATGTGCATATATGAATGCATGAACATAGCAAAACAATTTTAAACACTCCTAACCCGTTGCAAATTTCTATTTTACCCTTCCCATAGGTAAGGGGATGTTACATTTATGGTGCATTGTAGAGTGATCGAACTCAAAAGTATGTATAAATCATTAAACAATTATGGTATCAATTATTTAATGATTATCAACTCAGATTGGAGAAAACTCAAACTGTGGATCTTAGTAGTGCAGGTAGTTCGATTTCTAGTTCAGTTTCGAGTTTGGTTTCATCTTCTAACCTAAGATTGACATATTCTCTTAAAAATTGTTTGAAAGAGAAAAATGGCTAGGATTTCTTATAATATGATGGAGTTAGATAGATATTTAATCGAACGTTGTGTGCCCAAAACTGAAGGTGAGCAGTTCAATATGTTGTGATGGTAGGAGCAGTTTGGAAATGCTTTTTCGATCATGTAAGTGATTGCATAGGACTTAGTGGCTAATCCATCACCCTTCAGAGTCTGCCTTTAGTATTAGTGGTCGGGTTGTTTCTCCTCATCATGCTGGACTTCATCCTCATATCGTGGAAGTCTTTATGTGCGCCCAAAGTTTTTTAAATGATAAAGATATTGATGAAAAATTCTTCTCTTTTTAATATATCAATTTAATCTGTTTTTATGTTATGTTACCTAATATTGGGCTTTTAATTTTTTGATAATACAGCTACATGTATCAATGCAGAGGAGGTAGTTAGTCATCTTAATCGACCAATTGCACATTATTTTCATTAAATATATGAAGATGGAGGTATATTTAATTGTTTATTAAATATTGCCATCTTAAGAATATTCTTTTAGTTTTAATATTACATTACCGAATATAATATTTGTACATACAGATGATTTGATCCAAACTTTTAACGATCCTAGCAACAAGTACAACAAATAGCTACTCTCTCACTCTAGTCTCCAGTATCCAGTGTCCAAGCTTCGTCTATCCGTCATGATGTCATCATATTATCTTAATTTTAGTTAATTTTATCATTTATTGTAAAATGAATTGGATAATCATTCGTGAATAGTATTGATTGCTATAGTTAATGAATTTAGTTTTACCATTTCTCTCTTTTAATAATTAATAAATTATTTAAGTAAAATTGAAATTCGTAATTAATTGAATTGAAATTCTTAACTATAATTAACTTAATGAACTTTCTTACAAATTCCTAATACATTGAATTAAAATTTCTAATTAATTATTTATTTATATAATCATATGTTTAACCAAATTCAAATTAATTAATTCAACTTTAGCACTTTTAAAATTTTAATTATGAAACATTTGCATTATAATTAATTGTTATAATAAAATTACTAAATTGAAATTAAATTCACTTGTTTGTAGGGAATAATTCTAACAATATTATCATAGCTAAATATTATAATGATTATGGTAATCTCTTTCAATATAATAGCTATATCAATATATTTAAAGCTATATCAATATATGTTTTTATAACTCAATTACTTTTATATTCTTTTGAAATTGATATATTAGGATTAGCAACAATTTAAGAATTCAAACATATTTATATGTTTATAAATTATTTAATAAACATAATAATTTATAAAAACCTATCAAATTATCAAAAGTATTTATAAAATGTATTCTAGTTTTAATAAAATAATAGTTATTTCTATATGTATGTGTTTTTATAACTCAATTACTTTATATTCTTTTTATATTATTTTGAAATTAATATATTATGATTAATAAAGTGATTGATTCATTTTAAGATTTATATAAATACGTATATGCATAATAAAGTGATTGATTCATTTTAATATTTATATAAATACATATATGCATAATGTATGTATTGTGTAAATACGAAATATAAAACATAAAAGTTTAAATGCGTTAAGAATAATCATGATATAAATTTCTTTTCATCTGTGTAACAAAAATATAAATTTTATAATGATTATTTAATAATAAATATAATATAAAAGGACAACATTATTACAATAATATAAACTTTGTACCTTTTTATATGTGGACGAGGATATAAAAATAGTTTTCATACTTTCTTTAGTTGTGGACAAATGATAATATTTATAGAAGTAAAAAAGTCATTAAATCAACAATAACTAAAAGTTACATGTATAATAATTATTTAAAGTATATAATTTACAACAACAACATCAATTAACTTTTTTACATTTACATTATAATTAAATGTTAAGAATTACAAAATTTAAAACAAATTCATTTGTTTGTAGGGAATAATTATAACAATATTATCATAACTACATATTTTTATGATTTTTAATATATATTTATTTAAAAATTATCATATTTTTAATAAATATGTTAATTTTTAAATAAATATATATTAAAAATCATTTATTTAATTAATTTTATATAAATATTTTTGTGTAATTTATAGGTAATTCCATCCTACACTTATTATAAATGATTATGCTATAATTTATAATTTAAGAATTAAAACAAATGTAACTATAATTTTAAAATGTTGTTAAAATAAAAATATAAAAAAGTTATTAAAATTTTCATGCCGGCCTAGGGCCAAAGAATTGCCGTGGCCCGCCTAAGAGCCAAGCTCAAGTTACCTTCTTGTTGGCCGAGTCAGGATGGGCCATAGGTGGCCCGAGCCCAGTCTGCCCCGTTGCCATGCCTAAATTTGTAGTCTAGAGGCTCAAATTTTGAAGCCTAGCTTATTAATAACTAACATTTGTTTATTGACATACTAAAATCTTAACAGGGTAGGTTTTGAGCCTTTGAAGCTATTTAAAAAGAATTTCCTTGGAATAGTAACTAGTAAGCCACTTGAGTTGAAGCTCATTAGGAGAATTAAATAGATGAACAAAAATGAGCATGCTAAGTCCAACCTTCCCAAGACTCAGCTCTGTTTTCAAGTTGAATCTCAAGTACCTGTTAGTTTTTGAATCTAAAGTACTAATAATCTTTCTATTTTCTGGTTAAATCTCAAGAATCTGCTAGTTTTTGAATCTCAAGTACTAATGACGTTCCTATATAGCTACTGGCCTACTATCTTGAAATATATTTAAGTACTAATGATCAGTGAAATTGTAATTCCATTATCATTCCTATTATAGTTTTTTTAGTTACTAACTGCTGGCTTCAACAATTGAAACATCAAGTTTGTTACATAACTTACAAGAACATTTGGGAGAAGTGGTTTGTGTGTATCTTCCAGAAGCTAGGGTCTAGTCTCCCAAGGAAGCAGATTTAGAGCCTTTGAAAGTGTCAAAGCTACAAGTGATGTCAACTCTCCTATCTCTGGTGAGATAGTGGAGGTTAACCCAAAGCTTAGTGAGTCACCTCGCTTAGTAAGTCTTATAAAACTTAATTATGTTAGCATCAGTGTAAGTTACTAAGCAATTAATATGAATATAGATTAAAGAAGTATTTGTTGAAAAAGTAGTGCAACTGTTGCTGCAATATTTTTTTATTTCTAAAGTTTATATTTTATTCTCTTACAATCTCATTAATATATCAAGCTTATTTATAATAGTTAAATGAAACTTTTAAACAAAGGTACATTGAATACTAGACATTGTTGGTACAAAGAAACTTTTTAGGAAATATACAAGGTCTTTTAAGAAATAGAAAAGGTCACTTTGAGAACATAAAGAATACCTCGTAGAAAATTACAGATTAGTTTAGTCTTTTAATATCCCTTCTTAACTTGTAATTTTCAGATGGTCATTGAAACTGTCAAGCTTTTCTTTGCTTATAAATTTTGTGATGTTCTGACATGTTCCTTCAAAACTTCCTTTTTATTTATTAAGTCATGAATAAAATGATGGTTCAACTCAATGTGTTTAGTTCTACCCTAAAAAATATGGTTCTTCATCATGGCAATTGCAAACTTATTGTCATAATAAATTATTGTAGGAATTTCTTATTTCTACTTCAAATCTCAAAGAAACCTTCTTAACCACACAACTTCACAAGCGATACTAATAACTGTTATATACATGGCCTTTATTTAAGAAAGTGTAATAGTATTATGCCTTTTAGAACTCCAAGATATTACCTTTGAATCAAGAGAAAAAAGGTAGTCTATTGTACTTTTTCGATCATCTAGTGATCTAACTCAATCATATTCAGTGTAGCCTATCAATTTCTTATCTTCTTCTCTCATATATATTATCCCAAACTTCTTTATTCCTTATGAGTAACTGAATTTTCTTTCTGCAGGCTTAAAATGAAATTTGCTTGGATTATTCATGAGTATGGAGATATAACTTGGAAGATGTCAGTCCTAATATTAGTAAGATAGGTCAATGATCCAACTAAGTTTCTAAAGACTTTTAGATTTGCATTATTTGTTCTATTGTTATTTTGTAGCTTCTCATTTAATGCCAAAGGAGTAGATAGTGGGTTGAAAGACTCCATGTGAAATTTCTTAATAAAATCTTCAATATATTTTTCTTAAGAGAAGAAAATCTCTCCTTTAGATTGCTTTACCGAAACCAAGAAAATATTTCATACGCCTATAATTAATCTTCTCAAAGTTTTGCATCATTATATGCCTAAATTCTTCAGCATCCTCAAATTTATACTAGTATATATTTAATCATCTATGTATAATCGTACCACAAGAAATTCAGGATTTCTCTCTATTTTCACATAAAGATTTAAAAAATTATTTTGTTGGAGATATGAATCAATTTTTATGTTTCATGCTTGTGGGAGTTGTTTTAAGCTATATGATACCTTTCTATAGTGATAAACTTTGTCTTCGTAGCCTTTAATGAAACATTATGGTTATTCCATATAGACTTCTTCTAAATCATTATTCCATATAGGCTTATTCCAAATCAATATTCATAAATGTATACTTCATATCAAGATAAAAATGTTTTAACTCTAATTGGGTAGCGACGAGTAGAACAACTTTAATAGCCTCTATACAAACAATTAGAGCAAATGTTTCATTAAAGTCAACTTTAAATTATTGTGGACGACCTTTTGCTATCAAGTGAGCTTTATAGTTTTGAATGCTTTCAAACTCTTATGTGTGTTTTTTTCTATATTGGTCATTTCTTCATTCATTGTCTTTTTTATACTTGTTTTTTTAGTTGGTTAATCAAAAGACTCTTGATTCACAAGAGAATAAATCAATATTAGTTGCCTGATAAATATCAGTTAAGGAACATGCCTTTCTTGGAAGTGGATTACATACAATGAATTTGAGGGATCGATTTTAGGTGGATTTGGTGAATGAGATTATTCATTTGAGCTTTCTTGTATAGTTGACCCATGTACAATTTCATGCTGCTAAACATTAATACATTCAAGAAGAATGTAGCCTTTAGAATTTGTAGATTTTTCATCCTTTCAAGTCTAACTTACAAACTCCTTAAATACATATCTAGATATTTGCAATTAATTTTTACTTAAATTAAGAAAGTAATGGCTCTTGGATTTATTACTATAGCTAATGAAAATAAAATTTTCTTTTTTGCTATCAAACCTCTCTTTATTTTAAGAAATATTTAAAGCCTGAATCCACCATTAATTTGGGATTATGCTAAGCTTCAAGAGGGGTTTTTTTGCAAATCACTTTTGTGGGTATTAAAAATATCGCCAAGTTCAGTCTATAAGAAATTAGGAAGGTTTTTTTACCTTACAACATGCTCCTTGACATTTTAATAATTACTATGTTCTTGTGTTCAACCACTCTATTATGTTGAGGTTTGTAACTAATAATTAGTTGTCTTTGAATTTTATTTTTCTTCCAATACTCTATGAATGGCCTATAAATATATCCATAACGTGATTTCATTTAAGTATCTTCAATTGATGTCTACTTTGTCTTTCTACAAGAGCAACAAACTGTCAAAAGGTAGGGAAAGCATATGACTTTTCCTTCAAGATGTATAACCACATTATTCTTGTATAATCATCATAAAAAGGACAAAATATATCTTGCTAACAAGAGACAAGGTCCTTGACGATCCCTATATATCAGTATTTTCAAAGAAGCATGTGCCTTCTATAAAGATTTAGAAAATAGAAGATGATATATTTTTTCATTAATTTAACCTTCACAAACTTTGTTAATTTCACCAATTTTAGGTAGACAAATCACTATGATCTTACTCTTTAAAAGTTTTAGTCTTGATAGCTATGATGTCCATGCCATAAATGATTGAGGAAGATTTCATTAACTTCTTTATTTTTCAAAGTTAAATTATGGTTTATCTTCAAGAAAATTGGAAAAACATTGCTGGAGCACATTTTTACCTCTACAATAATTTCTCCAATTTTCTGGTCAATGATAATGCACAAAATCATCATCAAAAGTTAGTTTATAATCCTTGTTTTTTATTTGTCCAATGTTTATTAGATTATTAACAATATTGGGAACATGTAAAACATCATGCATGAGCTTCTTACTACTGTCTTTGGATTGAACTATAACCACACCTTTTTCGTTCAACTTTATAATTGTTCTATCACCAATTTCAACTTGAGAAGAAAAACCTTCATTAAGTTCTTCAAATACCTATTAATCTCCTGTTATATGTTTGCTACAATCACTGTCAACATACTAAACATAGTTTTATTCTGTAGTATTAATACATGAAAAAAGGACTTCATTATCCTTTGAGAAATTAGTTGCTTCTCTAGTATTTTAGCTTTTATATTGATACCAATAATTTCTCCGAGAATGATTTGGGATTTTACACTTTTTGTATCTAAAGAAACAATTGTTTTACATGGTGATTGAATTTTTTGCAAATTATGTTAATATTGTGACTTTAATCATTTGAATTGCCATCCTTATGACTTTCACAATATTTATCATATTGATATTTTTAGATAACGATCCATATTTCTTTTTATGGTCTCCTTTATTAGAATTCTTTTTTGACAAGTTAATTTTAGAATGAAATGCTTGCTCTAAAAGCTAGTTGTCAAACTTAAGGATCTTGTGCTCATATGTTTCTAATGATCTCACTTATGAATAGAAAATTGGATCAAGCTTTTGGACTCTTTAATAGTTGCAACTATACGATCATATTTTTATTACACACTCCTTAGAATCTTCTAGACTTTTTTTTTCTTTATTCATTGGTATCTTTACAACTTATTTGATTGACAATATTTGAGGCTCTTGAGAATAAATCTCGAACTTCTTCAAACTCCTCCATTTCCAGATTACCAAAATCTAATCTTGTCAGAGTGTTTAAAGCTTGACCATAATGGTTTTTTAATATCTTTGGAAACTTTTTTCAAAACATCCCCAATCTCTTTTGCCTTTTTAATCACAAAAATTCTAGGGTAAATTAGCTTGCTCACATCTTTCTAAATGATTCTTAAGGTTAATGATTTTCTTTTTACGTTCTCTATGAATTTTTCTTTCTACCTTTGACCATGATACTAAACTTCTTTCTTGAGGTGATTTTGGATAATCACTCTCCAAAAATATTATGCAAATCTTGTGAAATGAATATCATCTCCATTTGTAAACTCCAGTAATCATAGTCTTGTCCTTCAAACATAGAGATTTAATTTGGATAGACCAAAAATAACATATTACTAAATGCTTAAGAAAAGTTCTGATAACAAAATTTCTAGGCACTAAGGAAAGGTAGTGAGTAATTATTAGACAAATAAATTGAAAAAATATTTATTGAAAAAATAATACTACAGTTTTTGCATAATTTTTATGTTTTTAAAACTTATGTTTAATCTCTTACAACTTCATTAATAAATGAAATTTATTTGTAATAATTAAATGAAAATTTTAGGGAAAGATAAATTAAATTCTAGACATTGGAAAAATAAAGAGATTTTTTAAGAGATACAAAATTTAAAAAATACAAAAAAATATAAAAGTAAAAATCATTTTGAAAACATAAAAAGTACTCGCTAAAAAAAAATTAGAAATTAGTTTAATCTTCTAACAGATAGTTTCATCTACTCCGTAACCTATGTATTAGAGGTATATCCACAACATGAATGGTAGGAAAGACCTTGCCTTTTATTTAAAGCATTAACCATCCCAGTTGAGCTTTTTGTTTGTAACACCAATGACTATATAATGGTAGTATAGCCATTATTCTAATAGTATTATTTAGAGCATATAGTGATATGAAGAACATATTTTAACTTCTACTTCACTAATCATGCTTCTTTTTTGAAAAATTAAAATGAATTAAATAAGAAAGGAGTTCAATACATCCATTATCCTACTAATAGGATATCAAAACAAATACCAACAACATCATAATCTAAAGAAACGTCACCGTGAACAAAGCCATCTTACGTATTCTCGGGTCTTCCTAAAATGAGTTAACAAAAATCCCCCTTTTAAAGTTTCACCAGAAGTTTCCAACTTAGAGCTCCATATCTCTGTCATCAGCGACTCCAGATGGTTATGGAGGTAAGAACTTTCTAGTTTGATCTTCATTACTTCATCTTCCCTTTTCGTCTTCACTCATTTTTTCTTTTTAGGAATACTCAAAAGGGCTTCCTGCACATTTGAGCTTTGGTTACTCTCTCGCTTCTCCCGATGGCATATCTTTAGCACCTGTGAAGCATCTGACATAAAGAACTTATAGAGGAGGGACTCCGTAAGGTAAGAATCCAACTTTAGATTCCTACAGAACTGTTGTGTGTGTGGTATCTGGCTATATTAGGTTGTAGAAATTTACTACCCTACATACTAGGTATTTTTGGATTCTCATTTAAATCTCCAAGAAGTAACTAGTCTCTCGCTGCATTTCTTCTCCATCTGGTTTATGACCAGTTGTTCTTTAATATTATTAGAGGTGATTTCTGTGAGGGAAAGTATGCCTCTTTCCATTTCCTTAAATAATCTGTAATTCCTCTCCCTCCAGATCTCTTGAATACATGTTGTAAGGGCTACTTTGTAAACATCTTTGTCGTGTTTGGGTGCATGGTTTAGTAGTATCTCTTGGATAATGTCATTTAGATTGCTGTGATAGCCATTAAGTGTACATAGAGATCTGACTTGCCTCCATACTCTATTAGAAAACTCACAGCTAAAAAATAGATGGTCCCTATCCTCTTCATTTAGATTGCAAAGGATACATCTTTTAGGAGAGGAAAGGAATTTTAATCTTGTCATAGTGCTTAGTCTATCCTTCATGGCTAACTAGCTCAAGCAGCTGGCATTTAGATTAATAGTGTTTCTTCATATCAGTTTACTCCATCCAACTGTAGGGTTTGTCCCATACTTTAATTGTTTTGCATACCTATTTGTTATGTCCATTACTGCTAGTCCATTCCAAAAGTATGTATCCTCTCCTTTATTATATCAAAACAGTGGTATTAATAGAGACCTAATCTCCTCTTCGGAAATATCCCAGTTGCCATTAGCAATTAATTCTTGGACTTTAGCTTTTTTTGAAAACCTATCCAGGGTATCCCTAGTGATCGAATGGTGAATTAAAGCTCCTTGACCTGTCCAATTGTCATACCATAAGGAAATTTTATCCCTTGTCCCTATCCTACAAGTAATTTGATGCTGTACTTCCCTCCCCAGTCTAAGAATTTGGTTTAAAAGCCATGAAAAACTATCTTTAGGTTTGATTGCCCATAGACTTCCACTTGTTAATATATAAGTATGCACCCATTTAACCCATAATGATTGGTTCTCACTTAAAATTCTCCACAATCTTTTCAACAATAAGCATTTGTTGCTTCTGCCAATTGACTCCAAGCCCAGTCCTCTATTTGCTTTAGGTAGACAAATTTGAGTTGAATTGACCTTAGCCACCCCTTTTTCTCCTTTCCCCTTACTCCATAGGAATTGTTTCATCATTTTTTCCACAGTTTTGATCAGCCCCTTGGAACGGAAAATATGGGAACATTAATAAGTATTCATAGACATAATAACCAATTTCAGGAGGTGAAGTTTGCCACCATAAGATAACATTTTGTTTGTCTATGAATCCAATCTCCTTTGTATCCTTTCAATAAGGGTAGGCATTCTCTAAATCTGAGTCTTCTCGAAGAGATATGGATGGACAAATAAGTGATAGGAGGGTCTTGATTACCCATTCCACTAATAAGAGATATAACATTAGCTAGGTGTGCATCACTCTTCGATAAGATGAAGTAACTTTTTAAAAAATTGATGCTCAATCCCGACATCTCCTTAAAACTTTGTAAGGTATTCATTAATACAGTAATTAAGGGGATATCAACTATATCAAAAAAGATTAGTTCATTTGCAAAACATAAGCTGGTTAGTGAAAGCAACTTACACTTGGTATGGAACTTGAAATCTGGAGTCGAGGAGTCCTTATATTTCGGCATAAAGGTAAGAGCCTCTATGTAAATTAGAAATAGGTAAGGGGAAAGAGGATCCCCTTGCCTAAGTCCCTTTTTCTTTTAAGCAACTCAGTAAGACTCCCATTGATTATGATCCCAAAAGAAACCATAGAAATACACTCTTTTATCCAATTGATAAAAATCTAAGGGAAACCCATAACTTTCATAATCTGCACTAAAAAACAAAACTGACATTATTAAAAGCTTTTTGAAGATCTACACTTAATATGCAATTCTGAGGGGATTTTCCTCTTATATACCCTTTCAAAAGTTCCTGAAAAATTAAGATGTTGTCCCTAACATTCCGCTTACTTAAGAATGCTCCTTGATTAAACTAATGATGTAGTGTAGCATAGTTTTCAGTTTATTGGCCAGTATTTTAGCAATAATCTTGTAGCTGAAGTTAGTGTATGGGATAAAATTGAAATAGCTCTAAGTAGTAGTGTTATGGGTTTTTGGATCAAGCACAAGGAAGTCGTTTTGATCTCTTTGAGGATTACTCCTTTTTTGAAGAATTCATGCACTGCTTCTTTCATAATTTTCCTTATTATATTCCAAGCTTTTCGATAAAAGAAACCATTCAGGCCATCTAGTCCAGGATCCTTCTAGCCATTCGTTTTAAATACCATTACTTCTATCTCTTAATCTGTGACTTGCCTGATTAAAAGATCCACTTTCTCTTTAGGATATTTAGCAGAAATAAACTTCCTAAGATCTACATTGTAATAGCTAGTATTACCCCTCAGATCTAAGGATCTTTTGGAAGTGTTTCGCAGCATCTTGAGCAATTTCAACTTGCACATACAAAATCTCCCCTGATTCTATTTTTATCAGAGTGATCTTGTTGACATTTCTCCTAGCCTTAATGGTATTGAAGAAAAACCTAGAGCATCTGTCTCCTTCCTTAATCCAGTTGATTTTGGACTGCTATCTTAACAAAGAGTTGTGATTATCAACTGCTTGTATGTATTCCTTTCGGGCCTCCTTCTTCTCCTTCAATAATCTCATCAGTAGGATTATTTGCCAGTGATTTCTGTAAGAGTGAGAGTCGATTCTTAGCAGTCTCTAGCCCTTGCATTGTGCTAAGACCCCTTCATCCATTTAGTCTCTTCAATTCCTACTTTATGGCCTTTAGATTTTGCAAACAGATAAATTGTTTAGTATCAGTTATTTCTACCTCCATCCCTTGCTGACTATTTCTCGGAAACCTTTTACGTTGATAAAGAAATTGTTAAACCTAAAAGGGTGTTTCAAATAAACATTTTTTAATATATTTTCCACCTTAATCAGGGTATAGTCTAAGAATCCTTGGTCTAAAAACATGGCTTTAATATTTGGAAAGGTTGTTAACCACTCCACATTCACCAAAGTCATATCCAATTTCTTTCCGATGAGCCAATTAGAGCTCTGCTTATTGCTCCAAGTAAATCCATGACCCTTATATTTTAAGTCAAAAATTTCAACGTCTTTGATGCAATCCAACAAGTCGGTATTATAGTTATGCAAATTACAGTTCCCTTCAGCTTCAGATTGATAAATAGTAGAGTTAAAATTGCCACTTATGATCCACGAATCACTAGCTGTTCCTTTAATTCTTCTTATAAAATTCCATAGGTCCATTCTTTGAAATGCAGTATTATGACCATAGATAAAGCTGGCCAACACTAAAGTATGCTCCATTATGAAAGTCATTTTTATATGCATAAATTGCTCACTTGCTTTGAAAACCTCCACCTCTATAAACTCCTCATCATAGACTATGATGATTCTTCCATACCCATGGTACCGGTGATTAGATTTTGTCTTCTATTGACTCCTAAAACAATATAACTTATTTAGGTTTACAAGTCTAATTTTTGTTTCTAAAAGACAAAATAATTTAGGCTTCTCATGTCGAACAAACTCCTTTAGGGCATTGAGCTTCGAAGGGGTGTTTATTCCTCTAACATTCCAAAATAAAAAGGTCATGTAATAATAATTTACCTTTTGAGCTTTTCCTACTGCTTTGATTGCTCTTTCTAGTTTGTACTTGTTCCATCTTTTCCCCCTGATTTTTAACTTGATGCAAAAGATCTAATTATTGTGGCCCTTGGGTGGCAGCTTGTTGCTAAACTTCTAGGGTATTTCGATTCTGTAACTCTTTTTTATCAGTAATACAGTTATCCATTTCTACCCCTCCATCTATTTGTTATGCTATTATATTTTCTGTTACCAACTGTATATGTTGTTGATCCTCAATATTATGTTTAGTTTGATCCCCCTTGGTCGTATTGGGATAATTTCTATCTACTTTAATATCCAATTCCTGATCCACTGGTATCCTTTTCTGCACTTCAAGTTATTTTGTTTATGTTTTCCCCTTTGTATTATTCTCATCTAGCCCCATCAATTCTCCATAATCTCCCCTAAAAAAAACTTTCCTTGTTGGTTTCCATGTTTTGCCCTAAACTTATAGGGAAGGTTTCCAAGGATAAGTAACCATGACTTTATCCTCCTTTAAAGCATTTCCATCTGCCAACCTTAAAATGGGAATATAATCTTTCATCACCTTTGAAACATCCATGCACACATATATTTAGCATAACCAACCTGTTTCTTCAAATATGTATTCTCATCTATGCAAATTGGTTTTCTCAAATAGCTAGCTTATAAGCTTAGGCCCTTAGTGGTCAAATATTCTAGTGGAATATTGTGGATGGTCACCTATAGGGGTATGTTCTTAACTCTAATTTTCTCTAAATCCATACCAAGCTGCCAATTTTGGAGAAATAATGAAAGCTCTGAGATGTGCCATGGTCCTTCTTCTATCACTGTTTGAGTCTTTGATTTTGGGCTAAATTTAAAAATGATGTTGTCATTTTCTGTAAACATTACCTTTTGAATGCCTCTTCCTTTCCAATTTCTTTTAACCCATGCTTGTATTACAAGAAAAGGCAATTGTTTATCCATGAAGAAGCTAATGATCATTGCTTCCTAAGTTTTTGCTCCCTCCTACAAGATGTCACTGCTTGGGCCCACCATCAACTTCCACCAAGGGGCTGTAGCAAAGGGAGGATTCATAGCTTTCCCCTACAACCTATTTCTAGGTTCTCCTAGTTCCCTCAATGTTCTGGTAAGCTATCGTGGCTAATGTAGGTGGGTTTAGATAAGTAACTGAGGTGAATGCTTGCTTCCAGATATTGGGAGCAATAGTCGGGAGGTTCTGGAAAGCAGGGGACTTAATAGAGGATGAGGATGAAAGGAAATGGATATTAGGTTTTGTGTTAGTAAATGGCAGATCTGGGGGTGATTCAGTAGAGGAGGATGGTGAGTTGCACGAGGGTAAAAGGGGAAAATCGAGGTTAGGAGGTGTGAGGTCAGATATTGTGAGGAATAAGCCTGATTTTGGTGAGGAAACAACAGTGCAAAGAATAGAGCAGGAAATGTTGGTCTAGAAACGATAATATGAAGAGGGTGGGAAAAGGTTTTGAGAAGGAAGGACAACACTATTGGTCTAAAGTAGGTGCTATAAGGAGGCTGGAGGAAAGAGAAAGGCTGATTTGCAAATGAACAAGGTTGAAGAAGAAGAAGAGAGAGCTTCAATTAGAGGAGCAAAGATGGGAGAAGAATGAAGGTGAGAACTTAATCTGAGCTCTACATGGTGTAGTGTTGCTAGCCTTCTCTCAGTGAATCAAAGTTATAAGTTTTGCTATACTAGTATTTGTATTAGTCATGAACCCTAAAAGTAAGGTCTATGTGGCAGATCTCTTTAGTTTAATTCAAAACTTTCTTTCACTATTCATGCTTATTATATTTGAATAATGAAGATAATTTCAAGTCCTTATGAAAAGGGTTGGATTATCAAGGTCAAGCTAAGCAATCCATCAAAATTAGAATCCTTGATGGGTCCAAAGGAGTACACTAAATTTTATCAGGAAGAAGACGCGGCTCACTAGATTTTCAATATTGTTAAAATCACTTTCTATTCAAAATGATGCAAGATGTAATGTTATCTCAGTCCTTCGTTAATGGTTATACATCAAATTCCAAATTTCTCCACTCTCTTATAGTTTGTACTGTTCACTTTTCTTACTTCCATTGTTACCATTTTAACATTTCATCCCTATAATCAGGAAACATTTCCTTGTTAATAATATGTAGGTTTAATAATAGATTGAGTTAATTTGAGTTCGAATTGCTTATACTCAAACCTATTTTGAAAATTTTAATGTTAGTTTGAATTTAGTTCGAAGTTTGATTGAATTCTGGTGCTTCAAAATTTATTTAGACTTAACAATTTAGTTTCTAAACTCAAGTTTAAAGTTTGATTGAATTGCGTAAGTCCATAAATTTTTAAAAATTCTTGCGTAGACAATAATTCAAAAAAATTATTATGTAAACAATAAGACGAATCATGACAAATTATTATATAGAATCTTACTGAAGGCCCTTTCATAGGCGCATGGAAAGTATTAACAATATTATTAATATAATCCCTTCAAACATATATATATATATATATATATGGTGTCAATGGAAACAATCATCTTTCTTGCATATTAAGTAAATATAACCTGATGAACTTGAGACACATGCCCACGTAGGCAAGGATCTGAAGGAAGAAAGAAAAGATTTAAAGAACAAAATTATATTAAAAAATTCCAGTAAGTATCATTAATTGTTTGTTCTGTTTATAAGGAGCTCACGTTGGAAATTTTCACTTCACTGATTTATAACCTTAGGAAAAACAAGGATTTATGGTTTAGGTTGAGAGGAAGAGCTTATGAATTGATTGTAAAAATCATGTGCGATATGTGTCCCTGAATCCTCCATCATCGATCAGCATGATGATTTTCATCCCTCTTAATATTGGAATAAACTTATTAGAATAGAGCAATTTCATACCAAGAATGCTCATAACAAAATAATATGGTCCCACAAACACTTGTTGTTGCACAAATTCATGTGTCAGTTGATTTTTGACAAAACATAAACCAACAAGTGTTTTATAAAGAAACTCTTTATGTTGTGGTGTATGGACCATAGTATTCTAGTGTGCACATTCGTACATATGCTAAATGCTATTGTTGCGACTTCGCATAAGAGGAGCAACAATTTAGGAATGGGGTACTTAGTATCTGCAATTGTTGAATATTATGACGTGGACCGTAGTGGGTTAACTGTCCACTTACCTGACTTCCTAAACCATCACCACTTATGGCAAGCTGAAATCCTTAAGTCCCATAATATGGAACTTAGAGATATCAGCCAGAAGACACATGTCAAAATTAAGACTAGTCAGGCGAGCTTTATTTCAGCCTCGCTGCAGCAAGCAGAGGAGGACTTTACCAGTGAAGAGTCCGAGGAAGAGGAAGAAGGAGATCAAGGCTAGAAGAAGGTCATGGAGGCAATCTACGAAACCAATAAGACACTGGCGGAGAACACCAGAATGATGAAGGAGATGGCCTAGACACAACATTGCTAGAGCCTGGATATCCATTGGATCTACAGATATTTTGCGGCTCAGGGCGTTCAATTACCGCCTCTGACACCATCACCACCTCCCTCTCCATAAGATTTTGGCTAACCCATTTGTCTTTCTTTGTCAAATTAATCTTCATTTTTATTATTAGTTATTTTCTGTTTACCTTAATTTTATATTTCTTCTTGTCTTAATTTTATTCTTCTTGTTTGTTCCCTTCTCACATTGAGGACAATGCGTTGTTTAAGTGTGGGGAGGGTTATGTGTTTTGTTTTGTATGTGATTTTGCATATTGTATGATAGTTATTAGGTTGCATTTTGTGAACTGTTTGAATGTGTCAATGGCTTAGATAGATTGAAATTTATTTAATTTTGAACATAATCTATTAGGTTGTAAATAATCATTAGGTAGCAAAATTAGTGAATTAGGAGTCTTTAGATAAAAATACTGCTTAATTAGGATTTAGTGTAAGTTTAGCACCCTCTAAATTGTCACATTCATTCATAATTTGAGACCTTTCAACTTAAGTAGCTTTACTAGTTTTTTTTCATGAAACGAGTAGCTAAAATAATAAGGTAGGCAATAAAAAATGTGTTTGTTAAATAAATACCTATTTTGCTGACCTTTGGGTTATAAATAGAGCTAGTAGCTAGTTGAAAATGTTATATAGTTGAGTAACCGAATTGACACGCAACATAAATGTGTGCCTTTGTGTCAAAAAGATATAATGATGTTTCAACCAAGCTGTTTAATAAAAATAACTTAGTCAAGCAACCAGATGGACATTCATCACTAATATTTGCCTCCGAGTAAAAGACTAAGTCCTTGTTTAAATAAATAAACAAAAAAATTGTTCTTAATAAAAACCTACCGGGCTTGTAATAAGCTTGACTTTTTATGAAAATATATCTAAGAACAGTTACAGAGTCTGAAGGGCCAAGGAATTATTAATGTGTGCGTGCAATTGAATAGGGTAAATAAATTAACACTTGGATCTGGATTAATTTGTATACTTAGTTTAAAGTCCCTAGACATAGATTTTGCATGATAATGGTTTGATATAACTTGTATGATTATGTTTAAGATTAAATTTATTTCGTAAAGTTGAAGCCATTGCCTCATTACTGCATTGTGTGTTGTGTGTTTGTTATTTTGTTTGCTTAAGGACAAGAAAATGTTTAAGTGTGGGGATGTTGATAGTTATGATTTGCATCATGTTTTAGGGTTTAGTTTGTTATGTATTAAGTGTTAAATTGAGTGTTTAATGTGTGTTTAGGTTAGAATTGTGTTAGTTTGTATGTTTAAGTGTTTTTATGGGTTAGTATGAGTCTTTGATCTTAAATGTTATGTTTTTAAGGTACCTTGATGTGTTTGTTAGTGTTTTAGGGTTATCGGCAAAGAACGGAGAAGTTTCGGAGACTTTCGGGCCGAAACCATGGCCCAATAGGCCATGATTGTGACAGAGAGATATGAGCCACCATGCCTCAGGCCACGATTGTGACACTTTGGTCAAGATCATGACAGAGAGGTTTGATCCAAGTTCCACGATCGTGATAGAAAGGTTAGATGCTGGCCATGATCGTGGCATGCATCAGGCAGACACGAAAACAGGTGAAAATGTCAAATTTTTAGGAACTTTTCAAACTGTTTCGACCCCGAATGAACCCTAAGGTTACCAAGGTATTTAAGGAACATAAAGAACAAAGAAGAGATCTTTTTGCATCAGCCAAATTCTGAACCCTAGAGAGAGCTTATTGAGAGATTAAAAAAGGATTGAAGGAAGAGAGACAAGGGGAAGAAGCCACACGAAGTACTTCCTGGAACAGGAGGTTTCCCACCATTGCTGCCTCTGCCATTCTGTTCCAATCGTATTTTCCAATATTTTTCAATTTTATTGATGTATAGAATTGAGATAATTGCTAAGAATAGGATTTGTTGAATGTCGAGTTATGCCTATACTTAACTTCGTGATTTTGTCTTTGATATTAATGAAAGTTGATTATTTGTGTTTTTATTGAGTTATTGTGATTCAATTTCTATTCTTAATAATTCGATAATAAACTGAGAGGGTGAACCGAGTGAAAATCATCAAATTGGGCTAACGAGAGTTAGGTAGTTTAATAGATTAAGAATTGAATCAAATCGGTAAATTTATGTAATGAGAGATCGTGCAAAGGTTTTCGGTAGGTTATTGGACAAATTCAAAACTAATTAACGTTTTGGGTCAATTAGGAATCGAGAGATTACAATTCCATAATCTAATTAGGGTTAAAGATTATAACTCTTGAGAGAGTAATCTACCATAGGAATGTCTAGACCCGATAATTCGGTAATTTCATAATCAATTAGGTTTCCAATAATGTTGGATAAAAAAACCCCTTTATCTCAATTGGTAGTTCCTAGGTTGCTTCTTAATTAGGTTGTGCAAATTGCTATCTTGTTTATAATTTTTGAATTTAATTCTTGAGATTGATTTTTGATTGAATAATTTTTTTCCTAGTTAGTTATTTTAATTATTTGTGAACTTAAGTTAAGCCTTATATCTTAGGATTAAATTTCTCCTACTTGTGGGATCGATACCTTAGGTACTACGCAAACGACCAGTGCGCTTGCGGTATTATTGAGGTTAAAAATATTAGAACTTTACCATATAGAAACCTACAATCAATGCTCCTATATTTTGCTTCAATGCTAGATTTAGCCAAACTATGTTAATTCATAGAACTCCAAGAAATTAAAAAGGAGCTAAAGAAATGCAATAACAAGATGTAGATCAATGATCATTAGAACACCCAGTCCAATCAGCATCAGAGTAAGCAATTATAGTTAAGATAGAAGGTTTGGTTAAGTGAAGACCACAGGATGAGGTAGAGAGAAGATATCGAAGAATGCGCTTAACCGCTATCTATTGAAAATTAGTAGCACAATGTAAGAATTGGGAAACTTTGTTAATAACAAATTGGATATCTAGTCTAGTTAGACAAAGGTATTGCACTGCTCCAATAGTATTGCAGTATTTAGTTGGATCAGAAAGAGGGAGGTTATGATTTTTGGAAAGTGGTTGATATCTGCTTAATTGACTGTATGTTTATTCAATAACACTTAGTGATTAATGAGATGAAAATACTTAAGATACTCACTTTAGTTCATATATGATTTTAGGTACAATTTTGAAGCAAAAGAGCTAAAATGAGACGAAAGCATTATAATTGAGCCATTTTTTGAAGATTCACACTAACTTGTCTTCATGGAGAAAGAAGAAGAAGATTAAAAGCAAGTAAAGACAAGAAAACATCAAGATGAAGAGAATTTGGTAGCTCATGACCATCCAGAAAAATGTCATAGTCGTGAGCAGTCTCACGATTGTGAAAGGGACTATATGGGCGTAAGACCAATCACACCCGAGACACACCCACTCACCACCATGAGAAGTGTTAGCTGTCCACTAAACCCTAGTATTTTCATATAAAAGCAACACATTGGTGACGACCGAGAGGATGAATGTTTTGATATTTTTGTTGGGAAAAGTTTGAAGAATCGACACAGAGGTTTTGGGAGAATGAAGAGGGGAAAACCTCTTATCCTTTGGAGACCCATGGAGAGCTAGACATTCCAATGCCAGTTTGAAGGTGACATTTATGCTAACAACCCGGTTAAGCAATTATTCCTTTATTGTTGTTGTTCTTTCTCTCTTTATGAATTGTTTAGATTATCCTTTGTTTAATCGATTTGGGTATTCATGTATGGATAATCGTATTCTCGTTATCATTCGATTGTTTATGTATGAACCTATATCTAGAATTTCAATATAATTCGTAATTGTTATATTTAAGATTCATTTATAGCAACTAATGGTTCGTAATCATTAGGGATAACTTAACTTAGGTTAAATGACCGAGCGTATGTGGTTGTTGCCTTAATTAATCGATTTTTCTAATTCATAATGTGACTACCTAATTGAATCTAAAGATCGTATCCTAGGTTATTTGATAGTTAGGTTTAATTAACGAGCATCTTTTAATTAAACAATACCAAAGGGAAAATTCAGTTTAATAAAGCTTATTATTAATCTAGGATTAATAGTTGCTAGGAGATGTTTGAGAAAAACAAATTAATGAAATATGTCTAATTGGGTGTAGGTTGAGATTGAACCAAAGAACTGGTCTCTAACAAATTCATCACTTTCATCATTTTTATATGTTTTCTTTAATTTGTTTTCATTAGTTTAGTTTTATTTTATTTTGTTATTAAGCCAATCCAATCCCTTAAATCTAAAAACTGATTATTTTCATTTCAAAAACTTTACACCCACTCTCTGTAGGATTGACTTAGACTCACCACTCTTATAGTAGTAAGTCTAGTATATTTTGTGTATTATTATAACGTGCTACGTCAATTGGAGGCATAGCCTAGGAATACACATGGAATGGATTTAGGTGTGAGTTTATCAGTTCTAATGTAAACAAGAAAAGGATAATATGTGTAAAAAAAACACAAAGATGATTAAGATTGTGAGACTAATTGAAAAACGTTTCGTAAGGAGATTTGAATTGTAAGGTAGATGATGGTAAAAGATTTCTAAGGTAAGCAACAATGGAAAAGGCTTTATACCAAAATAGCTTCGGAAAAGAGCTGTGAACAATAACAGTGATTTATGTTTCAGTTATGTGTCAAATTTTACATTCAACAAGAACACTGATTTCTGTTTCAGTTATATGAAAAGGAATGACATAAATGGTGAGAAAAGTAACAAACAATCCTTTGATAAGTTTAAAAGATTCATCACATTGAAACATTTTGATTTTTAATGAGAATAAGTTCTCAGCAACTATTTTTTAAAATTGAAATTTTTGTAATGCTTGAGACTTATGGTCTAGAGGAAAAATCCAAGTATAACGACTAAAATCATCCATAAAAATTATAAAATATTGTGAACCAAAAAGTGATAACAAAGATGATGGTCCCCAAATGTCACAATGAATAAGTTGAAGAGATGAAGTACATACTCTAGAGGATGTAGAAAAAGGAAGATGACAACTTTTGCTTTAAAGACATGAATTACAATGAAGATTAGTATAAGGCACTAGACCATATGTAAATAATTTTAAAAAATTTTGAGTACATGGATAACCAGGACATTGATGCCAGAGGTGTGAAGAAGCACATTGAGCAGTAAAAGCCGTGTCATTTGTGAAATTGACAGGGACTTTGGGAGGGTAGAGATTATTATGGATGTTTCCATCGAGATGTGAAATCTTGGTGGAAACGTCCTTCATAATATAACTAAAAGGGTTTAATTCAATTAAACATGAATTTTCTGTAACAAATTACACAACAAAAAGTAAATTTGCAATAAGGTTAGGTACAGTAAGAATATTATTTAAGGATAAGGGTCGAAGATTTGTATGAAAAGGTAAGGAACCTTTTGAGGTTAATAGGGAGAGTAGTACCATTATTGAGAACTACTTGATCAATGCCATGATATGGATGAATAGAGTCGATAATATTGTTGTTAGATGTCATGTGGGAAGAAGCATTAGTATCTGAAGGCTATTCGGTAATTTCATTGGGGGAATAGGTAGAGGAATTTTGTGGAGGATTAATATGTACAGAGAAGGATGGTTGAATTTATGGTAGGTTAGAGGAAGAATTGGAAATTTTATTTTAGGATTAGATGTAGTGAGAATGACAAATAACAACTATGCGACTAAATTTTTTACAAATTTGACACTTTGGAGGTTAGGAATTGGGATTTAGGTTTGAATTGGCTTAAATGATTACACTTTTATTTCCTATGAGGAACAAGTATATGGGCTATTCGCAAACATCCATCATATTCACATTTTCTAAATAAACTCCTACAGCTTTGAGATAAAGTACAGCAGGAGATGTCTTGCAAAATAAGGGATGGTCAATTAATCACCTTTTGGTATGACAATTGCTCCAACCAAGGAGCACAAATCTACTCTCTATCTCGACTAAAAACTCACATACTACCACTTTGATAGGTGTGCATTAGGATACGTTTTTATAGGTAATTAACATGTGTTTTCTAGCATAATTGTTGTTTATTGTTCTAGTTTAGGATTCATTTTGTATGTTTTCATTAAGTTTGATT
>JANIIA010000005.1:19135536-19150721 GCA_027478495.1 Erythroxylum alaternifolium
CGCCACCCTCGCGGGGCACAGATTCGGGTATCACAATCGATATCGGGTTCGGGTTCAGCGGGAGTTGGGGTGTTACAGATTTTGCCCTTTAAGATTTTTTAATTCTAGCTTGAAGTTAAGTTCTGACTGTTGTCCCTATTTTTGAACAATATATAATGTTTTAGGTATAACTATCGGAATAATTAACCAAATAACATGAAATTTATTACATTAGAAAATTAAGACATAGGGGAATGAAATTAATTGATAAGATTATAGGCCAATATGGGAATTAAAGGAAGAAGAAGGACCAATATGCAAATTTTCTAAAGTTAACATATGAACCAATTGGATTAAGGCATGTGTGACTAATAATAATAAAGCATTTGTAACCAAAAGGAATTAAGCATGTGTTTGAGTCTTGAAAGAGCATAAATGGGCATATAGAGATGGGAGATGGACGATACTTTGAGGGTTTTAACTTTAGACTTTTCTCCTCTCCATTTCACTTTCTTTATCCCATCATTTTTCATATAAGAAATCAAGTCAATCTTAAGTGGAAATCAAGGTAAAAGCTAGGAATTTTTTCTTCACATTTACATTTTCTTGCTTTGATTATGAAGAACTGAATTTATAAAGTTGTAAGTGGGACTGAGATGTATATTTTTAATGTTTCTAGTTGGTGAGTCAAGCAAAGCCAAAGAGGAAGGGAAGGAAAGCCATTAGAATAACTACTTTGCCAATTTTAAGGATTGGAACTACACTTAGTCTAATTTCTCTTTGTATGTATATTTGAATGGATAAAAAGATTCATTTGAATGTGGAATGGTTGCTGGGATGATTCTTTGGTGTTATTTTGATGTTATCTTGTATAAGATTGGTTGAATATGACAAGAGAGTATCATGTAGTGGAATTTTGTCTAGGGTTTGTTAAACTAGTCATATTGTTTGGGTCATAACTCAACCAAAATACCTCTAAATTGGGTTATTTCAGTTGAATATGAAAAATAAGATATAGAAATAGAAATCTCTAGAATAGACGTTGACTTAATTCTGGCTTTATGAAATTGGAAATTGAGATAAAAAATGGTGACCTAATGTTGCCCCTATTTTGGAGTAGCTTGTGATGTTTTGTCTATATCTCATGTGTTTAGAGGTCTAAATGGCTTGATTTTTAGTGATTTGGAAATTAGAGACATGGGGAAACAAATATCCAGAAGATCTAAAACCCTAATTCGAACTTTTTCTTATGAATATTTTGGAACAAGTGGAGGTATGAATTCTAGGCAGGGGACACGATGGGAGGAAATTGCACTATTTTGAGTTTATTTTAATTTCTGATTTTTACCGAATCATTTCTGAAAATTTTTGAATGTGTACAAAACTTTTCAAACACCTAGAAATAAATAAAATAGGACCTACTATATGTGAATTGGGTGATTGAGCTTTGGAATTTAATATTGAGCATAATGCATTCCAAAGATAACTTAAATGTACATAAATGATATATATGCATATTTATCGCTCATATGTGTATAGTATGATTATACAAGTTTGATTTTGAAACCCTTCTAATGGTGGTAAGTTATGACTTGCATATATGAATACATATATAGATTTTATGACTTGAAATGTATATCATATGACTTGTCAATATATGAATTATGAAATTGGGAAATGGTTAAAGGAAATGTTATAGTGCCTGCTTTATTGTCTTAGTAGTGGATAGATAGACATACCTATAGAGATACAACACATTGGCTACAGTTTGAAACCAATGGTGTCTTCATTTTGAGACTATAATATCTCCATATTTTGATGCCTTTGTGTATCCACAATTTGATACTTTAGAGTATCCACAGTTTTTATACATTCAGATATCCACAACTCTCTTTATTCACACCCACGGAAATACACAAGCCTAACACAGAAAGTAAAGTAAATAGTTATAAACAAGAAATACAATATGAAAATATAAATAATTGGTATTGATGAGCATTTGAATTTGTATTAACAATTTGTATCAATAAGCGTTCAATATCAATGTTTGGTTCATAAATGTGAATTTATAGTGTATACGTTTCGATATTTCTAAATATGTGTGCTTGAAGGATGACTGCTATGAGTGGTAATCTAAACTAAGTGCTTCCCTACTAAGCTTTCAAGCTTAGCACGGGTGTTAATCCATATAGGTCCAGGTTATAGGAGTGAGTACAGGGAACATCTGCGGGGACCAAGGACAATAGCTAGGAGTAAAAAGTACCTTTAGAATATGTTTTGGTTTAAGATGATTGTACATGTAAAAGAGTAAAGGAAATTGTATGTTTTCTTTTTGGATTATTATGTAAATATAAAGATGTAATACTACTTTTAAATGATAATGTTAAGTGATGTGAAACTTTGTAATATGTATAAGTATATCATTAGAAAAGTATGCCATGAATGTGTGCATAGGAAATTGGTTGTCATGTACGTGGGTGGTTGTAGATTCCGTATAGGGCATGTTACATAAAGAACTTACATATTCATTTTGTACGAAAAAAAATGATTTGAAACCTTGGTTGTGAGGAGTTTTCATTTTTCATTTGTTAACCTTGACTTTCTCATACTTTTCCTAAATAAAGAAAGGATGAAATAATTATTAAATTATGTAATAAGGTTAATATAAAAAAATGTGAAGAGAAATAAGTTAAACCTTAACGTTGGCAGAGGCCCAGTAATCACACATTTGGCTTTAATTTTTTAGAGGCATCCATTCGGGAACATGTCTCCTTACTTCCTCATCAGAGGGAAAAGATTTGTAGTATTTATGTAGTCAATAACAATGATCCTTGGCCCTTTATTTCAACAGTGAAGTCACACAGCTTGAAACTTCAAGATCATCAATATCGTTGATATTAAGCTTCATCACTGAACAACAAGTGAAATTAGTCTTTAACTAAGTAAAAAATACATATAATTAAATAAATTTAAAAATTACGAAAACGTTGGCAAAAGCATTTTATAGTAAGTTCTCTTCCTTTAACTACTTAGCAAGCTGAAGGCAAGGCAATTTAGTCCTGGCAGTGACCCCTAACTCATTGACAATTTTATTGATTGGATCTTGTCAATAGGATGACCTTGAGAGGTGTCAAAATGTATAGACAGCTTGTTGTTCATTGCAACATTCCTGTGTTACAAATGAAAACCTTTAGTGATACCTCTATCTCTTTTTTCTTATGCTTTCATTTGAACTTGACAACAAAAGAATAAGGATAAGAAAAAATACATTAAAAATGTAAATATATATTTGAGCATAAGTCTAATTATAGGTAGTAAAGATTAACAAAATTAAAGATCCCCAGTACTAGTTGAGGCAGATCGAGTTTGTTGCTGACTGGCTTCATTGGTGGATGAAGTCGATTATTGTTGTTGGCTAGGGTTAGATTGATCTAGTTGTTATGAGGAAGGAACAATTTCGATAGTTGCAACCTTCTTTCGTTTGTTTCTACCAGGTGTTATTATATTAGATACCTATAACTCAAATATCAATATTACGCATAAATATAAGTCAAACATCAACAATACGCATAAACATAACTCAAAAATCAACAATTCGCATAAATATTACTCAAATAGCAACATTTGCGTAAACATAACCTAAACATCAACATTCCGCATAAACATAAGTCAAACATTAACAATCCTCATAAACATATCTCAAATAGCAATATTCTGCATAAACATAACTCAGAAAACATCATTCTTATAAACATAACTCAAACACCAACATTTCGCATTAACATAACCGAAACATCAACATTTTGCATAATTATAAGTCAAACATCAACAATCCACATAAACATGTCTCAAACATCAACATTTTGCATAAACATAAGTCAAACATCAACAATCTACATAAACATATCTCAAACATCAACGTAGTTTGTTGCTAGTTATTTTAGTATTGATTAAATGAAATGAGGCCAAATGGTATAGACGTGTTTGTGTCAAAAAGGTAGTTTATGTTTTCTTATTTTAGCATTATTATTATATGTAGATATCAAGAAAACATCAATAATACACATTGACATAAGTTCAACATCATTAATACGTATTAACATAAGTGAAATATCAACAATACACATTAATATAACTCAAACATCAATAATACATTTCAAACAATATAAACAACACTTTTATTACCTTCAATCATTATAATCAAAATCTTGAAAATCATCATCATTAATTATATTATGATTGGACTCTTCATTACTATTATATTCAGCCAAAGTATAATCATTGTCATATAATTCATCCTCAGCATAGTCGTAATCTCTTTATACGATAAGATTTACTTATACTTCATCCATTTGTACTATATTGGCATCAACATCTCTCCTATGGAATGATGATATATCTGAATACTCTATTTGAATGGTTCATTATATAACTCCGATTCAATCTCTTGATATACTTCAGCACCATCTTCACTCATTAAACCATTATCCCTTTCATAAAAATCGAAGAAATTTTGGTGTTAAAACTTTTAAGCAACCTTCCAATTGCTGCTCAATACTATCATTGAGGTAGAAAACTTGCTTCACTTGACTTGTAAGGAAAAAAGGGTCGTTATTATACCATGTCTTACTAACATTGATGCTAGTAATCTTTCCTTTAACTTTTATGTCACCATGATTAAACCATTTGCACTTAAGTATAACAACATTTTAATCCTTGAAGTAATGCAACTATATTATATCAAATATGACACCGTAGAAGTCAATAAAATCATCATCATGACATCCATCAACAACAACCCCACAATTTTGATTTCTATTTCGACTATCTCGATCTTGTATGTGAAATCTAAGTCTATTGACAATGCAACCTATATATTTTTTCCCCATATATATGAGGCTCATATGTTAAAAAATATAATGTTGTTGTCACCTCTTACATTTTACGGTTAAGTAATCGTGTCATCTGTAGGATGAAATATAATTAGAAGTTAATCTGATATATACATTTTCATAAGTTCATAATATTCCAGAATGATAGAACTTACTCGAGTCCTAAACCATGATATGAACTTAATGGTATATCTTCTTCAACATTAACAGTCCCTTTGCTTCGAATGGAATCTTTGTGCTCTTTATTTAAAAAAGTAGAGATCAGGAAATATAAATTGATCCATAAAATTTAAATATGAAATTTTGAATGAAAATTAATATACATACTCTATATATATATCGACTTCCTCGTAATTGTTTAAAATATACCAATAGATAATTTCAAATTCATCTTTTATTAACTCCACATATTTTCTGACATGAAATGGCCTAACTTTTTGGGACAAAATTGACAAGCCACCATCTTGATCAAAATCAAAGTTACATTCTTGTCTATTAAACCTTGTCTCGAAATCATTTAAGTACATCGATCAAAATATCAAGCATTCATTCGCTATATAAGCCTCTGTAATAAACCCATCAAGTTGAGCTCTATTACGTATATAACGCTTAAGAGAGCATAAAAACCTAAACAAAATATAAAATATTAACAATTGTTACTAACTAATAACTTTTTTTAAAAGTAAAAGTTAATATTACCTTTTAATGGGGAACATCCACCGAAATTGAACCAATCCATAAAGTTTTTCTTCATATGGTAAATGAATTGTCAAATGCACCATATCATCAAAAAATGATGGTGGGATACTAGCTCAAGCTTATATACATAGTCAAAGCTATGTCTTTTTGCATTTTCACAAGCTCTTCAACTTAAATTATCTTATAATATAATTACTTAAGAACTCATCCAATTGATCCAAAGTTACGGACACATCCTTCAACAAATACCCATATATTCCAACAGGAAGTAATCATTGCAAAAGTACATGACAATCATGGCTTTTTAACCTCAATACTTTTTCCTCTTTAACATTCACACAATAGATTATGTTATATGCATGATAGGTGTGCATTAGGATATGTTTTTATAGGTAATTCGCATGTATTTTCTAGCATAATTGTTGATTATTGTTCTAGTTTAGGATTCATTTTGTATGTTTTCGTTAAGTTTGATTTTTATTGTTATTCCTGTGTGTTTGATGTTAGTTGGGCAAGAATTGACAATTTTTATGTAGGAAGAAGGAATGAGCAACTTAGAGGGTGAACTAAAGATTAAAGAGGAGATGAAATGAGGAGTGCATCTGTGACAAATTCCCACGCTCATGGGAATTATACAAATTCCCACGTCACATGGGAATTACAAAAGAAAATGAGAGATGCGTCTACGACAAATTCCCATGCTCGTGGGAATCATGCCAATTCCCACGAGCATGGGAATTACAATCCAAAGTAATCTGCGATGCTTCATTAAACTTAAGATTTTTGGACTATAAAAAGAGAATTAAGCCTCCATCTTAAGGGGAGACGACACCCACTTGTAGAAACACCATCCTTGAGTGGAGAACACATGTTCAGAGCATTGAGGAGGGATTGAAGACAAGGCTCATCATCAAGATTGGGCAAAATAGCACATCAACATCAAAATTCCAAATTTTGGCAAAGAAGAGAAGGAGTCTTTCTGTTCTATTTTCTTTCATTTTAATCTTCCCAATTCTTTGTAAAAATGGTTTATTTGATTATTGATGATGTTATGGAGACCATGTTAGGCTGATTTCATTTTAGGAATTGCTTTTGAATTATTTTGTCAAAACTCCTACTTTATTATATTGAATTTGATGATTGTGGTTTTAAATTATTGCCTAGCAACAAATCGAGAGAGTGAGTGAGATGAGATTCTTGTAGGCTTGTACAATAAGAGTTGGTGACCTATATACTAGCAATCATTATGTTAATTGAATAATTAGAAGAGAGATCTCGATTAGTCAATTGATCACCCATAGGATAGTTTAATAACTAGTTGAATCGGTATAATCATTGGGTAGGTTGAAAGATTGTTCAATCGATTCCTGTTAATTCAATTAGGGACAAATAATTTAACCTTGGGAGAGGTTAATTAGTACATTCGGAAATCTAGGATGAGACACAATTCAATCAATAAAATAAGAGGGAGATAAAATAAGAAAAAAAGTAATCTCTAGCATTTAGATTATTGAATTCAAATTTTCTACACTTGTGGTATTATCTATTGTTACATTAGTCTTTTAATTTCAATTTAATTTTCCAGATTATTTGCATTTAACAATTTAGTTTCTTAAACAAAGTTGTGTCTAAGTTAAGCGGTGTTTAGGCATCAATTCCTGTGGGATTGATATCTGCTCTTTTTACTACAAGTCAAGACCAGTTCACTTGCAGTTTTTGAGCGTAAAACAAGTAAATAGGTTTTACCATCAACACGTATCAATAACGAGTAGTTTATATGCTTTCTAATCGGTCACATATCCTAGAAATAAGCATTTTGTAGCCCTAGATTCTAGTTTTTCCTTATGGGGTTTTATGTTTGTTGCATAACATAAGCATTCGAAAGTTCTAAAATGGTTGTAGGTGGGTGTTTTTAGTGATGCAATTTTTCGTACGATGTTTCCCAAGATAAGATTTTGCTTGGTAGACGATTTATGATATAAGTTGTAGTTAAAATGGTATACCCGCAAAAACGTTTTGGTAGGTTGGCTTTGAACATGAGGGCTCGTGTTATTTGAAGGAGCTGTTTATGTTTTCGTTCAACAATACCATTTTGTTGAGGTGTATAAACACATGTTTTTTTGTGAACAATCCCTTTTGACACAAATAATTGTCTGTTGGCATTTTTAATGAACTCAGTGACGTTATCTTATTTTCGCAATTTTTTGATTTTGTGTTTCAATCATTGTAATAAAAATACTTATTGTTTGATGAACCTGGGCTTTGTTGTTTAAAAGAAATGTCCACGTAGCTCTACTGAATTCATCCACTATGGTCAAGAAGGAAGTGGATCTGTCAAGGGTCGATGTTCCGTATGGCCCCAAAGGTCTATGTGAATTAACTCAAAAGGTCTGGAAACAGAAATAGTGCAGTTTCTAAATGGTTTTCTCGACTGTTTTGCTAGAGAACAAGTCTCACAAAAAAAGTTGTTTGAAGGTTTAAAATTATAGAAATTTAAATGTTCTAGAACCTTAGAGGATATGTGATTGAGTCGAAAGTTCCATAAGCTAAACGTATCAATAACGTTACAAACAAAATTTTCACTAAGATTGAATTTTAGGGATGGACCTTTCTTTGAATTTGGTGCTAAAAATGATGAGGTTCGAGTCTATAAATTCCACCTGTCTCTTAACAGCTTGCCACGACGAATTCCTGCAAAATAACTTTGTTTGATATGAATATAATAGCCAAGTTACTGTTTCTAGCAAGCTTACAAACAGAGAGGAGATTGTGATGGAAAGTGGGAATGTATATGACATTTTCCAGGTATATGGTGTCTGTTAGAGCTACGTTGCCAATCTATTTAACATATTTGAAAGATCCATCGTGCAACATTACAGGGCCAATCATGGGAGTGTGTTCAGTGTTTTTTAGTAGGGTATGATTATGGGTCATATAGGTTGACGCACTTGAATCCACGATGCATGAGTCATTATCACACTTGAAGCTAACACTATCATTAGGGTTAGAGTTCATACCTACGTAGTTGTTAAACGCTACATGATTATCTTCATTTATTACTTTCCCTTTGACCAATTACATTAGCTCCTGGACTTGCCTACTTAGCACGCCTAATTCCGTTTCTTGTTCAATGCTTTCACCATTTGAGCTTCCTTGTCTAATTTCAATTGGACTTTCTGCTACTGCCCCAGCATAGCTTCCTCTCTCACTTGCTCTTTTCTGCTTCAGTTCCTTGAATCATTCAGGTTCTCCATGAATCTTGAAACATGTCTCTATTGTGTGTCCCTTCTCGTGGCAGTGAGTGCAGAACTTATCCTCTTTTCTTACAAAACTCTTTCTTTTGTTCATTGGAGGCCCCTCTTTGCTTTCCATTTTTCTATTTCCCATAGCCGTAGGTTTCACTGCAAGAGCTACATTCAACTGTCCTATTTCACCTCCAGACAATCCAGCAATGTTTCTCTATTTTTCAATGGTAAGGATCATAGAATATGCCTTGTTCACAAACGACAAAGGGTAATTAAGCATTATCTGATTCACTACAGTATCATATTCCTCTCTAAGTCCCATAAAAACTGGACTAATTTGGTGTTATCTTCAACAGTGGTGTTATGCCTACTAGCTTCACATGAACAGCTCCTAAAGGGCATGACGCATCTCAGATCATCCCACAGATGTTTTAATTTGGTGAAGTAACTTGCCACAAATTCATTACCCTACTTTAGATTGTTGATTTCTTGCATTAATTGGTAAATTTTGGGGCCTGTTACTCTCACCATACCTAGATCTAAGTTCTTCCCACAAATCTCTAACAGTAGTGACTACCAAAAAAGATTTCGCTAATTCCTTAACCATTGAATTTAAAAGCCACGAGATTACCATATTATCTGTTGTTCTCCATTTTTTCAACAAAGCTGGATTGTTTTCTGGTTCCTTATAGTAGCTGTTCATGAAACCAATCTTATCTTTTGCTTTAAAGGCGATAATCATTACCTGCTCCATAAGAGGTAGTTCGTTTCGTCTAGTAACGTCGTTACCAAAATAGCTCATGGGTTTTCTGAGGCAAATACTTCATATGATTCTATCTCATCTTCATGTATGTCAAGTTGTGTTTGGGTTGCACCCGAATTTTCTTCATGTTCATTTGCCATTTGGGTAAATTAGGGTTGTTGTATCAGAGAGCCTGAGCACTAATGCCATGTAGAAGGTAGGAAACAAAGAGAATTTGGGTAGAAAACTCTCAAATAGTTCGTTTCTATGTGAGGGTATATGTATACAATCTGTACAACGAAGAACGTTGCTGTAACAATTTATTAACAACCTACAACAAAATTCTGACAAAAAAATGTAAAGAATAACGGAATGAAAAAGACATGGGTATTTACATTTTGTTTTCTTCTAGAGTTGCTGTAATGAATTGCTGTGCTGGAACTTTGTTCATGTGTTGTGAATCTTCGGATTTGTTAGGCTTAACATAGTACATACATATTTGATATCTAATAGTATCTCTGAAATGTGTTGAGAAAACTTTACAAATGTTGTAGACATGGTTATGTATGAAGTGCTAACTCACTTAGAACCTAAGTTTATTTATAATAGAATTTGGATATTTTTGTAATTTAATTGTAATAAAAGTCTAATTTCAATTAAACTTTAACTACAATTACAATAATTTCAATTAATATATCAATTGGACCCAAATAAGATCCAAAATCTCATATTAGTCCTTATTTATTAAATATCTCGTATTTAATCTTAAAATTTCCCAAACTTTACAATTGAGTCCAATTTCTCTAAAATACCTTTGCTCATTTCAACTCATTCTTTGTGTGTGACTCATTAAATTCCTAAATATGTTGGCAATAAATATAAATTAAAATCTTGAATCATATTTAAGATTAGATAATTTTACTCCTTTAATTTATCTTTAATCCTCTAATTAAATAATTTGTATCCATAGATCAAAATTGACATCTAATATTATATCATGACCATCCAAATATTTAAAAATGTCAAAGCAATTTTGCCTATCCTTTTCATATATGATTTTCTTTTATAATTCAATAATTTCATCATATGATGTTCCAGTTAGACATAAAGTATAAAATTGTTGTCTACTTTATCTGAGTTCAATCATGTTAGCTTTTCACCATTAATGATAGCAAGAATCAATCACTCATTGGCTAAAGATTTCTTGAATCAATAATAATTGAGAACCACAGAGCACTCTCCCTAATCACTTTAGGGTGATGAATCTTATATTGATTAAGTTTATGCTATATCTAATGAATACCAATTGAGCTACCATTGACTAAAAAATGACATAATTAGTATCAAAATATAGTAATTCCTATATGAGACACTTTGGAGATTTCAAGTCAAAGTATCACTTATACAATCATTACTATGAAAATTTCCATAGACATACAAGTAATGCTCCAAATGAAAATTCTTACAAGAGATTAGTTCAGCGAACTCATTGTCTGATAAGCACCCATACATTTATTTAAGTATCTATATCATTTAGTCTATAAGATCGAATGCTTCCTTTATAAGGATGGAACATAATTTATGCTAGTTTTTTAATGCTCTATTAATGTCCAGACCTAATGGAATAATGATTAGGAACAATTTAAGAATAAGACATAATTGCAATAAGAATATCATAATTATGATCTCATTATAATTTTATTTGCAATGTATATTTATCCTATGGACTTTATCATATACATCTAAATATGTATAAGATAAAGAATGTATTTAAATAATTATATCACTAAACTATAACCAATCGATCAGCTATAAGATATAAACCAACAATCCTTTACTTGCACTAAGCCAATCCTTAACTTGCACTAAACCAATTATTTAAATATCTTATATCATATTACTATATGACAATCATGATACTACTAAGACAATTGTTTAGCTAGAGAATTCTACAAGATCTTCTACAGTGAGCACTTACTTAAATCATCGGTGGTAACTTTACCATCCATCTCTTGTATGTGAATGATATGTTGATAGTTGGACAAGATGCTAACATGATTTCTAGGTTGAAGGAGGACTTATCTAAGTCCTTTGACATGAAAGACTTAGGTTCTAAAAAACAAATTTTGGGCATAAAGATTACTCGTGATAGGAAGGCCAGAAAGTTATAATTCTCACAAGAGAAATACATTGAATGGGTGTTTAAGAGGTTTAATATGAAGAATGCTAAGCCAGTGAGTACATCTTTAGCTACTCAATTCAAGTTGAACAAGAGAGCCTATCTTACCATCAAAAAAGAGAAAGAGTGTATGTCCTTTATTCCATATTCCTCTATTATTAGTTCATTAATGTATGCCATAGTATGCACTAGATCAGGTATTACACACGTTGTTAGATTGGTGAGTAAAATTTTCTCCAATCTAAGGAAGGTATATTGAGAAGCAGTGAAGTGGATCTTTAAGTACTGATGGGGCACTTCCAGATTGTGTTTGAGTTTTAGAGGTAGTGAGCCAATTCTAGAAGGCTAACAGATGCAAACATAGTTGGCAATCTGACCTTGGGATATTTGTTTAAATTTGTGGTGGAGTTATTTCTTGGCAATCTAAGTTATATAAGCATATAGCTTTATCTACTACTAATGCAAAATATATTGCAACTGTGAAAGTTGGAAAGGAGATGCTTTAATTGAAGCGATTGCTCAAAAAATTAGACATAAACCAAGACGAGGTATTATTGGTTGCAATCTACGGTTTAGAAGAAACTAATAAAGTTGAGGAAGATTCACACAGAGAAGAATAGTGTCGACAAGTTAACGAAGGTAGCTCCTGAGAGTAAGCTTAAGCATTGCAGTAAGCTAATCAGGATGACATTTAAGTGATTATGGATGGTTGATTTCTACTTTAAAATGGGCTAAAAGGGGAGATTATTATAGGTCCATACCTATTTTATGGTCCTTTATTTGTTCAATTCCACTAAACCTGGACTTTGTAATTGTTAGCTATCTTTATAGATCAAAAGGAATAAAGTTGTGGATAACCGTGTACAATATAAAATCTTATCCTTTTGAGATTTAAAGATAAGTTTGAGAGACAAATTGTATGGGAAAGAAAAATATGATGATAGAGGAGTTTTGGAGTCTAAATAGCTTTCATTAACTATAATTTTATTAAAGTTTGATTTCTAGAATTTGTTTAGAAGTATTATTAGTATATATGTATAAATATATCAATTTGTACTCAATTCTATGGGATGTTAGCAAAAGTCTTCTGAGAGAGCTTTTGAGAAAGGTAAAAGAGCTTGATTAATTACAGTTGTCTTGTCAGGTGGTCTTGAGTAAGAGAGCTTGAAACTTTTATCATTTATATCCTACTATTTGATTTAGTGTTTGTCCTGTGATTTTTACCTCTATGTTAGAGGATTTTTCATGTTAAAATATCGTATTCATAATTTTTCAATCATTTTTATTATATGAGTAGTTTGTTATTGGTTGACTGATCTAAGAGATCTTGTGAGCATTATTGCTTGAAGCCCAGTAATCTTAATCGCCGGTAGTCTCACTCTTCTTACTCAATTCATTGGTTGACTTAGTCAAGAATTTGCAATGAAAGAACTTGACTACCTTCATTCTTCCGTGGGATTAAAGTGATTCAACTCAACAATGGTCTTTTTCTGCGTCGAAAATATGCTGTTAACCTTCTTAAATAGGCTCCAGTGAAGAATTGTCAACCTATTCCAACTCCAATGGTGAGTAAGTTTTGCTCTAGTGATATTCATAATTTTGCCTACCTTGACCAACATTTTTACCAAAACATTGTTAAGGGTATCTAATATCTAACGTTTACAAGACCGAATCTTTCCTATGGTGTCAATTATGTGTGTCAGTTCATGCACCATCCCATCAAGTTTCATTTTCAACTAGTTAAACGAATTCTTCGGAATGTTCGAGGCACTCTTACATATTACATGCTCTACAACTAGTTTTTGCACCTTTCTTAGTTGGAATTGTATTTTCTGGAGTTCAAAGCAGCAACTAACCGTTTCATGGTCCTGAATATTGTGCTCTTGCATCAACTGCAACTGAAATTACTTGATCGTCTTATCTACTTCATGATCTTGGACTTGTCCATATGTCGTGATCTGTGATCTTTTGTGATAATTTCTCTGCCTTACATATGACTATCAATCTAATTTTTCATGCTCGCATAGAGCACATAAAAGTTGATTATCATTTTTTTGCGTGAAAATGTTGTAGTTGGTCATCTCCCCCCTTGGTATGTTATTTTGCACAAGGCCCTCAATCGACAGCCTTTGATCCATTGTATGCCAAACTGGGTCTTTGGTCATTGCCGATGACCGATTTCGGAGTGTATAGAAACATCAAAATCTCATGAATTTCTAAACAAATCTTCACTTCGCCCAAAATCTGAAGACCCAAAACATTTTCAACACAATAAGGCCATATTTATCACACTAGTTTTGACCCAAAATCATCACACTGATTTAGTCCTCGATTTTTGACTTATATTGGGTTCTTCCAATTAAAGTATATCATTCTCTTATATACATTTAGTCTTGTCTTGTATTTATTATCAAGAAAACAAAATAAGAAAAATTTTCTATTCAAATATATCTTTTGTCCATATATACATACATATATATATATATTCTAAATTCCAAAAATTAGAGTGACTATTAATTAAAGTTTTGTAAATAATTTAGTAAAATGTTTTAATTCAATACAAATAAATGGCATTTCCCCACTTAAATTTACGCTTAAAAAATTTTCTCTCACCAAATTACGCATGTAAATATTTAATTTCACGAGTCAATTAGTCATTGATTTTGGCTCCGCTTCATGCCTTTAAAAACATTTCCCAACAAACGACCCTCGGCGCTCCTAAGATGGATTTATATCTAAATTTTGCATAAACCTTACAATTTGTAAACAAAATTCATCGTTAGCTACCATAAGAAAATTATGTGTAATCTAGCTTTCTTTTTTTTCCCCCTGGAAACCATCAATGCATGGGAGTAAAATACATCATAATATAAAATGCATTACTTATTGGTTTGGAAAGAACATAAAGATGTAATTACATAGCAGGAACATCAAACACGATCTTATTATTTACTGCACGAGATATATGAGCCCATGATATAGAATGCTTCTGCAATTAAACTATATTAATCATGCATGTTTATGTTATTCAACCGAAGGTTGATCTCAAAGGATGAAAGGCCAAAATAATTTAAATCGATATTATTTTAGTTTATAAATTTAAAATTTTAAAGACTAAATTAATATTAATTTTATTATAAATCAAATAGATTCAAACTAAATTCAATTTAAACCCATTTATAATTTAAATCGAATTTAAACTAAAACTTTGCTCGATTTTAATTTAGTGATCATCGCTTCATAGTTATAAATAAATAAGACTATTATAAATAAATAAAAATATTATTTCAGCAAAATAAAAATTTTTATTTAATAATAATAACCACCCCTAAATTATTAACTAATCAATCAGTCTAGTAGTTTAGCCAGGATTGATCGGGGTCGGCACATGGCTTCCAATGGAAAGACCATAGGCATTGTAATTCCTACACCCTCAGTCATGTCAAGCT
>JANIIA010000005.1:19172231-19191600 GCA_027478495.1 Erythroxylum alaternifolium
TTTGTTCGTTTTAAGCATCCCTGGTGGGGAATTCCTCCCCCGTGGGCTACGGGTCCAGATGTCACGTAGGACGTCGGCCCGTGGACCCGCCCGGGGAGGGGTTCCAGCACTTAAAGTATGCTTACAAGGATATCTATAAAGCTCCTATGCTTGACAACTACACGATTGGTGTCTACGAATCCTTACAATATGATTGTCGTCACCCTTAGACACTTTATATGCTCTATCACCATTCCAAACTATTCTCCACTGCATTGCCTCTTTCTTATTCTTCTCCAATTTCTTCATAATCCTTGGTGCAACATCAGGCTTCCAACCATACACAAATTCTCTCTTATTTGCATTCCTCTTCATCACCATGATTCTAATGGGTTCAAGCATGCTAATATCTGGCCTATCTCTTACCAATAAGACCCATCTATTAAAAGTTTTACTCATATTGTTGTTGATGATCAGATATTTCGATTTAAAAGATTGGTCGCATCTTACCCACCTCTCTTTAGGATATTTAATCAATGATGATGCACATCCATGTTTTATTTTATCTAGTCTTTTTAATTGCTCATTGTAATCTTCAACATAAGTCGATCATGCACAATTTGAAAACTACTTCCATAAATCCTTTCCTTTCCAATTCATATACCAATTATAGTATATGTGTCTAACACACATCTTATGAGTGGCATATGGTAACGTCTCTTTCATAACCCTAATTAATCCCTTTAGTAATAGAAAAGATTAAGCAAATATAAAATTTGTACAAAAATAAACTATAAATAAATGAAGAATAAAATATCTTTTATATATCAGATATAATTGTAAGCCCCTCATTACTATCCAATTCCAAGTTAAAAGTTAGCAGAGCCATAATCCACGTCCATCGATCAGTATTTTCTACCTCTGTAGTGACTCAAGCCAATGGATACATCTCTCTATCATCATTCCTCCCAACTGCACTTAATAATTGGCCTTGGAATTTTGTCTTTAGAAAGTAGCCTTTAATACCAAAAATTATGCTCAAATGCCTCCATACTCTTGTCATGGCATTAAAGAAAATATTGCCTCCATACTCTTCTCATGGAATTAAAGCAAATATACAATCATTTGAACCAGAAAAAACAAAGAAAGAAGTATAAATAAATACAGTCATCTTCGCATACCTGTAACCAGTTTCTTCATTCCTGGCTAGTTGTAACTCTACTGTTGATCATGGATTACTAATCCTTAACTCATGTATGTATCCTTATAGCTTGGCATATTTTATTCATATAATCAGTTTCCCTCTCTTTTCTCAATCTCCTCTTTTCTGATCTACACATACTTGAGTTAACAAATATATTAAGTTTTTCTCTGTATTATTCAACCATCTTCATCGTCAAGATATTATGCTTCTCAGGTATTCTTTCCCAAATTTTCTTATAAGGAACTTAGCTGAAACTAACTTTGGTTTGTTGATACTAAAATAACTATGTTTATGATTGTATGTCTTGACTTTGAAGTATCGTTCATTCTTGTCACAACCAACATATAACTCCCATGGGCATCCTTCGATTTATCTAACTCTGATCCTATAAATTTCATTTTTTAAAACTTAACATTTTATCGTATTTTTACTGTGTAATCTACAACAAAATCTCTACATTTTTTAGCTGATCCAAACTCCATCCCTAATCTCCAATATGTTACCGCATAAGATGGATTATGCCTAATACTAGTACTAGGTCTTAGTAATTGTTCACCAGGCTCCTCTTTTCTTGGATATTTATCACTATCAATAAGACTACCATAATCAGTCGATTCAATTTCAATTGGTTGGTTATCATCAGGAATGTCAACTTGTATAAAACTCTTGTCCTAGTCTCTATCATGATCATCCCACTCCTACACCAAATCCTACATCAACTCCTTCACCCACTCTTACACCAAATCCTTCCTTAACTCTTTCACCAACTCCTTTACTAACTATTACACCAACTCCTTCGTTAACTATTTCATCAACACTCCTACACTAACCCCTTCGTCTACTCCTTTAGCAATTCCTTCACTAACTCCTTCAACAGCTCCACAACTTCCCTTGTCACCTTTACTATCTCCATTCTCTCTTCTAGTTTAGGCAATATCTCAAGTGTAAGGATTAGGGTGTCTAACAAATTAGTTACATAAACATCAATCATTTCATATATTTTCATAAGGTTAATGGGCCTTAGGCAACTTTGATTTCATTTAATCAATCTTAACGATTCACTAAATTAAAATTTGGGTACACTGTTATAGGCCTTATGCACTTGTAGATATCCTAACTCATTTCTCATCTCACACATTTGCCCGTAGCTAATATAATCATGCTCTACTTTATTAAAAAACACTTTTTTACTTGTCAACATATTCCAAATCCAATTCTACTACTAACTTTCCATTATAAAATAACTTTATGCTACCAAATTGGGCCTTTATACACTTGTTCACAATAACGGAAAATAATTATAGCCAAATCAAAAGGAATATTCACTTGAATATAGCCAAATCATTAACACCATAGATTAAACTTAAAAGAAAGTAGCTTGGTTAGCTGTTATCAACTTTTGATAATTCTCGCACCTAAAATTACATATAAGCATAAACACGTTAAGCTATATACAAATGCATTAATCAAGTTCATGTTGAATGATTAAATAAACTTCTCATTAGATCCAATAGGTTAAAAAAATACTCACAACTGAACCTTTTATTCTAGAGATGTTATGATAAAATAATCATAACTGAACCTCTCATTATGGATTGAATTGATGATATATGTAGGTCCAATTCATTCATATTACTATAAGACATCTAAAACATGTACAAGTGACATACTTCTAAAAATAAAGTCCCTTGAAAACTAAATCCAGTGTCACATTGCATTGAAAAGAATACATAAGCAAGTAACTTATAACTTTTATGGCCAACTTATAACTTTTACAGTAAAGGTTCTAGTTTTTGTTATTTTCTTAAACAAGGGAAAACTTTGTAGTACAAGTTTTTCCTTAGAAAACTAAAATTTGTCATACTAATGTTAAGGTCGTGTTTTAAATTGTTATCCCTTTAAAGAACATGTATATGTAACTCATATAAAAGAAATTTTGAGAATGACAATTATAAAATTTAATAGGCTGCAAATGGAGGTATGTTTTGACTAGATGAAGATCGATACCACAAAAGTACTAAACAAAGAGCAATAAATTGATTTCTCCTTACATAGTGGAATCCTAAATCATATGTAATTACTGTAAGACATCCAACATACAAAATATTGAATGTAATACAGGCATAATTAACTTTGAAAATTAGTGTTTAATAATTAGTTAGTTTGTTCTTAATTTAATAATCAAAGGAAATTCAATTTACTATAACTCTGTTATCTTTATCTTTAACAACACATTCATTGCCATCAAGAAATCTTCAAAACTAAATGATGGAATAGAGGACCACAACATATAACAAACATAAACTAGAAGCTAATCAAAATAATGGACCTACCACGGAGTATTGTCCCCATCTTGTTTTTTTTTCCCAAATTTCGACAAAGGTGTGCAGAAGGTGATTGAATGTGCTACTGCAATTGGACAAATTGTTGGTATAATTGAACTAATGGAAGAGCATACGAGATTTCTATAAACGCTTGAATGAAGTGGGAGAGTTAGGAAATTAGGTTTGCAATTATTTGAAGAATTAAGGATTTTATTATTTAAGGATTTTGGATGTTGTGAATTAAGGATTTGTGGAAGGATAAAATGGTGAGTATTGAAGAGATTTTCTTAAAGATAAAATAGTGAGCATTAAAGAGATTTTGTGAAGGATAAAATAGTGAGTATTGAAGATAATTTGAGAAGGATAAAATAGTGAGTGTTAAAGGATGTTCTGAAGGATAAAACAATGAGTATCATATTAGCAAGTGTTGGGTCCCATTGATGTGCAAAAATTTTTTAAAAAAGTAACATCGTATATGACGTGGCATTTAATTGATGAAGTGTAACCTTGTTAGATTTTCCGTCCTCATAATATGTGTTTCAAACGTTTTGTAAATATTAGGTTTCAAATTGAATGCTCCAAAATGTTAGAGTTCAACTTATATCTAATGTAAACATTATATTTAAAATAAACTTTTGGCCCATAATCATTCTTACAAGAGTACAAAGCCTAGCTCACCAAATTCATATGGAATGTTGTGCTACAATGCTGATTAAATGGAATATGAAGATTATCAACTAATGATATTCAATGTAGAAGAATGTATGGATGGATTTCTTTTGGTGATTAATCAGATGACAGGTTAGAATTATAGAGACAATGTTCCCTAACTAGTTAATAAATAGCAATTTTTGTATTTTTATCCCATTATATAAATTTCAATGAGATCCTTTCCTTTCTCAAAAAAAAAACCAACATTACATGCTCACTCTTGAGTCCTTTTTGAAAGAATTAATTAATATTTTTATATAATTCACAATTTGACAATTTTTATTTTTATTAATAAAAAGATAATGTGGTAGTAAAGATTCTTGCATTAATTAGTTTCAAAAATTCTCTTTTCTTATTACGAAGTGATGGACATTTTGACACTGTATAAAATATAATTATCTAAGAGAACAATATTTTTCTATTATATTACCATAATCATAGAGTAATATTTGTTGAATAATCCTAAATTTTATGCAATACAATTAAAACATCCATAATTTACTTGTTTATTTTATGGTCATTGCCATTTTCATTTAAATAATTTGTTATATGTTAATTTATATTTGTGCATGTGTTTATTTCATGTGATAACTTTTATAAACGCAGGCTATGCTTCATAATTTTTATGAATAATCATTAAAATTAACTTAAATTTTGTGTAATTTAAATATTAAAATAAAATTAATTCACATCAAATAATTAAAAAATATCAGCTTAAAGGCCAGATTTAATTTATGGTTAACAATCATATATAGATTATAAACTAACTTAAATTTGGCTTGTCCAATCAACGTACATAAGACAGTTTGTCAAGTTACTGTTTTGAATGAAAAAGTTTATTTTTTTAATCTTATATATATATAAGATTATATTTTTTTTATTCTTATATATATATAGTATTAAGTATAATCAGTTGTAAGGATTTAGGCCATCTCTTCTTTTTTTTTTTTCTGGGAAGATACTTTGGAGTGGAGTTAGAGCTATTTTATCATAACATCAGATCCAGATTTAGGTCACTTCCAAATATTTAGTCCCATAAATCACCTTAAAAATACAACCGTAAATTCTCATCTTAGAAATTTCATGCATTAGATGTAGAGGTGCCTTAGGTAATGTTATTATCACATATCAATCTAGGTGAACTTGACGAGTCTTATGAGATTTGGGCAGGCTTCCCCACTTTAAAATGCCTTTTGAAATAGAATTAGACTAATGACATCACTGTTAGCATGACAGAATCCGACAATCACATGCATCATCATAGCAAGGATTTAAATTTGATAATATATCGCCAAACATAAACTATTCCAGACCCATTCGCCCGACTAAATACTGGAACTCCCGGCATATTGAATAGAGAGATAAGACTTAAGAGGGCCCTGTACCATCCTTATTCACGGAACTGTAAAAGAAAATGATAACATATATTGTTTTTCTTTTCATGGAATGTGTATAGACGTATGATTACTTAATAAGCTAGAGTGGCGTAATTTAATATTTCTTTTCGCAGGAGATAGGGTAGGCGTGTCCCAAATTAAAGGATACTCGACCTATACTCCACTGTTTGTCCAAGACAAGAACCGAATTTAGACCCCAAAACAAATCCAGAAGAAGAGAGATAGAGAGAGAGAGCTCAAAGGCTTTGGAAAGAAGAAGGAAATAATTACCACTAAAATTCTGATTATCAAACAAGTCAATTAGATCTTAGAGTTTCCTTCATAATGTAAATATATTATATTAGTTATAGTGATCAGTAGTTTTATTTGATCTTTGTGAAGGTCATAAAGCATAAGGCCGTTGGATGTTTCAAGAAAATATTATAATCAAATCTTAGTAGAAATACACAATGAAAGAATATTTTTACTATAATATAGGAAAATATTGCAAAAAACAAAAGTTTTTTTAACTATATAAATGAGAGTTGGTCGTCCTATTCTTAAATTTGTAGAAAAAGAGTTTTAGTAAATGAATTAAAGGCGAAAGAATTTTACTTGACTTTTTTATTACACAATACCCTCCCTATACTCTACTTAAGTAGAAATTTAGGTATATTTGGTTTGGTTTGGTTTGGTTTGATTTTAATTACACAATTCAATGTTTATGAAATAAAATTAGTTTAATTATAAACTGACTTATTTGAAAAAAAAAATTCCATTTACTTGAAAAGTGGTGGGTATAAATTATAGAAAAAATAAAAGATTAATCTTTTAAAACTTATATATATCGGATCAAAATGTTATTTTTAATGAAGTGAAATGTCTACTAAATATCACGTAGATGTTTATTTATTAATCACCTCAGTAAAGATTAATATTTTGAACTGAATCATTAAGATTTTAAAAGATTGATCACTCAATTAAAAATTTTAAAAACTTAGACATTGAATTGAAAAAATCTCAAAAAAGTTGAGTAATTTAAGATTGATTATTCCTAATATATACATTATAATGTTATTCTGAGGGAGAAAGCTGTTCCACTAAAGCTTGATTTTCCATATACCTAAAGAACAGACGACTGATAATGTTTTAAGCCGTGTTAGTGTGACAAGTACACACGCAATTGGGGAAACTGAAAACAAAACTTGGTTTTTTTCTTGCTGTTACCCTTTTTGTGCTAATTACATTCATCTTTAGCTGCCAGATTAAACTTCTTATTTTCTGTCTTACTTTACTTCTTAAATAAAGGAAGCAGGCAAATGCAAAATAGTAATGTTCAATGTGTTATCATCGACAGTCCAATAGGAAAATAATAAAGTCTAATTATTGTATATATAGAGCATGTACCTAATTTCTATATTAAGGAAAAACAAGAGGAACAAAAGGACTCTCTTTTGGATACACCAAGATTAATAACAGTTGCTACATTTAAAGTAACATCCCTGTTCATTTTTAAAATCTCGTCACACTGCTTGCTTGACTTACATAAAGTTTTAAAAAATGTGAAAGTTTGCCTACATTGCTTTCTTTTTGTTATAGTTTTGGCATTGTTATGAGCGATACTACCATTACATAGGGTCATTCTCAAACTCCACTCATTGGACAATTTGGCACTAGGAAGATTTATATTATACCATAAAGAGGTATTCATAGGAGAAGTTCATGATATACTAGTTTCGTTATGTCAAAAAACAAGGAAAAAAACAAAGATGTTTAGCTGTCATAAATTTATAGATTACCTTATTCAAACACATTTAAGATATGGAGGATCAATTTAATCTCTTTGCTTCTTTCCTTCCTAAACAATCATCAAACTTCAAATTTAATTCATAATTTTGCCCTGACTACATGACATAGAGACGTACACCAGAGCAATTCATTAAACGAGAAATGATTGTTGAAGCTAGCCTTCTGATCTACCTCTGGAATAAGGAGGCCTGGCATAGGTGTTGACGAGTAAAATATCTGGCCATGAATGATTCATACGAGGTAACCATACAATACAATACAAAACGCGTATCATTAGATAACTGTGGATCGTTGTACGGTTTATAACATTTAACTAGTGTCCGATTCCCGGCCAGATATGAGATCTTGTTGACCAAAAATAAAATCTGGGTCAACAACCACACGATCATATAATAATCGAAAATGGTACAATCATGACCTAAATTCTTGTTATTATCAAATGACGTCTGCTTCGCTTTTCTACTGACATAATGAAAGCTGATCTGCAGCTATGAGATATTTGTTCTATCTGATCCAGGTGCCAAGCAAGCTCATTATGTTGGAAGGAATGCAAGTCTTCTTTTTTCTTTTTTTTTCTCATCTAAATAACAAGTTTTTGCATTTACCTGTTTTCTACTATATTCAGCCATGAATGAAGTTCAGCTTTTAGAATCCTAGAAAAGCCAAGTCGGCTTCCTACTGCTATCTATATAAATTTGTAGATCACTATCAGAGGAAGCTGATAATTGTTTGTTACTTTGTGGGATGACCGAACGAAAAGATGGCTCACTGGCAATTAATGTACAACTATAATGTGGTTAGTGGCTAAAGTGATTCAGGTCCTTGTCTTCCATTAGAAGGTACGAGAATATTTTTTAATTATTAATCACAATAGTATTGCATCGTATATTAAATAGTGTACGCTCATGAAGCATGATGTTGGTTTCATTGTCCACGGTGAATGCCACAGTGTATTTTGCTAACCTAATAAAAGCATGCGCCGATTAGTGCACAAGATCAAAATTTCTTTACACGTGGGAGAACATGGTCGACCTAATATTTTCTCTTGGACTTACATTAATTTTAGCAATTAAATAATAGTTAATATTCTTGTAGTTGAACTTCATCACTTGAAGACTCAAAATGTGGTGCTAGATTCATAAGGAATACACGTAAGAATTAATTCATGGGGGTTAGGCCCCATTTTATTTTAGTGGCTAGAATTCATGCACTTGCGAGAGAGTTACCAATGGCTAGAATTCATGCACTTGCGAGAGAGTTACCAACATTGGAGGTCGCTATCCGCTATTATAACCACTATCAAGTCCTTTCGTATAAGAGTGATATGATACTTTTACAATGGTGTCATAATTTATCACCATGGATATGATCAGTAGAGTTCAACTATGCCCTCCATGACAGGAAGTGATAAACAGTTGGCGAGGAATTATTTCCAATGGAGCGAATGATAGTTAAATAATTCTGAAAGAAGAAAGCTGTTAATTGGTTTAAAATCGAGATTTGCTTATAGTAAAAGCAAACAAATACCAAAATCCATCATGTAAGGTAACATATGAAGAAAAATAAAAGGAATTGTTTCCTTAGGTGGGGCACCAGCAACCCAAATTCTAGAAGTGTGCTTCTTAACATTGATCAAAAGCAGGCGCTGTCTGCCTCCATAAATTGGTTGAGAATCACCAAAAACCCTATTGCACCAGGTAGGATTTTCCAATTTAATTTGGTATGGATGTTGACGCAAAGTGGAATCTGACATTGTTGATGAGGACCTTTGAACAGAACTTAATAAATTGAAAGGAGAAGTAGCAAATGGGGCAGATATATATATACTCATGACACGACTTATTTTCATTCTTAAACTAAACACGACTTTAGGACTTGGGAAGAATAATGCATCGATAGTGAATGCATGCGTAAGAAAATCCCATTCCACCACATGTTGGATAAGTCATTAGGCAGACAGAAATAGGAGCAATCGCATCTCATATTTACCACTTATTTAAGAGAGTGAAATGAAGGATCCGATTTTTGACGCAAAGTTTCACCAATCAATTCACCTTTTTTTGTCATTAGAATGTATTGATTGGCTTATAATTCTATTTGAGAGATCAAAATATGGTTAAATCACAGAGTAGGCAGGCCCAATTCTTGTTTACAATGACTTGCTCTGTGACCAACATCACAACTTAGCTCTTGTCATTTAGTTGTGTAAATGCCTCGGTGTTCCACCAAAACGAAGAAACATTTGGAGATAGGCTTGCCTTTTCTTTAGGTTCTTGTTTCTTTTCCCTTTTAGTGCTTGATTTGGCCAGAAAAGAAGGTGCTGTTCATGTCAGATAATGACTAACAGTTGTAATCCTTATTATAAGTCGTCAACTTTCTTGCAAAAAAGTCGACTTTTATATCACATACTTGTTTGGTGAAATTCATTTATAATCTTCATTTACTCGCCCTTGTCCTTAAGTTGGTTTTGTTGAATTAAAAACAAAGATAGTAGACATGGCATATTTACATACCTAAGTTGTTGATAACTATTTCTCTTTATGCTAAGCGATTAATTATTTTGACATCAATGAGTAATAGATTTCTATAGTTTATTAGCTAGTAAAACGACAGTAAAGAAATGGTCGAATTGTGTGAAAATTATTAGGTCAATCAACTGAACATAATGCATCTATGTTGGCTCCGATTTAGAAGAAATCATGCTCAATTTTACCAAGATTTTCTCCAATTTATTATCATTTCGCCTTATTCATAAGTGTTCACCGATTTAAAATTGTGTTTGGTGGGGAAAATAAGGTAAATATGTTATCTATTCAGTGGAGGTTTCATATATTTGACCAACAATTAATTAAATAATTAAGAAAGTAATGTTATATATTATTAGATTGGTTCTTATTAGACCTATTATAAGAATAAAAATATTGTCTTATGTTGAGGTGCTACTTTAATCATACATAACAATATTTGGGTTCTACTTAACAATATCTCGAATTTGTACCTAACACTTAACAGGTTTAAGGTTAAGGAAGGTGAGACAAAGCTAAGACAATCTACGAAGTAAAAAATGCGTATATATTACATTAATAATCATCGTTGGAACTCCAAGGAATTTGATTTTAGGTCTTAAAACTGTTCTATGATTAAATTATTACGTCCCAACTGTCCAGTAGTAAAAGAAAAGAATATATATGTGTGTTTTTGTGTGTGTGTGTGTGTGTTATAGGGCCTTTGCAAATTTTAATTTGAGATAGATAACTTTTAAAATTTTAGATATAAATATATGTATACCAAACACGGTCACTAATTACTATTTACATATTGATAATCGCCCATCACAATATATTCCTTCCTCTGATTTTCTTTTCAGATTGATTAACGAGTAACTACCTTTTCAAGACTACCAAAAATTTGTCAGTCTCTTAACCAATAATTGTATAAAGTATCGACATGCTACTACTCAATTACGATTAAAAAACACGAGAGCAATTCAGAAACGAGACAACCGACATTCAAGGGCCACCGATTTGACATGGCGTAGACTATGTTATCAGAGCAGACCAAAATCCAAGTCATTTTGACCCGTCAATCTCATATGGAAAAAATACTCTGGCGACATTAACACGATGGTAAAATATAAGATTTTTAACATTTCTCTACCCCACTTTATTCAATATTAATAAGATTTTTAACATTTCTCTACCCCACTTTATTCAATATTAATCTGAAGCATATGGTTAAATATAATCATCAGAACAATCTATCATCTAAATAGCTTTCTTGATTTCATGTTTTATAAATCTAATATTAATATGTAATACATAATCAATCACAAAATAGTATCAATTTTGAGATTAATGATACTCGTATTTAAATATTTTATAACATTAATGAAAGTTTGTAAATCAGTACTTAATTTCTAAAAGAACTCCTAAATTAATATAGGGTCAAGTAAATATTAAAAAAACAAAAGTATGAGTATATATGTAGTAAAAAAACATGTAATTCCTATTGATAAAAAAATATGAAAGGCATATGTAACTATTATATACACGTGGATATATACTTAAGTGATAAGATTGAATTATTTTATAATTTCTTATATATTTCAATGTCTTTTCAATCATATTTTTGTGTTTAACTACTCAATTTGTGTTTACATACAAATTAAATTATTGAACACAAATATATCCTAAAAGGAAGAAGTTTGACAAAGTTTGTCAATATGAGATACTGTGAAGAGTTTGTTAATGTTTCAGGGCATTCAGATGAGTTTCGAAAGAGTCTAAATCAAAACATAGGTCCACGTTCATGGCTACAGAAGCTTGAGCACAGGGCCACGATCGTGGGGAGTCAGCCACAGGCATGGCAATAGGCTAGGCCGGGCTCGGGCCGCCCTCCACTCGGCCCAGCCAGGTCACTGTCATGGCGGGCCGGGCTAGGTCAACCTACAACCCACCCGCAGGTCACGGTCAACTCGTTTTGGCTCGGACTGGGCTAAAATTGTCATCCCTAGTCAGCCACAATCGTGACAAAGAGCAGACAAACATGATCATGGCCTGCATACAAATAGGTGCAGGGTCACTTCCTGGTTCAAGTTTTCGAGGGATTTTTTGGACTTTTTAGGCACAAAAAAACCGTAGGGTCTATCCTAGATGGAAAATACTATATAAAGAAAGAGAAATGACCTAAAAAGCTCTCTCTCCATTATGCCACTTTTGGGAAAACTCCAAGAAGAGAGAAGTGGAAGCAAAGAAATTATTGTGATAGCTTCAACACTTTATTTTTTAGCTATAGTCTTTTGTTCATTCATTACTTTCCATAAGCTTAGCTATTTTCTTTCAGTTTCAATGTTTTATTTTCATATGTCCAAATCAAATAACATTCATTCCATTAGTTTAAAGCTTTCTTAGTGCTAATAATACTTTTATATGTTCTAGAATATTTAGAATGAATGTTTGATGGATTTTATAGTTGAAATTTATGGATTTGTAAGGAAACTTTTTTTTTTACAATGGATGTTTATTCCTTCATTTTTTCAGCTTTAATATTAATTGTTTGAGCTTATTTATGTGCTTTTTTAGGTTTGAATTTATAGGTTATTTGAATGTTTAATGGTTTATGTTATAGGTTTTTTCTTATTTATGATGCTTTTGATTAATTTGTGCTTAATAGTTAGGAGTTATGCATGTTCTTAGGTTCATGATTACAAGTTATGTGTGCTGGAATTTTTATTTTGATGCAATTAGTAGTATAGATTTTGTAATTTGGGTTATGATTATTTATTTGTTAGCATAAAGAGTTTTGATTTCTATTAAGTTAGTGTTAAATTTTGGTTTTTATTAATTCGTTTATAATTTCCAACATTGGTTTTATTTAATTAAAGTATGAGTTTTGTTTATTTAATGTTTATTTTGCTTAATATGAACATGTGTGGCTAGAATACTTAGAGGTTTGGAAATATTATAAGGATGAAGGGATGGAAATTCTGAGAATGAAGTTGAACTTATCTTGAATTGGTGCTTGTAGGTCTAGGTTGGTTTGGGATTCAGGATAATTGTCATGAATTATGAGTTGCTTATAGGCTTGATCACCATTTAGGTAACTTTCTAATCTGAAGGCCAGGGTTGAGCGAGTGAAATGTAATAGTCTATAGCAATTTCCATAAGTAGCAATAGGTTAGTTGAATTTGTCAGGATACTTAATCAATTAATCTAGGATTTCATACTTTTAGGTTACACCTTTTGAGTTTATAAGTAGGTGGTCGAAGTTAGTAGTTTCTTAGTACCTAATGCATCTTCGCTATTGAACTGAGAGAGCCTATTCTATGTTATAGTGGAGATTAGGGCATTTCTAAAGCTTATTAGTTTTGCCTATTTTAAAGAAATTAAGGGTTCAAGAACTTAATCGAGTTCATAGGCTAACATCATGATGAGAGTACCTTTTATTTAGTTTCAACGATCAATGAACATCTTGGAATCCTGAAGATATTTCCAACCCACTTCTTTACCATTGTTATTAGTCTTTTTTGAATTTGCTTTGTGTTTGCCTTTTTGTTACATCTTAGTTGTTTCTTTCTCATCATTTCAGGGTGTTTTGTTTTCTTTTATTTGCAACATTTGAAATAGCATTTGCATCCCAGCTCTCTGTAGTTCGACCTTAGCTCGCCACTTATTGCATAGTTTGGTAGTTAGGAATTTATTATTTAATAGCTAGCGACATGCTATCATTAAGATACAACAGATATGATAAGATTAAAACTATCTTTATAATATGTAATATATAAAAATATTTAATAATCTGTTACTATCTTTATCACTAGTATATAAGAAAGTATAGTTAAGATTTTGTGAAAATTTTCATTTGTTATTAGCTCCTTGAATTAGTGAGTTTGCTTTCATGTCGACAAAAGGTAAATGCTAAGGTTTTAGTCATGACATCAACAATTTAATCAGAAGAAATATATTTGGTGAAGAGAGTCTCTTTATTGATCAAGTCTAGAATAAAATGAATATCAATTTCACTATGTTTTGTGTGAGCATGAAAACCTACTTATGTAGTAAGAAAGGAAGCACGAAGATTATCATACCATGGAATATGTTTGATGTAAGACAAACCTATTTCACCAAGAAGAAAAGTAATCTGACATATTTCAATGGCAATAAGAGTAATATTCATGCTTTGGCGCTAAACTTGATAAAAGTTAGTTGTTTTTTGGTACTTCAAGAAATAATACTATGATCAAAGAAGATACAGTAACCATAAACAAAAAGATGATCATTAGGACAAACAATCTAATCAGTTACATAGTAGGCCTATATTATAAGTGAGATGCCCTTGATTAAGTGAGTGTCATAGGAGAGAGTGGATCTAAGGTATCATAGAATCTGTTTATTGACGGCCCAATAAATATTAACAAGGTAACATAAAAATCAAGAGAATTTATTTATTGTGAATTGGATTTAAGGCAAGTAAGGCAAAGGCATTAAAAAGTAGCATGGTGATGGCTATGATTTTAAAGAGACAGAATGAAGGTATGAGTGTGTTAAAGGTGTGGAGTTGTTAAGGTACGGGTAATAAAGTTCCTTAGTCTATTAGGTTTAGGTTAGTAAAAGGCTATTAAATGTGTGTATAAGTTTGATGCCAAAGAAAATAGTGAATGAGACCTCAGGCTTTAATAGAGGTTATGGATAAGGGAGACATAGAAGGTGAGTGAAGATTTTGCCATACAAAATAATTAGTTGATCCAAAAATGTAATTAAAAAATTGATAATTTGATTAAATAGTAAAGTAGGAGAATTATTGTCTACCATTAAATTTATTAATGTGGAGGTAAATTCCATAATGTTTATGTTGTTAGTGTTTGCGTTATTAATGACCAAACTACTTGTATTGTTTTTTATATATTTTGATAATGTACGAGAAAATTTTTTGCTAGATGTTTATATATACTTTGAGATAGAATAGTTTAAACATAGGCTACAACATCATGAGAAAATATATGTTTAATAAGTCAAGTATAATTCTCATTCTTAAAAATAAAAGACATATATTGTTGTTAAATAACTAAAATATATTTAAAAAGGATTGGATAGAAAATAAAGATAATATCTAATAATCTATTATTCTCTTTGTCACTAAACTATAAGAAAATATATTTAAGATTTTATAAAAAATTTCACATTATCAAAAAAACTAAAAATAGAAAAAATTCAAAAGCTACTACATATACACTAAATCAAATCTCTAATTTGTTGTATAAGTGCCTTTTAGTATTAATCTTCTGAATTTTTATATCTTTTAATTAGACCTAGGCTAATCAATATAAAAAGTTATAAAATTAAGTTTTTTTTTTTGAAGTCTACTTTGAAGCATTTATGCTTAATTTATATTCTAACATTTTCTTGTTACGTAGAATAACATCTTGGTTAATATGTTAAGATTAAGAAACTTAAAAATATCTCCAGTTATAAAATAGCATCTAAATGCTATTATTTAATTTAATTAAAGTAAATAATAAATGTGATTTAATCTAAAATTAAATTAAATTAGACTAGTCACCAGTCAACCACACTTAAAGAAAATGACATTAGCCTTTTTGCCATAAAAGTTTAGATTGAAGGTCTCTTGGTGATAATTTAAAAGGACTAGGAGTCCATTCAAGTAAGACCATAAAAATCTGTTAGACATAATTTTATTAATTAATTATAGGATTTTAATCGTCAAAATACTTATTGTCTCCCTAAAATTATATAAAGTAGGAAAAAATTTACAAGAAGTCACATTAAATTGTATGCTTAAGGTTTCAAAAAAACATTAAAGGAAATAAATTTATCATGTTGTTTTTGCATTAATATAGAAGAAAACAAGATAACATAATTATACAGCTACTAAAGTACTTCATAATTTTTTTTTTAGTTTTGAAATTTAATTAATCACACCATTCACATTGAGGATATATCTTATAATAGTGAATAAAAATATTAATTTTTTATTTCAGATATAAAAGCTTACAAATTGTTTTATTAATAATTTAATGAGTTGTAAGTTTGGCAATAAGGTTTTTATTTCATATATTTATTTAAAAGTAAGACGATATACTCTGGGAGTATAATTTATGGTATGAAAAAAGTTTTAAAATTTAAACTCTTTTACATTTTTCTTTTTTATGAATAAACCATTATCTTTATCATATATTAATTTTAATTTCTTTACTAAATTTTACTTATAAAAACTGTTTATATTAATATTAATGGCCAATTTATAAAAGTTAAAATCTTAATTTTTGTGTGAAAACTTTGGTATTTTAAATAATTTTATAAAATATTAAGAATTTAATAATAACTAAATATAATAAAATAAATAATAAAAATCTCAAGAATAAAATTAAAAATAAATATTCAATTTTATTTTTAATTTAAAGAAAACAATTTTTAAAGTATGAACTGACATTCCAATATAAATGTTTTGAAAGTATAAATCGAATATAAAATTTTATGCTTCAAAGCATTCTAGATAAATTGTTAGATCTATAACAAGGGTTTTTTTTTATTGAAAACTTTTTTAGAAAATAATAACACGCTTTCCATCATACGTGCAGATGTTCCAGGATACTTAAAGAAAACGTGAAAGGATGAGTAGGGAAAAGATGCTTCCTGGTGCTACCACGTACAACCCAAAGATACTCGTGCAAAAGAGTCACTAAACTTTGTTTGCCTTTTCAATGTCAATATAGAATTGCTATTTTAGAAGCAGAAGCAAAATATTTCATTTCATGCATCTATGTGGACTATTTATTGTTTTCATGTCCAGGTAGAATTTTGATGAATATCCAAGTTAGTAGCAAGGATAAAAAAATATTTAGCATAGATACTCGAGTATTACAAAATGTTGGAAATGTGGTACTGCTAGGGTATGAATAACATGACACTCGTTCTCATTAAGAACTAGTCAATAAAAGTTGATAATCACTGATGAAACTCGTGAAGAAGAGGTACAGGTACTTAATCTAAATATTAATATTGTGACCTATTATTAGGTAAATTATTTTCTTTCATGAATTATATTTGTTAATCTCTTAAATCATAGTATGGTTTCGGCAAGCTCTTCTATTGTTCTAACAAAACAAGCTGAAATATTTTTTTTTTCAGTGTACAAGACAGAATTGTTAGGACTGTTGGTGAGAATTTCGTAGCAAGTTGAAGTATTATACGAAGCATTAAAAGTGAAAGAGATGAATTATCTTGAACATGCATTTTAGATTTAAAAAGTAGCGTTAAAATAATGTGAAACAGAAGTGATGGTACAGAGGCCCAATGAAGAAAGAAATTTTGTGGCACCGTGAAGATGGGGAAAATGAATTGGCATCATATCCTTGACAATAAATACAGCAGTAAGGTACTTCTTTTTGACGAATAAATGAAGAAGTTGAGAGTTTAGATGCGAATAAGACATAAAATAATGTTATTTATTTCAAGGATAGCTTCAATTATTACCAGAAATATCTGCTTCAGAAAATGATCCTACCTGTTTGAAAACTCTAGCTGTTGGTGCGGCATTAACTTAATTACAATATGTACAAAATATAACCGAAAGCCTGAGGCTAGAAGACTTTTGATATTGAGGAAGAGTAGAACTCTATCAATTATTTTGTTTTCCGCGAAGCATATATGATTGAAGTACATAGTTTGGCTTTCTACTCATTTGCATTTTGAAGTTCTATACTGATTTACTAAAAAAATATAAGGGGATGATGAGGTTGAAGGAACACATAGCACAGTAGTTGATAATTCTGTCTCAATAAGGGAAGAGATTGAAAATGAGAGTGTTTACCTAATAATTGCTTTAATTAGTAGTGAGTACTTGAGAGAATTGTGAATACAGAATTCCAGGTAAAGTTTTCGACTTCATTGACTCAAGCATGTCAATATCAAACCAATCAAAGGAAAGACATTTTGGATACCCCATTAGAACTTGACTATGACAGACAACAGATAGAGAGTGAAGAATGGAACAAAATAAACCACACATGTTCCGGTCAAATCCTTTGCCTTATTTACTCTGTTTCAACCTTATTCTATTAAATTTTATCCACATATTTATGTAGGATTCTTACGTAAATGTGTGGATGAGATTTAATAGAATATGATAAGAACACCATAACTAATAGAGAAGATCTGATCCCACACTGACACATCAAGAGAGGAGGCTAAAATGAAATGAAAATATTATATAACCACCAAATAAAAATGTCCCCTTTTTTTCATAGTCCGAATCTCCATCGTCCATATCATGCTTCCATCCTCTATTTATACCCTCCTCCCTTCTCTAGTTCATGTACCAACTTCCTTCTCTTGCGTTTTTTTCCCTTTCCCACCACTAATAAACAATCCAGCACAACTCCTCCTCTTGTGCATTACAAGAGAGAGCTCTTTGTCCGATACCAAGTTCATCAATGGCTTGTTTGGAAGTGTCCAATGAGGTTGGTAAAAGCTTCTATCTACCAATCTAACTATACATCTTCATTTCTGCTTTTTCTCTATCTACTCCAGGTGAAGTCGTGCCACCTCATGTAGCTATTTTGCTCATCATAAAAAGAGGCATTCAGACTAACAAAATCAACAAAACAGCGACCAGTTACTTGTTTTTGGATGATTAAATTATTCAATTCCTGTGAAACAACTGATTGATCATAGACTGACTGGTATAAGCAGGAAAGGTTGATTGGAGCCTCCTTCTCTTCCTGTTTCCGATGTACATTGTGGAATCAACGAAAGTTGAAAAGAGGGGAAAAAAAAAAGAAAAGAAGACTTTTATGATTTAAGAGCACTAAATTAACTTGAAGAAATGTTTTGTTTTTTCAGTTTCACATGATCGTGATGGTTCTTTACTGGATTGTAGTAATTCCTATAATCTAAAAATCCAAACTTTCAGGTTAACTTGAAAGAGGAGAAAGAAGAATATACTCTTGATGGAACTGTTGATTGGCAAGGTGGCCCTGCTGTCAGAGCAAGATCTGGAAAATGGATAGCTGGAACTATCATACTCTGTGAGCTCTGATTCCAAATACATGAGAACTAACATAACATTCGTATTTGTTTGCATGTTCTCTATCTTGTGTTCTTGGTCGTGTTCCTTGTGTTTGATTAAACAATTATGTTATTGCAAAAAGCATAGAATTGTGTATTCGAGAGATACACTAGCTCTTGGTAAAGGCTCTCTAATAATTCTCTCTCTCTCTCCCTTTTTTTTTAATTTCTTAGTTCCAACGCACTTTAGAATATATGCACACATACAAAACGCAGATATCAACATCGTAACTGAGGAAGATTTTTACAGTAGGGAAAAGGAAGATGGGTTATGATGATAAGAGGAGGACCTTCTCTCTTTTTGTCAATGTTCTTGAGGAAGAGGACAGGAGCTTTGAGATAACGTGTAACACTGATCAGTGAAGTTGTAAAACTTCCTTG
>JANIIA010000005.1:19227479-19253583 GCA_027478495.1 Erythroxylum alaternifolium
AGTGCAACAAAACCTTGAGGTCATGGGTTCGAGTCGTGGACTCACCCATGACCAAAGAGGACAATACCTGGAGTGATGGCGGTGGAGGCCGGGCTCCACACCGTAGCGATCCGGCCCAAGTCCGGATGCTACACACTTAACATGACATCATCATTCCTTATTTCTTATAAGACATCATAATAAAAAACACCATATTTAAAAACCCAAATTTCTCCTTTTCATTTCATAAAACCAAATATTCTCATTAATAGTTTTCAATATCGTCCAAATATGCACATCATCATATCCTAATACAACGTTGCAATTTTGGTGAGTTTTGCGAACTCAATGAGATAACCATCATCGATGGTTCACTCTATTCATGCAACACATTACACATATAGCATATATTTCACATATTTTCATTTTGCATAAATTATCACATATCACATTCTCACTTAAGGGTCAGACAATCTTGCATTTCAAACAATCAAACATACTTATTAAAATGTATATGAAATGCTTATGTCACTCCTTTCTAATTATTACGTTGTTATGACTGAGTGCCTAAATTGTCCCGTATCTGTTGTAAATACCAACTTATTTATGCTATCCCTTATCCGTTAGGGATACAAGGCTCATTTTGCATAATGAGCCTTTGGCTCTTAATCACATTTGTAGCTTTTAGCTTGTTTTCGGTGGCTACTCAGGTCATAGCTCTCATTATCTGTTTATGCATTCATATATGGAATGCATCTCTCATAATTAATCAATCATATCAAGAAGCATTTAGTTCGTTACATTCATATACAAGTAGCACTTCAATATCACATTCATGCGTCAAGTCTCGGACCTTCATTGTCCGGCATCAATATAATCAAATCACATTCATACCATCATTCAAAACATATTCTAAAGCAAAAAATTAAGTGCGTGAAATCATCTAGGTTGCTCACCTATTGCTCCCAAAGCTATTGCCTCGAAGTTTCAACAATGTCTAGATGTTGACGTTCCAATTGCTTCTCTATATCAAGCAATATACATTTAAACATGTCACAATTTTGCACAGTTGTATAAATATTCATTTATGCACATTTATGTATATGAAATATGCACAGTGCATGTTCATGACAATCTCGGGTATCTCTCTATTATTCTCATCATGTAAATATTCATATTTCCAAACTCACATAAGTATCATTTATACTTATGTTTTATACCTCAATAAAACCATTAAAAATCACAATTCATAACGCATTTTTTCAAATTCAGATTTTTCCTGAAACAAACCTTCAGGTCTACTGTACATGATCAATCTTACAATGAAAATGAACTAATTTGGCAATACTTACTTCTATAAAAATGTTCCCTATTGTTTTAAGTTTCTAATGACACTAAGATCATTCAATTTGGTTCAGTATTCCTAAAGTTACACTCCAAATAATTCGGACTATTCTTCAACTGTAACAGTATTCTGTACAAAATTTCAAGTTAGATTCTGGAATTCTAAAGATAGAATTAAAATTCTACTTCTTCAAAAACATTGTATCCCTATTTCTCTAGTTTACTTCAAATTAAGAATAATTCCATTTGGATAACTACAGAACAAGTTATGTCTAAAATATTGAAGCATGTTCAGTGAAAATACTCCAGTTATGAAATTCCAAAACTCCTCATCAATTTCGTCCCAAATTCATCAATCAATCTCCTCCAAATAATTTCAAATGGTTATAAATTTTGGTGGAAATATGGAACAATGTCTTTCGAGTTTGTTGGTTCAAATCTGTGTCATTTAGAGGTCGGGAGAAGAAGTTATTGTCAAAAGAAGGAAAGATGTTCAAAACAGCCCTCCATTTGAAGAGCTTCGAAGTCATGATCATACACCTGCACGATTATGAGCTTCTAAATGCTTCTGCCAGCATGATCGTGACTCGCAGGACCATCAAAAAAGTCACGATCGTGCTTTTTCTTATTCCTACTAAATTGTAGCTCTCCTTCTCTTCTTCTTCTTTTCTTTCTCTTAAACCAACATCTCTAACTTATATCAACCCCATTTTTGACTTCCATTTAACTCAACATAATCATAAACAAATCAAAACCCAAGATTAAAACACAACATCAAAGCAGAAAATTATTCAAGTAGCTCCTTCACATTTTTCTGCATTTCTTCTTTCATTTTTCTGCATTTTCATGTTCTGTATCCTTTTTATTTTTTTGCTGCACACAGTACTCAACTTCAATTTAAATTTTAAAACTCTTAAAGATAGAATTTGAATTCAATATCTTCACAAAAAATGTAGCCATATGTCTCTAGTTTAATTCAAATCAAAAGTCATCTCATTTGGATAACTGCAGAACAAGTTATGGCTAAAACACATAAGCATAATTAGTGGACATGTTACTGCTACATTTTCCAGCACTCATCTTCCAATTTTCCAGATTTTACACCTAACACTACTTGTACAAAGATCACCTTTTCTACTTCATTTTTATCATTCTTTGTCATGTCTAGACATCACCTTACACCTGTTCTTTATCTCTAAACTCATTTTAAATCATCTCCAAACCCCCAAAATAAATTTTTTTCGTAAACATAGTGAACAACACCTACGTATCCACAATAAAATAGAGCATATATGAACATTATTTTTCGTGAATTTCTGCACTCTTCTCATGTACATTTTCATTGATCTTTCAACCCCAAAAATCATTTTAACGCTATCTTGTAACATTTTGATCCTCAAAACACACAAACAACAATATATTCATCCTATAACTATGGTATAAAAAAAATGTCCATTTTCACACGATCATTTAATGACAACTAAATCACCAAATTTATCTCATATCCTAACAACTCATAAGGATTTACATGTACTTACTTTTAAAACTTCCAATTGTTCCAAAGTCTCAAGAAGCCCTAATTCCTCATGCAACCACGTACATCATCTTGAAGGTGGTTTATGTTAGGTTTTTCTTGAGGCAAAGGAATAGATAACAAAGTGGGAGTAGCAAAAGGTAGATAAAAGCAAGATGGAACTTTGGTGGAGGTTCGGTGAATCGAAAATCAATGAAGAAGAAGCTTGAAGAAGAAAGCTATAAAGAAGAGAACTTAGTTAAGAAACAACAGTAAATTAGTCCTTCAAGTTTAAAAGAAACATGACTTGGTCTTGATAACATAATCATATAATATAACTTAAACTAAGTAAGTGACACTAGTCACTTATCTAACTTCTATGACTTTATCTAGTTTTTCTAATGAAACTAGTCTAGTCATCTTCAACTTTACTCCAAATGTCTCCAACTTTCAATGACAAAAGTCGTTAAATCCCAAAGTCTTATATTAAAATTTCCACTGTCATTTGACATTAATATCTACTGCTAATTATTAATTGTCCTGCCATTTGGCATTTTTCCTAATTCAATAATATCCAATAATTTTATAAATTTTTCATAAAATTGCCTCAAAATTCTAAAAAAACAATTACACTCTCCAAATCAATTTTCAATACAAATAAACCACAATTCTCAATAAAATCACCTTCCACATATATAAATCAATTACAGCCGGAATGTCAATGAATGCATGTATAATCATTTTCATGTGCAAAAATACCTATATTCACGCTTATGTGTATGTCATATTATGCATGAACATGAAATGCATTTTTTAATCTCTCATATTTACTATTCTCACCTTAACATGGGTAATGAGATGTTACAATATTTATCTTTCTTGAGCTTCATTAATGTTTCTATGCTTGATCACTATAGAGGCAATCTTAGGAATCATATGATGGACTAAGAGGTGAAATATGATTTGTGTACTAGTAAGATAAACATATTCAATTTAGAGATAGAGATATCCTGAACTAGTGTGATAACTTATGTTTGCTTGCACTTAATGAATTTGACTAGTTAGGTTTCGCATTAAGAGATGGTAATCAACTAGTTGGGTATTCTTATATATCTTGAGAGAGAATATAAGTGAATTTGTGAAATTGTTATTATAACCTATCATTCAATCAATTACACAATTCATCGATCATTCTCTTAAATTGGTGAATCCCGAAGCCCTCAGTCTAAATCATCGGATATACCTTACTTTTTTATTTACTTTCTTCACAATTTATTGTTTGCTCTAATCCAATCATCTATTAATTTTTTTGTCATTTTAGTTCCCGTAATTAGGATTAATTCGGTAGTGAGTATTTTATTCCTTGTGGGATACGACCTTGGAATACTTAATGTGTAAATGCAAGGAACGATTTTGTGCACTTGCAGATTTTGTCGACCATGTTTTTAGCATCATTACTAGGGACTAATTTATATTTACTACTGTTAATTATAATTATTTTTTTATTTATTTACCTTAAGTTTTCGTCCGTTAAGTACTTTTAAACCCTTTCTCTTTGTTTAATTTCAAGAGCTGTATATGCTTAAGGCATTTAAGAAATTTGAACAACGATCAGCTACTTGAGTTAAATCCTGAAATTGAACACATTTATAGAAGGAACAATGCCCAAAAAAGAAGAGAGATGGAAAATAACAATCAAAATCCAATTTTACATGAGGAATAAGATATGGGGAATGATCAATTTAATAAAGGAAATGAGGCTGAACCGGTGGTGGTTAATCCTGCAGCAAGGAGAATTAGAGACTGTTAGACGCTATTTAATACTGGTAACCCTTCTTGCATTCGATTGACTGTAGCAGCAAAAAATTATGAGCTGAAGCAGATTGATCTATCTATATTTCCACAATTTAATGGAATGCTGAGTGAAAATGCTCTAGCCTTTATGAGAGACTTTTATGCTACAGTTCAGACTCTTCCATTATATGGATTGTCCAAAGATGAGTTAAGGCTAAGGTGTTTTCCCTATTGCATGAAGGGATTAGCACAAAATTGGTTGTTAAGCTTGGAGGTTGATTCCATTGTTACTTAGGACAAAGTAATGGAGACTTTCGTGATGAAGTAGTATCCAGCCAACAAAACTCTTAAACTAAGGATGATGATACATTGGTTCTCGCAGAAAGAAGGAGAAAAATTTAATGAAGCATAGGAGCGATTTAATGATCTCCTTAACTAATTTCCTTATCATGGATTTGATACATACTCTTTGACTCAAATTTTCAACTATGGTCTCATCGATTATAATCAAACTTTGGTGGATTTAAATGCTAGTGGGAATATTAGTGACCTAGGTTCCTAAGAGTTATGGAATATTTTTAAAAAAATTATGGAGAATTCACATTGTAAGGTGACTAGGAGCAAAGCTGATACTCTTAATGAAGTGGGATCTAGATCTAACATGGCTTACCAAGTTGCTGAGATAAATAAGAAGTTGAATATGTTGATGAACGACAATAAGTCTGGTAGGGATCCTTGCACTCTTTATGGTAGTTTAGGCATACAACAACTGGTTGTATGAACATTAAAGCAACAATGCTGGAGGAAAAGGTGAACTATGTTGCTAGACAAGGTTAGAGATTTGATCCTTTCTCAAACACCTACAATGAAGGTTAGAAGTTTCATCCAAATTTTTCATGAGGAACACCTGGATTCCAAGCTCCACAAAAACAACAGTATTAACCTCCTTTATCTTCCACACAACAATAATTCCCTTCCCTTTTGGAAGGAAAAAGTGGATAGGCTTGAAGATATTTTTTCTCAACTTATGAGGAAGATGGATTAAAGTGCTCAAGCTAGCTCAAAAGCCATGAATAGAATGGAGCAGAACATCCAGTCCAACCAAGCGGCAATTAGAAATTTAGAGGTGCAAATTAGTCAAGTGGTAAAAGAGGTAAGTAAAAGAGGTAAAGGAAAGCTACCTAGCAATACTCAAGTGAATCCAAAACAAGATTGTATGGCAATTCATTTGAGGAGTGGTAAGATGGTAGAAGGTGTGGTTTTTAAAGAGAAGGAAGTTAAAATAAATGAAACAAAGAATGTTAAAATTGTGAATTTGGATGAAGAAGAAGTGCCTAAGGAAACCGAACTAAGGAAGGAGTCTTCACCAAGTTTAGAATTTTCCTTTGTGCCACCCTTACCATACCCCCAAAAGGTAAGGAAGAAGCATGATGATTCAAAATTTCAGAAATTCCTTGACCTTTTCAAGAAGGTCCATATCAACATCCTTTTCAACTGAAGCACTTGCTGAGATGCTTGCTTACACCAACTTTTTGAAGGAAATCATCTCCAGCAAAAAGAAGCAGGACAATTTTACAATGGTAGCCTTAACTAAGGGGTGTAATTCTATTTTACAAAATAAACTACCCCCTAAGTTATGGGATCCAGGGAGTTCCATTATTCCTTATCACTTTGGTACTTCTAATGTTTTTCAATGCTTATGTGACCTAGGTGCAAGTATTAATCTTATTCCTTTGTCTCCTTATAATAGGCTTAGAAATGGTGAACTCAAACTAACTACAGTTTCATTATAAGTTGCTAATAGATCAAATCAATACCCTATTAGTATAGTTGAAGACCTATTAGTGAAAGTTGGTAAGCTTCTAATTCTAGTTGACTTTGTTGTGCTTAAAATGGATTTTGATATGCAGGTTCATATAATCTTAGGAAGAACATTCTTAGCAACTGGTGGAGCATTGATTGATGTCTCGAATGGTAAGTTGACCTTGAGAGTTGGTGATGAGGAAGAGGTGTTTAACATTTTCAAAGTTTTAAAGGGACCCTCTTTTAACGAAATCACCTATAGGATAGATGTGATTGATTCTTTTACACTTGAATCTATTCCTAAATTAATGTATGACGATGGTTTAGAGACATGCCTAGCTTTAGGAGTAGATGAGAATGAATTGACTGATGAGTTAGTGGAATATACATATAGATTGCAAGGTAATGGTTTTAGGTGTAAACCTCAAATTGAAGAAATGGGCCCTCCTAAACCTAAAGGGTTAGCTTCCATATGTCCACCAAAACTTGAATTAAAACAACTTCCAATTCATTTGAGGTATGCGTTCTTAGGAGAATCAAATACATATTCAGTTATTATTTCTTCTTCTTTGAACTCCTCTAAAAAAGAGAGGTTATTAAGGGTGTTACAAGAACATAAATCGGCTATTGCATGGAATATTGCTAACATAAAGGGAATTATCCCTTATGTTTGTGCGTATAGGATTTTAATGAAGGAAAATCACAAATCTATTATGGAAATTCAGAGGAGACTGATGGAATTAAATGAACTAGATGAATTTTGGCTAGATGCTTTTAAGAATGCTCGAATGTACAAGGAGAGAACCAAGGCTTTCCACGACAAGCATATCCTTTAGTGAAAATTTAAACCTGGTCAAAAAGTTTTGCTATTTGACTCTCGTTTAAAATTGTTTCCAAGGAAACTGAGATCCAGATGGTCTGGACCTTTTGTGGTGACCAAGGTATACCCACAAGGAGCTGTGGAGATTGGAAGGGATGAACAAAATCCCTTTATGACCAATGGGCAACTAATCAAGAATTATTTTTGAGTGAGAGAAGGTTGGATACATTTTCACCATCACATTCCAAAATTGACATCATGGTGGCCTAGTCCAACTGAGGACATTAAATTTAGCACTTGTTGGGAGGCAACTCAACATTTCTAACTCTTTATGTTGTTTTGCTAATTTCATTATTTCATTTTTAATCTACTTATTCTAGCTTATTATGTGTTATATAGGGCTAGTATGTACAAGACATCCTAATGACACCTCCTAGTAGCATAAGGAATAGCGTTATCTCGACTCATCGATCCTAGAGGTAAAACCCATGTTAAGTGTGAGGAAGGTAAGTTGCACTGTCTCTTTGTTTCATTTAATATTTTTTTATGATTTTCATTCATACATCATGCATATAGTCCTATGGTATCATTGAGTAGTTTGAAGGGGCAAAATAGGAGTGAACTAAGTGAGATGGGCATAGAAAAAATTGAGAAGGTCCGCTTAACAGACATATGCAACATCTATAACTCAGGAAACCCGAAAAGGTTCGCTTAACGGACTAACAAGCTCAAAACAAAATTCTAGACCCGAGAAGGCCTACTTAGCAGACATTAAGTTTGCTTAACAGACCTGGCTCGCACTCAGCTTTTAAAAAACCCTTCTTCTTTTTCTTTCTCACACTTACCTTGCTCCCACCTTCACGCCACTCTCTTTCTACGACCCATTTTCTTCCTCTCTCACCTTTTTGCCCAGATTTTCTCCCTTTTTCTTCTCTTCTTCCAGTTCCTTCAATTGTCACATCCACCAACACTAACCCTAGTCTCCTCCATAAATTGTGGTTTACTCTTTTCCACGCCAATACCTGCCACCACACACATGTTCGTGGATTTTGGGGATTCTTTTGAGGTTTTGGGCTAATTCTATGGACTTTCCACTTCAATTTGGAATGGGTAACTATTCTTTCATAACTATGGGTGAGAGTGGGGATAAAATTTTTTATTAATGTTTGACACCCATACGATTGAGGTTGTTTGACATTTTGCGTAGAAATTAGGATTTTTATTGACAGTGGTTTGTGATAAATTTGAGTTTGGATTTGTGTTGACATTGGATTTGTGATTATGTTGAATTTGTTGGGTTTGTGTTGAAATTGAATTTATGGTTGTATTGTGGTTGTATTGTGGTTCAATTACGACTGAGTTTGTAGTTAAGCATGCATTGATTTTGGTTTTGTGTTGTTGAGAGTGAGTTTGTGGTTGCATTGCAACTGATTGGTTGCTAGGGATTGAACCCTATCTTGTTGAAATTATACCTAGTTATGTGCCTATTAGTCAATGTTGTGATTTAAGCAAATGACGCGAAAGAATAATGCTAAATCCTCTAGAGTTGCTAGGGGTAAAATATTGGTCAAAGATGTAGAGGAACTTGAGATTGCACAAGCTCTGTTTATCAATGAGCAATGTGAAGCTTGGTACAATAAGAAAAAGAATAATAAGTTTGTGCTCAAAGTCTCAGTTTAAGCAGGAATCGATGCAGCATACCATGTGAGGGCCAACTTGGATAAATTTCATTGAGGCAAATTATTGGACCTCAAAGGAGCATACTACCCAGTTGCAGTAAAACAATTATATGCTAACCTCAGTGCGTTAGCCGATAAACAACCGTCATACTCACGTATTAAGTTAATGGGAAGGAAGTGGTCATAATCGAGGAATTAATTAGTGAACATTTAGAGCTGCCAATGGGAGGACAAGATCCATCTTTTGATAAACGTGGGAGATGTGCAATTGATAGTGAATAGGATAAGTTCGACTTTATGTCTCGACTTGGGATTAGAGAAGCTATACGATTCACCAACTAGCATGCTTTTATGCATTGCAATTATTTCCATATTAGACTACGATTAGTGGCATTCTTGGTTGCTCACAATGTGCTACCTAAGGCTAGTGATTTAGGGTACCTCTGCAATGAGGACTTGTACATTTTGGATAAGATGTTCTTCCAGGATGACCAATTCTAGGGCATTACTATTGCCGAGATGATCATGACTTCGATGTGGGAAGTAGTTCATCATAAGTCTGAGACAAAGAGGTTTGTGTTCCCAATCTTATTGAGCCAATTATTTGGGCATCTCAAGGTCCTCTACAGAAATGAAGAAGTGGCTCATACTATTGATGTGGATATCATCAATGTGGATAAGATGAGGGAATTCAATTATAGAGAAGATGCTCCGAATAATTTGGTCGATCCGCATTAAAAGAGGGACAATCCGACTGTAATCGCTACATAGCAATCCTGAACTACTTTTATCCAAGGGACCATCAGATTTTAGCTCAATTGCAAGAAGTCCACGCAGATGTTAGAAGTCTTTGAACTGAAGTGGAAAATCTCGTGGCTTCCTAAATTAGGATGGAAAAAATGTTGAGGGCTTTTCTAGAGAACCAGCCACCCCTTTCAGGATAAAGCTTGACGAGACACCATAGGATCTTAGGATTGCATATGCATTTTCAATTTCATGCATTTAGTTTTGCACTTTCTTTTTTTTCTGACACTATGTGTATTTTGTTTCTTTCCTTTGGGTAAATTGCAAGGATAACTTTAGTACTATTTTGTCTATCTCCATAATTTTGTTATGTCTTCCTTATTGGAGATAGGAATACGCAGTGTGGAATTTGGTTTCTAGATAATGCAATCGGTTATTTCAAGGGGTTTCTTTACCCTTACTCTTTATTCCGTTCTTTTCATTTTTCTCTCTCTTTTATCTTAACTAACATTAAGGACAATGTTGATTCTTAGTAAGGGGGAGGATAAATTGATGATTTTGCATGCTTTATTTTCCATTGAAATATCTTACAACTTCCAAGTATCTTATAATTTCCATTAAAAAAGAAACCTTTGTTTTGTTTAGTTTTGCATTAATTAATTTTTTATCCTGCATGCTTTCATACTCATACATCTTTCACATTCTAATTGTCTTTATAATTTAATTTAATAAGTTAATTGTATTATAGGTAAGATTAATCTCAAATAAGATGCATAACATGATTAAATTGATTACATACCTTGCCACAATTGCATGCTTTAATGTTAAATTGATTGAATGAGCTTGCTATTGAATGAGTAAACATCACTAAGTGAGCTATTTTGAGCCTAAAGGATTACACCCAATCCTATTTTTCTTATGAGTGACATAATTTTCTCTTCTATGTATGTTTACTTCTAGAACTTGCATTGCATCTTTTCGAGGTTCCATAATCATGCTATGGTATTCTCATGAAAGTGATAAAAGGCACTAGGAATAAGCTTGAGCGAAATAGCCAACTATTTTTATATATCAATCCTCTAGTGAACCCTTTGTGCCTATTTATTGTCTTTTAGCCTTTTTCTTTGTAAACCTATTCCAAAGAACCTTGAACCAAGAAAAACAAATTTACCCTTGTTTCATGGTTAGTAGAGCTATAAATGTTGTGCATTCAATATTCTTATTGATTGGTTTACAAAGGAAGAAGTGTTTCCTACAAAAATTGAAGGAGCATGCTAAAATAAATAAGAAAAAGCGAAAAAGTGAAAAATTAAAGAAAAGAAAAGAAAAACTGACATCTAAATGGTGCTTTTGAAAAGCTAGACATGTTCACTTCAGATTCTAAGGTGAAAGAATGATGAAAATTTTGGATAATTGAGTTAGTGGAGTTTCCTAAGTATTATGGTTGTTAGGCAATTTCTCAGTAAATTTTGCCAATGATGATTGTAATATTTGTAGTTTCTGCTTTACTAATTATTGAATGTTTGAATTCCTATCCTTTCTTTATTAGCCTACTTTACCCTTTGGCCCCATTACAACCAAAGGAATAAAGACCTTTTTGATTCATGGATATGCCATTGATGGGAGTAGTGGAGAAGTAGATAAGATGCAAGCTTATCGTAAGAGATATGCATTAGAAGATGATTGAGAGTCACCCTTAAACACTTATGTGTGAAAGTGAATGATTTATGAGAGACTTCATTCATGGCATGTGATTTTGATTAATTGAAGCATTATGATGTCTTATTGTTGCTTAGTTTGTGATATAATTTATGAAGTATTATGTGGCCTTATGTTTATATTTCAATTGTGACCTATAATGCTTTTAACTTATTGGATTGAGCTATGATGATTATTAGGTGTGGAATGATGGAAAGAAAATGTTTGAGGGTATCGTTCATTTTAAGTAAACCATCAGGAGTCTATAACTCCTCCATTATGGACATATAGTGATTTAAAAGCTTCTGGCATATGCTAAATGCCACCGTACACCTACGAAAGTGGAATCAATAACTTGTTTGTAGATTTAGTTGTTAGTCTTCTTTTGTTTTTGCTTGGGAACAAGCAATAGTTCAAGTGCGGGAGAATTTGATAAGTCAAATTATTTATATATGATTTTGGAATGAATTGGAACTAATTTGATTTATCTCTATGTGAATTTTGGGCTTTATTTTGTTAATTCTCATACAATTCAGCTTTATTGCTTAATAGGTACAATTGGACAAATTTTGGGGCAAAGGCATAACTTTCACTGTGGATGTCAGATGAAGACTATTCAAGTACGCTTTCGAAGAGGAATCTGAGTTCTACAACTTCTGTGAAGACCCTGAGGAAAGATTTTGCCTTCTAAAGAGTCAAAAGTGCACATTACTGAAAATGCACAATGTATGTCCGCCCAGCAGACATAATGTCCCTCTAAACTGATATAAGCGGAAAAGGAAGGCTGAAAGACCCGTGAATGTCCACTTAACAGACATAAAGTCCACTTAACAAACATTTACTGTCTAAAATTGCTCCAGAAGCCCGATAAAGTCTGCTTAATGGACATTAAGTTTGCTTAACGGACTTTGACGGCACTGTTACGATCTTTATTTCCCTGTTTAGTAAAAACTAGGTTTTTTTGACCCCAAGACACTATAAATACTCATTTTGAATACCTAAATTGGGAGTTCTGGCACTAAAAACGAGGCAACAAGATTAGAGGGACCCAAAATAGGCAAAGAAGAGGAAGAAGGAGGATTGAATCAAGATTGGAAGCAAGTTTGTTTTATCTTCTTTCTCTATCTCCTCTCTCTACCATATCTTGGATGTTGATTGTCTTTATGTATTTGGATTCTTTTATCATGTGCTGGAATTAAACCCCATTTAGGGTTAGGGATGTAGCCTATTATGGGGATTAATTGATGTTTTAGGGATTGATTGGTGTTGAATGAAAGTTCTAGGGTTATATTTATCTTTCTTAAGCTTCATTATTATTTCTATGCTTGATCACCATAAATGAAATCTTAGGGATCATATGATGGACTGAGAGGTGAAGTATGATTTGTGCATTAGGAAGATAAACACATTAGATTTAGAGATAGAGACATCCTAAACTAGTATGATAACTTAGGATTGCTTGTTCTTAATAAATTTGACTAGTTAGGTTTCACATTGAAAGATGGTAATCAACTAGTTAGATATTCTTATATGTCTTGAAAGAGAATATAGGTGAATTTGCGCAATTGTTATTATAACTTGTCATTCATTCAATTCCATAATCCATTGATCAATCTCTTAAATTAGTGAACCCAAAGCCCTAAGTCTAAATCATCGAATTTACTTTGCTTGTTTATTTACAGTTTCTGCAATTTATTGCTTGCTCTAATCCAATCATCTTTTAAATTTCTTATCATTTTGGTTCAAGTAATTAGGATTAATTTAGTAGTGAGTATTTTAGTCCTTATGGAATACAACCTTGGAATACTTGATTTGTAGGTATTAGAAACGACTCTGTGCGCTTGCAGATTTTATCAACCATTTATCTAATCATTTTTTTCTATTTTAAATAAATTTTAGTTATACAATTTATTAACACAACTAAAATTGTGTTCCATTTTTCACTAACTAGATTATTAATAATATGTATATATGTATATGTGTATATATATATATATATATATATATAATTAAGCTTAATTACAAAATTAAAAAAAACTAATACGTACCAATTTTTAATAACAATTATTATTGAATTAGGTCATAAAAGTTTTTAACGATGTTATTTGATTAGTTTCATGTAGATATTTTTATAATAATTGACAAGTAATTACCATATAAAATATAAATAAATTAAATTGGAAAAGATAATGTTTTTACATAAGTTTAATTATTTTCTTTTGAAATTTATACAATATTTTTCCTAATTATTGATAAATGAGAAGCCATGAAGTGATAGTGTTTGATAGTGTTCTACATCATGCTCTTAATCTAATGGGAATTAAAGTTTAAAAAGATTTATATAAAAACGTAATTTACATCTTAATTTATGTGAATCTAACTAAGAATATGTGATAAAGAATTCATAAATATTTAAACCAAACTAAAAAATAAAAAAATGTATAAAAATTAATTTGTTAATTATAAAAATTAAAAACCAAATTCATTAAATATTTGAACACTAAAAAGAAATAATTGTTTTAATAAATTCGAAGTTCAATAAAGAAAATAAAGAAAAGAAGTAACTCTCAAATAACAAAAATATTAAAATCAATTTTCAAAAAAGAAATACTCTAAATACGATATAAAAAAAAGGTTTAAGTGAACACAACTCTTAAGTCAAACTGTATTGATCACAAAATCTTTAATGTTAATGGACAGTCTCAATAATTTTACGAAGTTAAATACAACCTAAGACATATCCATACATGAAGCCATAAACTATTTATAATTTTATAAAATTAAATATTATTTGAAACATGAGTGTGCCTGATGCCATGTCTTAAAATTGAATTTTCCAAAAAATTATACAAATTGACACATAACCGAGTTAGAAATCATGTTGAAATCTAACCTTCAACCTCAAGTTAAACTAGGATTAAATTAATCTAATCAATACTCTATCTTTCAATTTAATTTAATCCTACGCATTCTTTCACAACATTATTAATCGCATCTTAAATTTTTTTTCTTGAATCATAGCTACTTCAATATAATGCTTTTATTTGTGTACCATCCACTCTCTCCCTAAAATGAAAATTAATATGTTCATTCTTGGAAGTGAAGAAAATCTAATATGGTGTTCCTCTCGCAATCATCCCAAAATTTATATGAACCACCCTTAGAAATCACCATTTTACTTGATCGTTCATGGTTGCTGGAAGTATCATTCTTGGCCCCAAAGTTCATTGATGAGATTTGTTGAATTTCATTTTCATCAAAGGAAAAAAAGACCCTTATAGGCTTCCTGTTGAACAGGCAGAAACCTGTCAACTTAAAATCAGAGGACTTATTGAATTTCATCTTGCTCATTTACAGATGGACTTCACCATATATAATGAAACATTAGATGCTTATGTCGTTCCCAATATAAAATGTTATAAAAAAGAGCAATGAAGTACATCGATGTTATCAATTGCATAATCAAGAAACCAACAACAATGTAAAATATATTGTTTAAACTGAATCCCTCAGATTGGTAATATAAGACACAGATGTCTGTATACCAAAATGAGATGTCTGTATACCAAAATGATCATCACAGGGTATCTGTCGCATCATCATATACAAAAGTTAGAAAACAAGAACGAAATTTGGATAGCCAGGAACTTCTAATTACCAAGGATGTAATTACGAAATTTGGATAGCCAGGAACTTCTAATTACCAAGGAGGTAATTCTATGCCTTCCAGCACCAAGAAGTTTTAATTAACAAAGAGGTAAACCAGCAAACTTTCGATGTCACTTTCACAATGTTCCATTTTCAGAAAAGTTATGCAACTAGCTAATGCAAAGGTTTGGCTCTGGAAGACCGCAACGTTATAGAAGTACAAGCACTCTGAGCAATGTTGTAAACAAACATACTTGATAGGCCCCAACAGTGACAACCAGATAAAAAATTTCTGTAAGATCCCAACTCTTTCTCATGTATTATCAGAAATCTTCTAATAGGTCTTGGATTGAGAAAAGTACTCTCACTAAACAGTTACACTCGGGAAGCATTCTAGAACTTGCTTTTTGCTTTCTCAAAATGCAGCCCCTCCATTGTTGCCAAGAAGATATAAATATATCGTTTAAACAAATGCAAAACAAATTGTGCCCTTGCACTCATCTAGTAATTTGCATGAAAGCAGACAAGCTGCCAAGACTCATTTCTCAGTTAACCAGACTATGTAACCTCATCAACAAGTGCTTACAACACATGTTTTCTATATTCATCGCAAAATATAACATTACATAAAGAGAGCATAAGCAAATTCAAAATTAGAACTCAAATTGGCATGCCCTAACTAGTGGGGAGTGCCAAAAAGGTAAGTATTCTTTAATCAGCTTTGTCTAAATTACAAATTGAGCTCCTTAATAGCAAGAAACAGAGATTGGCTAATCTGGTTAACTTCTTCAGATAACTTGCAATTGAAGAAAAAACATACACCTCATCATTCCTTTATCGCCATGTTGTAACCACATAGCCTTAGTGAAACTTGTTCCAGCACAGTTTATTTCACAGCAACACACCCTTGTAATGATAATTAATGCATACAAATACTATTTACATTATATATTAAAGAAACATATGAAAAAATATTTACCACCATTAAGAAGAAGCAGATTTGATAGCCTGTTCTAACTCACTTTTCAAGTCAGTTGTACGTTTTACAGGCTTCTTCACTTCCATTGTCCTGCTTTGTTCTCCATCATTTTTCCTAACGAGCCTCTGCTCGAAGTTACCAAAACTACTACTTAATTCAGGCACAAATCTCTTCTCAACACCATTAGTCCCTCTCCTTAAATCCCTATTTGAAACTCCATGTCTCATGTCCTCTAAAATTTGCTTAAGGTCTTTATTTTCCTTCTCTAACACCTCCAAGTCTCTTCTTATCCAAAAACACATTCCCTTCAACAACTGGACATCACCCACATTAGTCTCATAGCTCTTTTCCTTCAATTCCTTCACCCCCTCAACCCTTTCAATCCCAATCTTATTCACAGTCAAATAAGGCAGCTTCATTCCCATCTCATCAGGCAAATTCACACTCCACCTCAAATTCACCAATACCCTTTTGGTCAATGGAAGCACTGTTCTTGCCCTAACAGAAACGCCCCCAAAAATACCATCCTTTTTCCGACCACTCAACAACATTTTCTGTTCCACAAAAGATCCATTTTCATTACTATCAGAACAAACCCCATCAGCATCATTAAGCTTCAGGTTTTGAAATCCCTCTTTCTCTTTCCCATTAAACGGCTCCAATTTCAATTCCTACCAACCCAATGACCCATCTGGAGAAAACCCACTTCCAAGTTCAGGTCTTGTAAGCGACCCTGAACCCAAATGTGTCTCGGCAGTGGAATAAGACCCAATACCCAAATCAGGGTTATGATGTGAACAAGATTCAGTCTTTCTGTGGAGGGAGAAATGCCCGTGTTGAGGCTTGAACTGCAGAGAAAAGCTAGGTACAATTGTATTGGGACTAGCAGTTGACAGCGAGAAACTAGCAGAGAAAACAAGAGGGGAATTGCGAGGAGAGCCAAAGAAGCCTAAACCGGACCTGAGAGACAGAGAGAAGGGAGAAGTGGCAGTGATGGCGGTGGATTCAGCATAGGTGAGTTTGAGAGAAGGGCCACGAGGGAAATTTGTGGAGAGAGAGAAAGTGGAGCGTGGTAAGGAATTAGAGGCGTTGGTGTTGGTGGTGGTGGTGGTTGTGAAAATAGAAGTAAAAGGTAGATTGAATATTGAAATGGGAAGCTTTGCTTTGAGGAGAGGATTATGCTTATGATTGTCATCGTCGTCATCCTGCAGAATGAGGGAAAGCTTCATGGCACAAAACCTGAGACTTGTGGACCAGTTTGCAAAGAGAGGTGACTGAACACTTAAATTTAGGCTTTTAGTGTTAGGTGTGATAGGGTTGGCGAATTTGCATTAAGTTTCCAATTTCAACTAAGCTAATGGATCTGCTCCCATCCATGTACCCGGGTTTTGGGGAGCGGTTTTAAAGTTTTATCGGACCAGACAAACCCCCGGTCCGGTTTGTTAGATATTTTTATATTTGAACATCATATATTAAAATATATTTTTAATTTAGTCTTTTAAATTTTTAGTTTTTAAATTTAATCTGATATTTTCTGATAATTTTATGTATCAGCTTATATAATCAGCATAACCCGAAATTTTTCAGTAGAATTTTGATACCAGCAGCTCTACAAAGTTCAAAGCATTGCTTAAAATAATATTATATATCACTTATGTCGTTCTATCAGTAAATACATTGCAACAACAATCCATTTAAGAGGTTATAATGTTTATCAAATCTTTGTTTTCTATTCTTTTTTCTTCTAGTTTATCTTTGATTTCATTTTCTATTATATACAACTAAGCATCTTTAATGTCTAGATGAGATAAACCCTAGTTTGTGCTATAATATATCTTGATTATTTTATCTAATAAAATTATTTTGATTGATCTACTGTAATTCAATTATGCATTTAATATATGTTCTAATAGATCCGGAATATTAGTACATAATTTGATTTCATAATATAGAGACTGAGAAATCTTGTGTATAAATAGATCTACTGTAATTGAGAGAGAGTTAATTGCAAACTTAGAGATAAGTTGACAAAAATCTTCTAACTTATGATCAAACCTAATAACGGAGTTTACAAATCGGTAAAGTGATCTTAGTACATTTAACCTGAATAACATCGGATGATAATTCTAAGATTAGTAGTCTCAAGTGAGTTATTAACATACGATAGAAATTTCTACGGTCCAATAGTAAATAAAACAATTGCATAATAAAAGGTCAATTATTTAAGGTTTTAGGGAGATTTATGACCTAGACACTAATTCTTGATATTGATTGTTTTCTAAATGAATTCTTTTATCTCTATGTTCAAAATTGCTGCATATTTTATTAAAATCCAAAATCAGCCCTTAGGCTAGATAATAGGAGAAAGATAATTATTAGTAATCACTGCCTTTGTGGGATCGACATGTACTTGCTTATACAAGCTACAACTATGCCACACACTTATGGTAAATTTAATATTGGTATAGAAATAAACCAATCAGGTTTTCGATGCCGTTGTCGAAAATAGTGATATTAGGAATACCTGGATGTTGTTACTCTAGTCATTATTTGTGTTTATTTTTATAAAGATGTAGTCTAAATTTTATATTAAGGTTATTTTATTTTTCTTTTTATTTTTGTTAGTTTTATTTTCATGTCCTTTTTATCCCTTTTTCGTATATTTTATAGGGATGTAGTCTAAATTTGGACGGATCAAAATTCATAAAATTGTCATATTCAAGAAAGTTCCACTAAGCCTTCTCACTTATTATATATACTTATATTGTGTGCATTGGGGACAATGTATAACTTTAAGTGTGGGGAAGGGATTAATGAACATTAATGATTTCTTTAAGCTTATTATAATCTTGGTTATAATGGTTTATCAACTGATATCTTAACTTAATTGAAATTTATTCATAAATATTTTATTTCCTTGTTGAATATTGATTTGAATTAGTATGCAAAAGGATGATAGTTAGAATAAATTGCTTTTATGAAAATTGGATACTGTTTACACACATAAACCTATCTTTTTCGTGAGATTTTAAGCCTTAAAACAAAATTTCAAAATTTTGAAAATCTTTCATTCTTTCATTTATGTTATCATGTATAGTAGAATAATTCTAGAACGTGCTTTTATTATACATATTGAGACCAAATTTGTTAAATTAGAATTATTGAAGTGATAAAGGCACTTGGATTCAACAATTTGTTTTAGCCTATTTTTTTATAATTACATTACCTTAAAATTATCCTTTAGGATTAACCATGTTAAGCCTTAGCCTTTTTTATTGATTATACCCACATATTAATCTTTATCCTATTTTTCTTTGAATCCTTTTAATTGTTTTGTACTGTGAGGGTTATTTACATTACATGTTTGATTGAAACTTTAAATTGTTTAAAGGTCCAATATTTCTTTAACTATGGTACAATATGAATGCTCGATATAATTATTGTGATAAAATAAAGAGCATAGAAAAGGTAAAGAAGAAAAGTTGTATTTATAATTAGTAGACTTGTGTAATTGTAAACTAGTTTCTTGTAATTTCTCTTTAGTAAATTTCCTTTAATTTCACCTTTTTTTAATATCTCAATCATACTGTACCTAAGCCCTATTACAAACTATATAAAGACCTTTGGATTTTTGTTTCTAATGTATACATAAGTGGTGGAGATATGACAATACTGCAATCATATAGGAAGAGTTCTGATATGCACTAATTGAGTGTTTGATACTTTTCACCCTAAACACTTGAGTGCATTAAGTGAATTCTTGATGAGGGTGCAAAAGGTTTATGCTTTTGATATTAATGCAATTCTTAATGTGATTACTGTTAATATGGACTTAGGAAGTTAATTTTAGGATGAATTGAATCTAATTGTAGGTTAATTTGATTTAATATGACATGATGATTTATATTATGAATGCACAGGTTAAGATTAATGAAGGATTGATGTTGTAAAATTGATAATTTTTATTGTAATTTGCTTGAGGACAAGCAAAAGCTTAATGTTTGATAGATGCATATTTAATCATATTTACACCCTATATTTAACGTATTTTTGCTTGATATTTTATATTTTTATTTTATATTTAGTACTTAATTTGCTCCAAGTGCATTTATAGGTTATAATTGCCTTCGCGGACTAAAAAAAGAAGAATTTGGATGAAAACGCGACATAAAACAAATATCTACAATAATTAAGGGATATACGACCGTCTAAATGGCCTTGTAATTCTCAGGTTATACAGATTCGCAAATTTTAGAGAATTTAAGTTATACATGATCTAGTACACGATCATTTATCGGACTGTGTATCTCTTAGAAACCTTATAATTTACTATAAAAAGACGTGATTAGAGGCAAAAGAGGTGAGCATACTTTTGTAGACGAATCTAAACATGGAGAACATCCAGAAGGGACGATATTGATCTAGAGAAGTGGAAAACATGAAGAAATCATCAAAATATCCAAAAGATTACGACATCAACCTTAAACTTGCAAGAACATTCGATAAAAGAGAAAGAGAGATTTAGAATTATGAACTATTTGTTTTCTATTTGTTTTTCTTTCAGTTTATGTTTGATTTTGTTTTCTATTATTTGTAATTAAACATCTTTAATGTCTAGGTGAGATGAACCCTAGTTTGAGCTATAATATGTTTTGATTATTTTATCTAATACAATTGTTTTGAATGATCTATTGTAATTCAATTATATGTTTAATATATGTTCTAATATATCTAAAATATTAGTACCTAATATGATTTCATAATATAGAGATTGAGAAATCTTGTGTATAAATAAATCTACTTTAATTAAAAGGAGTTAATTGCAAACCTAGAGATAGGTCAACATAAATCCTCTTAATTAGAGTCAAACCTAATAGTGGAATTTACAAATTAATAAAGAAATCTTAGTACCTTTAACTTGAATAATATCGGTTGATAATTCTAAGACTAGTTGTTAGTAGTTTCAAGAGAGTTATTAGAATACGATAGGAATTTCCATGGTCTAATAGTTAATAAAATAATTGCATAATAAAAGGTCAATTATTTAAGGGTTTTAGGGGGATTCATAACCTAGACATCAATTTTTAATATTTATTATTTTTAAGTGACTTCTTTCATCTATGTGTTGAATATTACTTCCTACTTTATTTTAATTGTTTAAGTTTTAATTTTCTTTATTAAAATATAAAATCATTCCTTAGGCTATAAGAAAGGTAATTACTAGTAATTGTTGTCTTCATGAGATTGAACCGTATTATCAATATTAGCTACAACTAAGCTATGCACTTGCGGTAAAATTAATATTTGTATATAAATAAACCAATCACATGACGTGTTGCTAGACGTCAATCTTAATATATGATTATAAATTGATTGAAGAATTAATGATAAATTAAAAAGAGTTTTAATTTATTTGATCCTAATTATGAATTAGAATTATAATTTATGATCATTGTCAATATATTAGAAACTTAATGGGTCACAAATATAGAGTAGTTTAAAAGAGAAAAATTAATTTCAATTAAGTTGGACTTAATTATAAAATTTGAGAAACTTTAGGGGTCAAATATGAGGTATTTGATTAAATTAATTATAAATAGAGATAGACTTAAATTATAATGGATGTACTTTATTTTAACAGAAATTAATTTAATTATAAAGTTTAAGGAACTTTAGGGATCAAAAATGAGATATTTGATTTTATTAAATTTAAATTAATTAAAATTAGAATTTGATTTTAATTATAATTGACGTATTTAATTTTAATAGAAAATTAAAAAAACCCTAATGCTTTTCTTATAAATAAGGAATTAGCATTAGAGGGCTAGCACTCTTACTTTTTCTTCTTAACATTGCGAAATTGCTTTGTGGATATTGTTAGACACTGGATACGTGAACAACTCATGGTTGACACATCAAAAAGCTTTCGAAAGGATTTCAACAGGAAAATCAAATTAGGTATGATTTTATATTTTATGATTTGATTAAATTATTCTAGTTATTTAATTATTGGGAGATAATTAGAAACTGTAAAATTTTATTTTTCCTTATGCCCGTGATTTCTAAAAGTTTTGTAGTGGTGCATCAAGAAGATTATACCAAAAGGATGGTTGCAAAATAAGTGGAATTAAGAACTTAATAGGTTCAAACAGTTGCCATAAAATTACTTGGTGAATTCCATGAACTATTACAAAACTTATTAAAATAGTGTAGTGATATTTTTGAAGAACCGAGAGGATTCACCTTCTAGATTCCATGACCATAGAATACCATTGAAAGAGGGAATAAAGGTTGTAAATCTTTGACCTTACAGGTACTCTAGAGTCCAAAAATGCATTCTGGAAGAATTGGTGGAGGATATGCTGCAACAACGTATCATTAGACAAAGTGTTAGCTTGTTCTCAGTTATAGTTATTTTGATCAAGAAGAAGGATTGATCGTGACATTTTTGTGCTTATTAAAGATCCCTAAATCGGTGCATTAGAAAGGAAAATTTTCATATTCCTTTAGTGGAGGAATTAATCGATGAGTTAAATGGTGTACATTTCTTTTCTAAACTAGACCTTAGAGTTGGTTATCATCAAATACGAGTGCACGAGGATGAAATTTACGAAACAACTTTTAGAACCCATAAAGGACATTATGAATTTCTTGTAATACCTTTTGGGTTAATGAATGCACCATCTACATTTCAAAGCTTAATGAATCAAATATTCAAGGTGTATTTACGAAGGTTCGTATTGGTGTTTTTTATAATATTTTGATATATAGTCAAACCTTCAAATTCATCTATACTTAGTATTGGAGATTTTAGAAGAACAACGATTTTAGTTGAAAATGTCTAAGTGTTCTTTTGGAGTTCCTCAATTGGAATACTTAGGAAAAATAAGTGGCAATGGAGTATCAACGAATTCGTAGAAGATTCAGGCAATGTCCGCTTGGCCACAACCACTAAGCAACTCGGAGGGTTCTTGGACTTATATGGTTATTACAGAAGATTTATTAGAGCTTATGGATAGATAAGCAAGCCTCTAACTAATTTATTGAAGACAGACTAATTTTAATGGACAAAAGAAGCATCGATTTCATTCTCAGCTCTAAAGCAAGCTTTGACAGCAACTCTTGTACTAGCTCTTCCTAATTTTGTTACAAAGTTTGTGGTAAACTTTAATGCGAGTGGCGAGGGCATAAGCGCAATGCTTATGCAGGAAATTCACCCTATAGCATTTGTTAGCAAAATGTTATTCAACAAACACAAACACCTCTCCATTTATGAAAAGGAGTTTTTAGCTTTAGTAATGGTGGTTAAATAATGACCTCATTACTTAACTGGAAGACAATTCGTTGTGCAAATAGATAATCAAAGTTTGAAATACTTGATGGATCAAAAAATTATCACTCCTTTTCAACAGAATTGGCTTCCAAGATTGGTAGGTTTTGATTTTTCTATTAAGTACAAAAAGGGAATAAACAAGTCTACTGCAAATTCCTTATCAAAGGTGACTAGTTTTAAGCTATTCACTTTAACCATTTCTCAGGTAAGCATAAGTTTACTCTAAAAAATAAAAGATAGTTGGCAACAGGATACATCCCTTCATAAATTAATTCAGTAGATTTAACAGGGTGAGTACAAAGGAATGATTTATACATGGAGCAATGATGTTTTATGAAAGGGAATTTAGTGGTTGGGAACTTAGCATCTCTTCATCTCAAATTAATTGATCTATCATATGCAACTACTTTGGAGGAAAATCTGGTTAGTTGGGAGCATATAAGAGGTTGAGTGTAAATTTTTCATGGTGAAAGTTACAAAGAGATATTAGTGAGTTTGTACGTAAATGTGAAGTTTGCCTGAGGAAAAAAAATGAAACTACTGCTTCACCTGGTTTGCTTAAACCTTTATCTATTCCTGAACAATTATGGATTGATATTATTATAGATTTTATGGGCATTTAGTGGTTGGGAACTCAACATCACTTTGTCTCAAATTAATTAATTTATCATACACAACTGCTCATAGAGGACATTCTGGTTGGTTGGGAACGATAAGAGGTTGAGTGTAAATTTTTTGTGATGAAAGTTACAACGAGATGTTAGGGATTTTGTATGTAAATGTGAAGTTTGCTAGAGGAATAAAAATGAAACCACTACTTACACTTGGTTTGCTTAAGCCTTCACCTATTCCTCAACATTTATGGACTATTAATGCGGATTTTGTGGATTGCCATGTCTCAATTGTTGATAAGATGAACAAATACACTCATTTTCTTCATTTACACCACCCTTACACTACAAAAAAGATTGCTACAATTTTTATGGATCATATTTTCAAGCTACATGTTATGCAACAGATGATTGTTAGTGACAGAGATGTGATCTTTACAAATGTTTTTAAGGAAGAGTTACTTAGTCTCCAAGGAGTTTAGTTGCAGTTTTTCACTGCTTATCATCCTCAATCAAATGGACAAACAGAGGTTCTTAATCATACATTTGAAACATATCTTTGTTGTATGTCTTTAGATTGTCCAACAAATTGTGGTAGATGGTTATCTTTAACAGAGTGGTAGTACAATACTATTACTCCTTTCCAAACTGTCTATAGTTTTCCACCTCCTGTGTATACTCTATATTTAGTAGTGATTCTTCTATTCTATTAGTTGATCAGTGTTGTTGGATAAGGAAGCTATGATCAATATTCTTCATTTTCACTTATAACTAGCATACGACAGTATAAAGTAATTTGATTATCTTCATTGTACTAAGAGAGCGCTCACTGTAGGAGTTTACATTTATCTCAAGATACATCCTTATAGTCAATAAAGTGTTAAGAAGAGTTTATCACAGAAGTTGGTGGCTTTGTTTTATGGTCCCTTCAAGATAGTTCGCAAGATATGACATGTGACGTATAAGCTTTATTTACCTAAAAATAGTAGGATTCATCCTACCTTACACATTTCGTAATTGAAACATTGAGTTCCTAATATAGAAATATCGTCTCCAGTGTTATTAATGGCCCTGGGTCCCTATACGAATTTTATGGCGACTACATGTCACCATTGGGAGTTTATAAGTAACAATAATAATATATATAATTATAACATTTAAATTTATTTAAAGTCTAGACACGGAAAACCTGTGGTGGGATCATAGAATAATTTATTCAAAATAAAAATGCTTTAATAAAATCAACTTAGCTATTAATAAATTAATTAATGGGTAAAATTCATGGGAAAGTAAAAATAATACTCAACAATTTAATTTAAAATTTTCCGTAGCAAAATTGAATGAAAAAGAATTGATTTGGGGTGTAAAAAGAATTAATGGCAATTCAATTAGGAAAAATAGAGAAGAAGTAGTACGGAGTGGGAGGGAGGCAATTGTCCAGGGCGTCTCGCGGTCGCGACTTGGTCGCGATCGCTAATTCGGCGAATTCTGGGCCGGTCGTGATCGCGCGGTGTCGCGATCGCGATTTTAGACTCGAGGAGATTCGCGGTTGCGACCTGGTTGCGGCCGCGAATTTGACGAACTTAATGTTCGTCGCGATTGCTATTTATCTGCCAGTGTCGCGATCACGCCTTAGTCGCGATCGCGAATTGGTAGAAAAACCGCAAAGTCGCGATCGCATAGCCTCACGATCGCAACTGTTCCCCAATCAACATGCTTACTTATAAACAACCTATCTCTCAATCTAGAAATCCAAAAATTACAAACTATATGTCGTTAGAAAGATAAGACCAAGACCTACAACATTTATGAAGATCATTTTACCTAATTCGATCTGTATTGATACAGTTTAATCAATTAAATAAGGTTACCATTTTAGCAAATTTTATTCTCCAATTATGCATAATTGCACCCAAACACAGGTACCTTAAAATGGTCATAACTTCTACACCAGAGGTCTAAAAATTTTGATCTTTATAGCGAACAAAATTTAAAAGAATAATATACAACTTTTATGTAGACCACTTTGCCTAATTCTGCCTAGATCAGTGAAGCTTGTTATCCGAAGTTTCAGATCACAAGAATACCATATTTTCTGTTTTCACCCATCAAAACACAAACGATTCCCATACCAATTTCAAAGGACCAGAACCAACAAA
>JANIIA010000005.1:19254821-19274001 GCA_027478495.1 Erythroxylum alaternifolium
CAACAATTTTATCTTTCTTAATAAGGAAGACTACCCATGTCAACTAAATAAAATTTCAAATAATTCATAAAAATATTGCAAGTCATATTAAGAAGTGTCTGATCCATATTAACTGTGTCCAAGCCGATAAACATAATTTTTTTATTCCGACACGTGTCGACCGCGTGTCCGTGTCGAACACGTGTCGGATACACGGACACGGCACAATGGAGCCGTGTCCGTGCTACATAGGTTACTAACTAAATTTGTGAAGTTTTAATATGTGATTTGTTAACAATAGGCTCCTTACTAAGAAAGAAAATGCTCCTTTTAATTAGTAAGAACTTATCAAGCCTACTGATATTTTTCAAAACCCTTCATTATTAGTTGAATTTTAAAAATATATTTGTTATTGTTTGTCATCATAAAAAAAGGAGAGATTGTTAGTTCAAGATTTATTATTAATTATTTTGATGATAACCTCATAATATTTCAAAATTCAAATTAGATTTATTTCCTTATACAATTAACGATTTAATTCTCAAAAGGAAATAAAATCATAGGGTAAATGCTTCCTTTCTTGTAGAAACCTTCCTAATGAACTTACCTTATTTATTTCATAATATCTGGAAGATTCTTGTTATCACTGGAGTTATTTCCTTTCATTGTTAATGGGTTAACTTGTTAATTCTCAAAGGGAAATAAAATTATAAGAAATACGCTTTCTTTTTTGAAGGAACCTTCTTTATAAACGTACCTTATTAGAAATGATTTATCCAAAAAGATCCTAGTAATTATGAAGGTCGTATATTAGTCTCGTGATTACAGGAAAATTTTTGGCAAAAATGACATCGAAGTTATTCAGATTTAAATCCATTCATTTGATTAAAGAGGCAAATGAAGCAATGGCTAGTTGTAAGAAATGCCCACTTAAGGAAGAGTCACTGTTTTTGCGAAAAAAGATCAGAGTCTTGAAATACATCTAAAGCATCAATTCTCGTGAAAGTAATATTATTGTCAAATCTCTTGTATTTTAAAAAGTGAAAAAAAATTTTGAGAGAGATCATTGAAGCTCATATCGAGCAAATTACATTTGCATCTGTTGAGAGCTTGTAGAGGCTAACTAAAAATAACTAGTTTGGAGAACCTTGAAAAATATGTACTCGTAAACTTGAAGAGACTCGTCAAATTACTGCTTGGGATTTTAGTGAAACACTCAAGTTAAATCCTTGGGGACTGGATGTAGGCTTGGGTTATAAGTCGAACTCGTATAAATTGACTGCATCATTCTTTTTCTTCTCTTAACTTTTAAAATTTCATATTATATTATTTGTTTGTTCATTTTAGCAAGAGACTTCTTTACTTTTATAATAGGCTCCTTTTGTTTTCAACTTTTAAGAGGTTCCTTTTATTTTAACAGGTGTCTTCTGTTTTAAATTGTTTTAACAAGATTTATCATCTAATAGGCTTCTATCGTTTAACAGACTTCTATCGTCTAGTAGACTCATATTGTTTTAAATTTTAACAGCCCTTGCCTTTATACGAATTAAAAGTAACTTGTAAAAATTTTAAATTCAGACACAATTCACCGTCTCTTGCATATATTTGCTTTACGGACAACGTTTTTCAAAATAAACATTGTGGACAAGGTTCTTGAGGAGTGGGGAAATGATAGAAGCCCATAGCTGTAGGGTGAAAGTAGGGAATACGTGTTTGTAGATTTTTAACACGACGTAGTATTACCAAAATGTTGTGCGTACAAGACATCCGTTAAGTAATGCATTGGATTAGCCAATAACGGTTATTATAGTCGTTAATAGAACCGTTAGAGGTGGAAAGGGAGAAACTAACGATTAACAAATTAACTGATTCTTCTGTTCCTATCTCTTCTTTTATTTCTCTCAAGCTAGTTCGTTCTTAATCCCTAATTTTCCAGTTAGCTACACCACAAATATCTCGTAACAGATGTGAGCATGAATCCCGACTGGTTGTGATCGCTTAAAATACGTTTTTTCTTTTCTTTTTATAATTTGTTTAATTTAAAAGGGTAAGTGTTGAAATAATATTTGTTGTTTCGGGCAGCTCAGCGTTAATGGGTAATTTGCGTCTGAACTATTTAGTTGATGTTTTCTATCACCTTGGAGACCTGATGCTCACCCTCAGTATTGAAAGAATTTGCTTTGTTTTGTTTGCTTGACTTGGATGCTCTTAAAGCACTTGCATAGTTTCTTTTGTGTTGGTTGCAATGTGATATAGCTGATGGATTCTGGTTGTTCAGACTGTAGACGGAGTGAACAGATAATGTCATTGAAGTAATCTTGGAGTGTTCATTTGACATCAATTCATATTTGTAGTGTTAATCCAAAAAAAAAAAAAGATGTTTGAGAGTTCCATTTGCATGCAGAAAGAGCTCATCTCATAATTATTGTGCAATCAGGTATTTTGTGGGTTTCAGTCCACGCTATACAATATGTCTTTATGTTTAGCTTGATAATATTATATCATATATACTTGTATGGGGAAAGAGATATGGAACAGGAAACAAAGTAAAGAACTCGTCGGTTGATACTTAAGTTCTAGGTTTCTATCTACCCCAAAATTTCCTATTTCAAGATTAATAAGGATCTGTACAATTGCACCTTAAACACACAAGACACAAACTAAGTTCTCTATTGCCTTGTAAGAAAACAAAAAGTCCACGTTACAAGTTCTGTACAGCAACCAAAACCGATGCTGCTATGTTTTTAAGAACTTTAATTTTCTATTGCTGCCAAAAATTCCAAGCAGACGGAGAGCTGGGTCATGTTGGGGCTTATTTCTCACATTCCCTGATAAATTGATCTGCAATTACATTTTTGAAAGATAGATGTGTAAGATGCATGCATACTCAAGCCACCATAGCATTAAACAAAGTACAAACTTTAATCAATAGTAATGGAGATCAACACACGATTTCGCTAATCATATAAATTCCATCATTATCTTTATCTTCTAGGAACTACATAGATTAGTTATCACCCCACTATCAGTAAGATATGGTTACCATTCACCTGGTGAGTCTTAATTCCCATCTTCACTTAGAAAAATCTCAGGATGTATTGCTGCAGTGTTAACATTGAGTGCCTTTTTGAGCTTCCGTTGATCCAAGACTTCGACCTCAAGTAAGAACATTGAGCTAACAGGTCGATGATCTGAGAGTCTTATTTCAGCTCGCTTGTAAAAGAGTTGTTTTATTCCTTTTCCTAACCAAAGTATTCGATCACACCTGCAACATGATGCCAAATAAACTAGAGTAACTACTACTGCTTCCTCCGTAATTGAACATGTACCAAATTCCACCAACAAATCATGGATTGAGTGAGATGATTATGCATATATATATATATATGTGCAATGATATTTTCTCTCGGGTGTCAGAAATTATAAATCTATTATTTTCGTACTAGTGTTTACCATGCTGGAGACCTCCTTTTCTCCCCTTCTTTTGGATTCACCCCAACGTATCTATCAGAATTTATTTCGTACTTGTATGTGGGAGGAAACTTTATTATTCCCTCGTTCCATCCCTCAAACACATGCCCATTGCAGAGTTCTTTGTTTAGCTGCCGCATAGATTGTTTGATCAAAACAAGATGAATAAGCAACGAAAACCAATACCAAGAAATTTCAAAGCAGTTTCAACATCAGTTTCTGTGGACAAAAAATTTAGAATATTGCTGGAAGCTCTCATCATAAGATCAGAAACTTCCAAACGAAGTTCCTGTTTATGACGTGGCTCTCGCTGTCTATAAGGAGTCTACCAACCGGTTTAATGAGATTACATTTTTGTTATCATCAGGATGGCTCAATCAGTGTAGACGAGGTGCAGCAACTCTTCAGAAACATGCTACTCACCAGAAAAGAAACTCTCAAGAGACACGTTTCTCACCTGATCATTGTTGATGAGTTGGTCCCATTGCTTAAGTGCAACAAGTTTTCTTATCTCTGTGTCCAACATGTTAAGACGGTAATTCAAATCCCCAAACCAGAATACCTGACTGTACGTAGAAGCATCACATCACAAATTCATGTGCCAGAAACACATAATATGAAATGAAAGGTTATTATGCTAAAAAACACCTCCTTTGATGGTCTAAATCTAATCAGCAGCCACTTAGTTTTATTGTTTTGTTTAATCGAGGTCCAATTCTTCGTATATCTTCCTCTCCTTACTGGTTAATAGAACTCCTTGTATGGTCATTTGGAATTTGCTGCAGAAGTAAACGAACTAGCACTCTAATTTGGAAAATTTAATCTTAGAAACAGATTCATGACTATTGCAAGTCCCACCTCAGTTAAAATGAAAGCGACTTGACAGTAAACTTTACAGATTGAACAAATCGTAATGAATCTTATGTGCTTTGAAGTAAAATGACGCTTACTCATGAGATGGTATGGTCTGTGGTTGGTCGGTGTCAAAGACAGAAGAGAAACGAGTGCGGCGTATAATTTCATATACGTCGGCGTTACGGCGTTGTTCAGCCCCATCCTTTTGACCTGAGGTCAGATGAGAACAAACGAAGCACAACCTTGACTGGAAGAGAGTCATGCTAACAGAAACAGATCCCTACATCAGCAATCCAGAAATTAAAAAACAAGCGCATGGTCACTCATGTTTAATGAATATACGTAATATCTTGCTTGTGATCTCCAACGTTTGCTAAGTTAGAACCTCACAGCAAGATCATTATTTGTATGGTAACATTTTCGTCTCATTTGGATACAATCAAATGAAACTAGTGAAAAGTTTCAAAACATCCTAGTATATCTAAAACAACATATGACGAAGAACACAATTCATTTACAAAGAAATTACACCTTATTACTTCTTCAAAGATTCTTTTTACTTCTATTAATTTAGCAAAACAATGTCTCACCGTTAAAACGGCACTTGATACTATAATGAAAAAGTTATATTGAATAAGATAGACTAATCAAGAATGGGAAAAGGTATTACCTTGTTTCCCATGTAGCCCATAAGACCAACCCCAACAGGGGAGACCTTCAAATTGTTTATGTGCCTTCTCAACCTCTTACGAACCCAGATCGATACATATATACCAATCATTTGCTTGCTGACAATACGAACATACTTAGGGCGTGACTTTAAACTATGCTGGCTGTATTCATTGCTGTTCTGCTCAGTTTGTAATTCTAAGAAAGTATCATCCTCTTCATCAGATAGCTCATCATAAACATCCTCAAGAGTATCAATAGCACCAGCAATGTCAAGTTTCTTTTGCTGCTCCACCCAAATATTGCTCAGGTTTCCAGAGCTGTGATGAGATCGTTTAAGGCCACTGCCGTTCAGTGGCAAATTTTGAGGACCGAGTAGTGAAGGATTTTCTATCCAACCAAAGCCTATTCTTGCAGAACTGCTCAATACTCTACGTAGCTTGTTATTCGAAGAGATGACTTGTGGGCTTGCATCTAAAGAACGTTCAGGCCAGTCTAATCTGTTGTCACAATCATTGCCATATATTCTTTTTAGGTGTAAGTTTTTCCTAATGCTCACTACTTGACTCAAGCTATGTCTTTCAATGTCAGAACCATCATTTGTTGCCAAGTAATCCCCAGTCAACGCCTCCAATGGCAGAGCATCAACCTCATCTGCAAGTTCATCAGCAACAGAAGAAGTTCTCAACACTGGAGACGGAGGGGCACTATAGCATTTGTGCTTCGTTTCCTGTTGCAAAGATTTGTTAAGAGTTCTTCTAATGAGTGCCTCCCATTTTGGAATTGGTCGGCTGCTCTCTGCACCTAGTACATTCCCAGCATTCAAAGGGACAACCTCTTGGAATCTGGAAAAAGGGAAAATGAGCTATATAAGAGGGACATCCTCTTCAAGAAATAATTAAAATTATCTCCTACCAAATATTTCAGTTTGAGGTAAAAAGCGGCATCATATTGAGACAGGGATGTTGATACAGACTCTCAAGTAGAGCAGACCACATATGCAGTGATTTCAGCTCAAAGTATGACATCTTTTAGACAATTTTGAATGAGAAACCTCACAAATGGATCTGGCACTTGAGCACGATACTGCTTGGAATGGATGAAGATTCTCAAGTTCAGTATACATATGCAAAGAAAGCAAGTCAAAACTGCCACTCAACCTTTCCAAATTCATACGGGTATCTACTTTGATATCTGGGTTAATCTTGCAGTGTATATGAATTTGTTTCCTGTCTTGAAAGTTTAGCTGATAGCAGATGAACCTAATCCGACGAGCATTAGATCAAGTAGAGATGTTCAAATCTTAATTATTACCAGAAAATTTCTGTAGAAGGGCTTTTCATTATTAGCTTACAGTAGTTGTTGAAAAGCTTGCTTTTATCGTTTTCTATGAGCATCATGGCTTGGCTGAGCTGGATTTGTGTCAGAATTTGGTCGGAGAACTATATAGCTCTTTTGAACATTTCGCATCAGATGAATAAAAGATGGAAGCGATCAAACAGACAAAAGTACAGGCATTCAATTCAAGCATGCGGCAGAGGCAGAAATTTTCCCGGTTCTCTTTTGAAGTCCCTTGAATATATTTTTACACTAAAAAGTTGTACAAAATTGAAGTAAGAAATAAAGGAGAAACTAACCCAATGATATACATGTCTGCTGGTTCGTCACTGCAAAGCCAGTCGTCAATCTCTAGATCTTCTTGTGGAAGTCTTCCAGCAACATTCCAAGTGCCCACTGTAACCCTGCAGATGTATCCAATCATCGTGTATCCTCTCTTAATAATCAACACGTACGGATGTATCTTCAAGGTAAATGTTTAGGAGTAGGAAAACCACATCCAAACCTCACATCCTTATTATTTATGTACTGAACACGCAAAGTTTCTGATTTTCCTCGCCTGTGTCGCAACGCGTAGCCCGCAGAAGATGCATCTGTTTCAACAATTTCAGGCTTAGGTGGTGAGATGAATGAGCAAGTTGATTTGTTTAATTTCTGGAGTTGATTGACTAATAACAGTATTAAGCATGGGCTTGAGGTTCAATCTTAGACACTGCACAAAGAACGCATCGTTTTAACCTCTAGGATGATTACTTCTGGTCATTCATTCAAGCTTCAGTGGAGGCATAAAAAATCAAATATTACCATCATAGCATTGGATTGAGAAACAGAGAAATGGAATAGTCAATACTAAGATTTGACAGAAGCATTTTGTAAAAGAGGATATTGCCTGAAATTTGACTACCGAAATCAGACTGGTTTCCCTGTGTGCGGTGAGCATGATTCTCATCCCCAGTGGGTCTTTCGTCTTTCAGAGAACAAGCTGTATAAAAGGTTGCAGAAAAACAAGGATAAACATACGATACCCAATGATTACGGTAAAGAAAGCTAAAGTGTGTGTACCATCATCTTCACTCTCGTTTTCAGTGTATTCGTCTTCGCTGAAATCATACACCTTAGGCTTTATGTTCAACCATTTCTTCATGACAAGGGAAGGCCAAAAGGACTGCAATCAAAACATCTAGCTAATATGAAAGAAACAAATGGTTGAACTTAAGACAGCTCCATAAACCTTTAAAAGCATACCTCAGAACGTCTACCTCTTCTGGCCCTCATTGTCTCTGAGGATCAAAGTTCTTAGACTGAAGGAAAATATAGCAGACTCTGAAAGCAAGGTCGTTTAATAAATGAACAAGCAGAAGCAGCAGATTGTCAGAAGATTAGTACTTAAAATAAGTGTTTTCAAGGGTAACCTTGTTTCCTGATGCAAAGCACAAAGAAGATTCATGGTAAGACTGAAAAGAAAGGACAGGAAAAAAGTATGGATATATATTTAACAGATTTCTTATATACCATAATAGGCGAGCATGATATCATTGAAAATTTCAACCCGAAATCAACATTAGGATGTCATTTTCACGTTAACAACCAGTCAGTCCTCAATAGTCCCTAGAGATCCACTGATGCATTACTTTTTAGCAACTTGATTGGTAGAACAGGTAAAACCCAAAACATATCACTCAAATCTAATACCGTACTGAATTTGGTATTGAATTGACTTCTGTGACAGATGTTGATCACTGCAAAAAACTATTTTGAATAATTTTTTAAAATTATGAAATAATTTCTGAATTTTTTAAAAATTACAAAATAATCTATTATTATATTAATAAGAGTTGTGATAAGGAAACAATAAAAAAAATTAAAACATGAAACAAAAATATATATTATTTAATTTACTATCAATTAAATATGTTATATATTTAATTAATTAAAATTAACTATTACTAAAATTATAAATATCTTAATTCAATTCAATTTATAAAATTAATGTAATAATTATTAATAAATATAATTAAATTTAAAAATATTAAAAAAAATATTCCAAACAAATTTGATTTAATAATTAAAAATATGTAAAATAAATATTAGTTTATAAATAATAATTTTTAAATTATTTATTTTTTTAAAAAAATTATTAATACTTTATTAATAAATATTATATAACGAATTAAAATAAATTTAAATAAAATAATTTATTTTTAATTTTTATTTAATGTATAAATATTATTAGTAATAAAATATTTATTTTATTTTTAAAATAAAAATTAAAAAATCACAATAAAAGTTTAATTAAATAACAAATTAAAAAAGTTTTTAAAAAAAGTAGGAGGGAGTTTAAATTTTTAAAAAAAATTTAAAAATTTTGCAACTTAATTGTTATAACTTTCAAAATTTTCAGTACCAACCAAAATTTGTACCCGATATATAATTCTTAGATTTCGTATCGCAATCCGGCCGATACATTACAAAATCCAAAAGCTTGCACAAACCCCAGATGTGTTGACAGATCAAGGTGAGCAGGATTATTTCCCACCACAGACGCACCAAAAGCAATTTGAAGTATGTAATATTTATAATCAATATAATACCAGACAACACTAAGCAACTGACCAAGTGATTGGGACCAATAACTATATGTTTATTTATAAAAAGACAAACAAACAATATATCAAAAGCATGATTAAGGTACTTAAAAAAGAGATTGAAAAGAAAACTCGAGATATCCAACAGACCCGACAATGGCAAAGCCAGCAGTAGAATAAATAAAAATAAAAACCTTTGGGATTGGGGTTGACACTAAAATATACGTGTTTAAGTCAAATGGGAAATCAGCAAGTAATTAAACATGATTAAGTTGTATGGTACAGTTGGCGCCATTGGATGGACGGTGAAAATTACTTTTATTTATACGTTGGCTTTTTATTGTATTTTAAATTATGTGCATGAGCACGCATTATATATATATATATATATATCGAAGATTGACAATTCAGAGATGACGTCAGCGCACCATTTGTCAAGTTGAAGAAGCACTCTGCAGATTTCAACTTTCGACTATGAAATGTCAAAGAGTGTTTTCTTTCTTTCTTCTTCGCCTGTTTCCATTTTCTTTTCTTTTTTTTTACAGACGTAAATTTTATAGTTCCAACCTTAAAGACTTTCGTTTCATCAAAACTATTTTACAAGAACTGAAAAGTTGTCTTATAGTTTAACTAATTGGGTGCACGTGAGATAGGATTTGTTGAATTTTGATGTTCTAAAACGCATAAATTATGCACCCCTACAAATTCATTATTTTTGTTCCAAAGCTTCAGATAATCAAGTTAAGTAAGTAAAGATGCAACAACACATCAAACATTGCTGCAACATTTGTTCATTTGTAATTTTGGTCTCTAAAATACAACTCAAAGCAATCAATTATTATTAATAGAGTTGGTAAATTCCCTACAAGATAAAATTCATTTACCTTCCAAAATAAAAAATTGATGAGTGTCTCTTTATTGGTGGCACTATCAACTTACTCCAAAAAACATCCTTTTGTGGACTTGAGTTTCTCTTACCACATGACGGATGATGAATCAATATTCAAAGGAGTTGACAAAAGCTTTATCGATGAAGTAAGAATTGAAAATAAGGTGTTTGATTGAAGTAAAGGGCAAATAAAGTGTAACACTTCCAACTCTAATAATTATTAACTCAATTTTGAAATTATATTTGTGCTTGAATTAAACCAAAATGTATTGAGTATTGGTTAGTTACTTGAAATGGTTTTTCTTTCTATTAACTTTAAAAAGGGTGACCATGTGATTATCGACTTAAAAGGAAGTGAACTCATAAGAATTGAAATGAAGGGAAAAGCTTTTTACAATTGATTGGATTTCAAAGGCTGAAACTATTGAAACAATGATTCTCTTGATGGAGTTAACATTGCTTATGTTGATAAATATATGCTTTAGCACAATGGGACATCTTGGTGGTAATTCCTTGACCAAAATGAGCAAAAATGAAAAGGTTGAACGTCTTTCTAAAGTGAAAGAAGTGAAGACAATATTTAAGCTTGTCAATTTCGGTAAACAAATTCAATTGCCTTTTAGAGTAGCAATATAAAGAGATCAAGATGAGCTAAAATTGATCCCCTATAAGTAATCCATCACATGATAGAAGCAAGTCTTTTGTGATCTTTATAAATGCTTTTAACGTAGAAGTCCTCCGTAAATTTAATTTGCTAAGGACAATATTTGAAAAAGAATCTAATTTGTTTCTTAAACAACTTAAATTAGGAATAACATCAAGTATATCTCTAAAGGGTTTGATGAATTATGTGTTAAAGAAGGAATTAAGAATCAAGCATAAGCTCTATATACCCCTCAATAAAATAGGATAGTTGACAACAATGGCTCCTAAAAGGTAAGAAGTTTGATGGTCAAAAGAGTTCCTAAAAGGTTTCAGGAAGTAGCAATTAACACCTCAGTGTTTTTGCTAAACATGCTTCCAACCAAGGCATTTGAAGATAAAGCTCCATTTTAGAAATGGATTAACAAATTAATATCTGTTAGAAGATTGAAACTCTTTAGAAGTTTGAGTTATATGCATATTCTAGATATAAAAAGGTCAAGCTTAATAAGAAGAGTGATTTGAATAATTTCATTAGTTATAACCGCTTAATCAAAACCTATAAAGAGTACAACATTATTCCTAAGAGAATTTAAGTTAATAGATAAGTGGTGGTAGATGAAATGAAAAAATTGTATTTGAAAAAAAATTGGCATAGTCGAATGTTTTAAGATTCACTCAATACCTTTAACAAATGTTAAAGAAGTAAAGAGTGATGATGATGGTGCTGAGTACTTATAAGAGTCATTAGACCTTTGATAGATGTGTATGGTAGATCAAATATAGAAAGAATAAGAATTAGTGGATTATCTTAAAAACTTTGCATCCATTAGGCATGGAACTATTCGATTACTCGTTGCTCTTATTATTCAAAATGGTCAAAAGCTATTTCATTTGAATGTTAAGTCAATATTTTTAAATTAATTCATCTATGAAATCATATATGTTAAGTAACTTCAAAGGTTTTGTGATTAAAGGAAAAGAAGAAGAGGTGCACCTACTTTATATGGCTCTTTTTGGAATAAAACAAACTTAAAGAGCATGGTATAACATAATTGATAAGTATTTGGTGCAAGAGGGAAGTATAAGTGAAAAAGCTACCTTGTATGTATTAAAAGATGAAAGAGGCATGAAATTGATAATTTCTTTCTATATTAATGATTTGTTGATTGTATGAATAATAGTTAATGATGATGATAAGGCTGCTGATATTTCTTCTACTAAACTTCTTAGGTTTGAATTCTACATCTCAAATGGATGCTAGCATCCATAAGTTGCAGAAGACCTGAGATCTCCTTGTGTGTTGAGAACTGTCTGTTGGGAAACGTACAGGGTAAAAACCCCAAAACAAAAATCACCCACTCAGTTTCTTTGTTTGTTATTAATTTTCATTATTGATTCCTCTATTTATTTACATTTTTCACGTTTCCGGATTAAGTCTGCCGTGTTTTTGGTTAATCTGAGTTTTACCCATCATTTTTAGTAGGATGTATACCCTTTGGTGATTGTGTTGTAGTGACTCATTTTTCTATACGTTGTGCCTATTTTATTCAATATTTGTCACTATTCTAATATTATTCTTGTTAAATTTTCATTCTTGTTCACATGGATTTTGTTGTGTTTCAATGATTTTCCTCTGGTTGTGGATTGGTGGTTTCTATTGTTTGGATGGCTATATGGGCCTTTATGATGTTCCTTGTTTTTTAGTATGCTGATTGCATGCTTATATAGTTCTGTTTTTCTTTGATCCATTAAGGTCATCTGGTTTGACCTTCTGGAAACTCAATGTTTATATTTTTTAGGGTCTCAAGTTTACTTCTATTTCCTGTCACTCATTATTGTCGATTGCAATTAGGTTCTTGTGCTTTTTCCTTCAGAAGGATGTCTCAAGTTTGCTTGGCATTTTTCTTTTCTTTTGTGTGGTTTTCGAGTATTGTATACTCATGGTGGGTTTTGGTGAAAAGATAACAGGGTAAGTGATACTTTTTGCCACTCTCCAAATCATGTGGATTTCTCCTCTCTCTTATTTCTATCTTTTGCTTTTTTGTTGCTTATCTTCTTGGAAACTAGATCTAGGAGTGGTGCGACCCAGATCTTCCTTCGATGGCCTCCCTTTCTTCTTCCTCTCCACGATCTGCCCCATCTGTCTCTCTCAAGAACTCACTGTATGTTTATCTCTCTAAAATCACGAGTTTTTTTTCTTCTTCTTTGTTTTCTTCGATAGTTTGGCTTTGGGTTTGGGTTTTTATGTAGACACAAAGAACCATGTGGCAACAATGATAGTGACATCAAGGAGAATGCTGATCCTCAACTGGTTGGAGAGCAAGTGGTGATTGAATATGTCCCAGAAAAGGCAGAGCTGGAAGATGGGATGGATGATGAATTCAAGAATATCTTTGAGAAATTCTCTTTACTTGAAACTGGTGGTTCTGAGGTAAATAATTTGGTTTTAATGATAGGATTATCTGATCATGATTTTTCAGCTCCTCTGTGAATGGTATGATATCGTCCTATACCTACTTTACTCTCCAAAGATTTTCCAGGTACTTCTTTTGCTTTATCTTTATATCCCTCTATTGAGTTTTATAGATATAGGTTTTGTGTATGGTGGTTGGGGTGGTCAAGATTCGCTGGGTTTGTTGCATGTTTTGTTGTGCACAATAGCCAAAGTTTCTGCATGATCAATAGTACGTTCCTTGCTTGGATTTATTCATAGTTGAGGGAGGTTTTGAGTGGTAGAGGTACTTATCATTAACATGATTATCAACTAGTTTCCTTCGTTTGAGTTACTGAATACAGCCCCCCTTTTATGTTTGTCTTGAGTAACGAAGTTTTTTAGGTAAGGGGTGTCACAGGTTTTATTTGTGTTGGATTCCTTATGGTGTGTGAAACATTTTCGCTGCATATATGTGTATACTATTATTATGTATTCGTATTATTTTCAATTTTATCTTTATTATTATGTATTATTATTATTCTATTATTAGTATTTTGTATTTGTATCTTTATTATTTGTATTATTTGTAGCTATTTTACTTGGTTTTGTTTTATTCTATTTCTTTATGTACTTATTTAATTTTATTTACCTCCGCTCTTAACATATCAGTTTTCATCTGCATCACTTTTTATTGTCACATCTGTATGTGGGTCTACTGGAAACAGCCTCTCTACTATGTAGGGGTAAGGCTGCGTACTATCAGACCTCTCCAGATCCCGCTTTATTGCGGGATTTCAAACTGAGTGATGATGATGATGAATAAATAAACTCTTAAAAGGTTGAAGCAAAACCTTAAGTCAATATTTAAAATATTTTTATTGGGAATGTTATCTACTTCTTGGAATGGAGATTAAGCAACATAAAAACTACATTATGCTTTTAATTACAGAAATATTAAATTTAAGTAAGGAAAAACTAGTAGTCTTCCTCTTGATATCAGTATGAAGCATTACAAAAAACATTTTAGAAGAGAAATATAATGCAAAGAGTCTATAAGTAGTTTGTTGTACCTAACTACCATAAGACCTAACCTTATATATGTAGCAAGCCTAATCTTAAGGTATATAAGGGAATAAGCAAAGACTATAGAACAACTAAGAGGGTATTAAGCTACCTTAAAAGGAAAAACTAATTATGGTTTATTTTTAAAAAAACAATCGAAGGCTTAAAACTGATAAGCTATAATGATAGTGACTAAGTACCCTAGTTAATGTAAAGAGGACTAGTGATTACAATTTCTTGATTGTAGTTTTCTTTATCTGAATACTATTAATTTTATGCAAGTAAAACTGTTATTTTATAGTAGTATAGTGATGAGTAGAGTATCATTCTCACAAGAATAAAGTAACTACTATGTTTAACTTTCCTACTATTATCTAATTAATAATAAAGATTATGCTTGTTTTAAATTAAACTAAAAGTATACTAAACACATGAAAATATTACTAAAAGCAAATAACCAAGCAGTCAATGATAAGAAATCGTATAATATGTAAAATTTAGATGAAAATTCCTCCTAGCTTCTTCTTGTAATCATGATTAAACTTATTTAAAACTTATATGACTTGGACAAGTGAAAATTTCCAAGTTAATGAATTTTCACCTTTTGTGTACAACCACGTATCCCGACATCTATTAAGTGGTATGTTTATCTGATTAACACTTAATAATGCATTAAGATTTATGAAACTTTATAAAAGGTTTTATTTTAATACCAGAAGCATTATATAAGTCTACTTTTATTACTCCATTCCATTTTTAATATTAGTTCCTAGGTAAATTCAATGTTCTTTCAAACGTCCCCATGCAAGTTAAGATTTTATTTAAGTTTTCACTTATACCTAATCAACATTAAGATGAAAACATGTATTTTAGAAACATAAAAGTCTTTTATAAATGCTGAAATTAATCTATACAAAGATAAAAATATGGTTCCTTATATCTAGACATAAAAACAACTTAGCCGTAAATAATCCTTAAAACAAATAACATAAACAAAAGAGTTAAAGAAATCATAAAAAGTGTATTTATAGTGAAGATCTCAATCCCTTGATGTCCTCCATAGTGATTATAGATCTATTTCCTCATTGAATATGACCGTATAATGTGTACTAGGGTTCTCTCCCTTTTACGACTGCTAACATAGTTTGAAATTAAAACTACATCTAAAAACTACTCAAAAGAACTTCTAAAACTTAGGTTTTTGAAGCTTGTAAAATAGGCACTCTGCTATAAACACAGACTAAGACAAGACCTTACTCTACACTTTAGTCTTTTCTTACTAGAGAGGAATATGGGTATTGAAACGCCTATATCCTAGGCATGTGATTTATATCTACTCTACCATATGACTCAGGCTCTTATCTACCCATAAGTTAACCTGTGTCTTCTATACCTTAGCTTCACAGAAGAGCATGCCTTAATACAAAGTTGTGTGTTAGCTTGTGTTCAAGCTTCTTGCTTATTTATTTTATGCAAAGATGGACATAAGACATAATATGCTTGTTTTTGAGTTCGTATTCAACCAAAGATGTATTTTCTTCTAATTTAACTTATCAAGCTATTCCATTATGAGACAAACTGATTCCCATGTAACATATCCAAAATTACCTAAAACATCGAATAAAACCAATTAAATTAAGATAATTTAAGATAAAAATAGAATAAAGTATAAGATATATAAGCCAAATGTACATCAAATTCTCTTACACTTAAGTTTTTCTTATTTTAAAGTAAATCAATCATAATAACTATCAACCTAAATGAGTTTCAATTTAGAAAGAATAAATAGTCCAATTAAATGGCTAAGTATCACCATTATTCACTTAGTTATATCATTCATTAACTACCTGGATCTCTAGATACTTACAATAATTTATAATTTAACCTTAACCTAACCTAGCAAATCTGTGAATATCAACTTAAGCTAAAGAAATGTACCTTATATAGAAAGTGAACATAGACTAACAAGTATAGAATAATAAGTAATTAAACAACTTTGATTGAAAACAAAATAATGCAAAATATTTGCAAACTTCTATAGAATGAAGAGCTTGTTTGAATTCATAATAACCTTTTGACACAATGGTAAATACTTTGTCATAAATACCTTTAGTTACTCAGTTAGTCCATAGTTTCAAATTACTGCTAGCATTACTTATAACTTTGACCTATTACTTATATCAAAATTAGTGGAATATAATTTATTAAATTCTCCAATTTGTTTATTTTTATCAATTCACAGTCAATATGGAATAATAAGTCACTTAATAAGATAAACTCTAAAATTAAGTTATATTAAAGTTATATATATGGTCACATAATGCAATACAATCATTATTCTTAAACCGTTGATTTGCATAAATTATGTATATATTTTATTAAGTATTGTGCTCGTTTGTAATGTTAAGTTACCTTTTATTTATTTTTTGTTATCTTTTCAGGTAATTGTGCAAATTAGACATTGAGATGATATTATTTAACAATTGAAGGCAATTTTAAACGAAATTATAAAGCAATTTAAAATTCTTGGAGAAATACAATTTGATCATACCTATGTGCCAACCTTTATTATAAAAGGATTAAGTGTAATAAGTGACACAGACTAAGTCACAATTAAGGAGGAAATTATATGCAAGTTAGAAGGAAAACAATATGATGTATGGTTGGGAGGCATGATTATAGCATATGCCATTTATTCAACTTCAAGAAGATAATGGGATTCACAACTTGAAGAAATGATCATAATGAAGTCCATGTCTATAATTAAAAGAAATACTGAAATCCATGATCTAGGTGATATTTGTAGGCTAGACTATGGTATAAGTGGAGTAAAACATATTTTATTGTAGAAACCCTAAGTTTTATGGGAATTTAGCCATCTTTTAGAGATAACACTTCTAAAGAACATCTTTTTCTTTCTAAAAGCTAAGGTTAGCCATTAGAAGGCTTCTCCAACCTTTAAGCAACTAATTATGAGTTATTTTCTTACTAGAGGATTAATATCTAAATATCATCCCAGCGGATCAAACTATTGGCAAATTTAAGGGGTTCATTTAGATTTCCTTTTATGGTGGCTTCTTTATTTTTTCTCTTTTGATTTAATTTTTTAAATATATTTTGTGGCTAAACACTTTTTTATGTTCAAATAGGAAAAATTCTAGTAGTTATTTTTATGGATTGATTTAGCTTAATTTATGATATGAGATATATTTCTATGATTTTTATTTGTTTGTCTTAATGTTAATTTATTCTAGCTAGCATCAAAATATGATCTTAATTCACTTATAGACAACTTGAGAGAGTTTTCTTGTGGGTGAACTATGACTTAGATAGAGGGGGATTGAATAAGGTGCTTAAGACAGACCTATATTGTAACACCCCATTACCCTAGGGTACGCACCGGGACGCCCATAAGTGAGGGGATGTTACATATATGATCTTCCTAGTATTGGGATGAAAACCTTTCATATAATTTCTCATAAATTAATTTATTCAAAAGGTTAACATAGAGATATAGGTTAACCAACTGGGGAATAAATGGCTGTAACTTGAGAGAATGTAGCTTCAGTATCTAAAATGTTATGCCAATCTAGAGAATATACCCAATCTAAGTTAATTAAATTATAAAGTAAAAAGTGCTATTATTGGGAGTACTCACTAAACACAGTTGTTTAGTTGCCCTAATTATTTTCATGACTATTTTCAATATTAGGATTAGTTTTATTTTATGGCTCTTTGTTAGAAAATCAATAAACTTCATCTTTCTTTTTATTACCTTTAAACTAGTTATAGTGTTAGGCTTTTTCCAATTATATCCCTTCTTTATAGGACAACTGTGATAGAGGATGCTAAATCATCTCTTTTAGGAACACAATCAAACATCAGAAGATCATAGATAAATGCTTACAATTTGTAGATTAAGTCCAACATAATATAGAAGCTTCAATAAAATGTACAATTTAATGGATTACTTGATAAGGATCCTAATGCATACATAATTAACTTTTTAAAGATATATGGCATATTATGAAGATGCCATTAGACTAAGGCTATTCTTATTCATATTTAAGGATCGAGGAAAGTAGTGGCTAAAAGAATTGTTAGATAGATCAATTAATAGTTGGGAGAGTCTTGCAGATAAGTTCCTTGCCAAACACCTTCCACCATCTAACAAAGAAAAAGTTAAGGAATGATATCTCTACTTTCTAGTAGTTCAATAATGACATCTTATGTAACACATGAGAGAGATACAAAGATCTGCTAAATAAGTACTCATATCATGACCCTTCAATTTAGATACGAGTCTAAACATTCTAAAATGGTTTGGTGAAGTCTATAAGGTAAATGTTAAATTTTATAATGGGTGGAAATTAATCAACAAGACTCTAGAGGATGCTCAAACATTCCTCTATGATCCATAATATTAATGGTATGATTGTACTAACAGCTTAGATAGAGAAAATAGTGAGAAAATTAGATAACTTGAGCTTTTTATTAAGAATAACTCAATTATAAGCTATGAATTTTATAAGAGAGGACATCAAAGAATGGAGTGACAAGTTAGGAATCCCACAAAATGATTTCTTGAAAAGGATTATAGACTTTAACGTTAATAGCATAATAAGAATTATTGTAAGAAGGGAATTAGTTTATTTCAACTGAGATATTAAAGGTAACCTTTTCTCATTTAAACCTAAGTATCAATTTCCATGTTTGAACATAAATAATATATTTGGCTGTTGTAAAGAAAAGTTTACCTAGGATTAAGGGTACTTCAAAGTCGTCCTCTACATCAAGGATGACAAAATCAATTGAAAAAAGAAATTTATCAATTCTCATAGAAACTTCTTCGATAATAACCGTATGATGTTTAATTGCTCTATTAGTTAATTAGATACTCATCCTAGTTAGTTTAGGTTGTCCTAATATCAATTTCTAAGATATAATATGCGGCATTAAATTTGTGCAAGCTCATAAAGTAGTTGATGCTCTAACTATAGTCAAACTACCAATATTATAAAAGATAGTAAAACTCCATAGATCTTTTAACCTTTGTGGTAGCTTGTTTTAAAGGATGATAGAGAATTCCTCAATAACATCCTCCTCTTTTTTAATGTCATCCTCCTTATCATTTGTTTTCTTTCTTTTCCAATCCTCAAAGTAATTATCATTCGCATGATCCTTTGGATTCATATCTATCATTCTTGGCTAGGATTCCTACCCTAGTGAGTTGACATAATCGGCTAACTGAAC
>JANIIA010000005.1:19288998-19309368 GCA_027478495.1 Erythroxylum alaternifolium
TATGAATCTCATAATTATAATCTCATTATAATTTCATTTGCAATGTATAATTATTCCATGGACTTTATCATATATATTTAAACATGTACAAGATAAATAATGCCTTTAAATATTTTATCACTAAATTACAATCAAATCGATTAGTTGTAAGGCATAAATCAAATTTATAATGTAAAAAATACTGAGCAGTAAGAAAGCTTCGGAGTGTAGAGCACGAAGAAATCCACAATTCTTCGAAACAGAGGTGAAACTTTTACAGCCATAAGTCTATAATAAAGGGCAATGACGAAAAATCGCAATGCTTAGGTAATAATAGGATGCTTTGCAACATAGAACCAAACAACAAAAATTTTGAGGGCTCAGGACTTTTGGTCACTATTTGCAATTAGTTAAGAACTCAAAACTATTGACAATTTACCTTCTAACAATTATCTCACACCCAAATTGCAGCTGTTCTTATTCACTAACTACGGTTTTTCCTTTCAAACCCTCAAACTAAACAAGTCAACTAAAAAAAAAAAAGAAAAGAAATCATAAATCTTTGTTATTCGCAACTTTTTTCAGAAGGACCCAATTTGATTATTCATGAATTCTAGCAATCAGTTTCCTTGATTAATTGAAAACCGAACCATAATGCGCAAAAATGCTAGAACATTCCTGCTTCTGGGGATTTACCTATCATCCACAAAAAGAAAACAAGTAATCTAAATAAACAAAAGAAATCCCAGACACCAAAATGTCAAGTGTTCAATTAACAATCTTACCTGAACAGGAAAGAGTGCGGCGATCCAATACCGGGGCATTTGATCCCCGGCCAACAATTCACTGCAATTTTTGAGAAAATAAACACATTCCACAGGACGGATGGAAGAGAAGAGGTCAATTTCGAACAAAACTCCAAAGAACCTCAAGGCAGAGATGTCTGCAAGTCAACGTTGTTAAGGTGGCTAATGCGGTGAAAATACCCTCCAAAACTTCATGTTTTCTTACATATACAAAGGTTTCCGGTCAACCTTAAATTTTCACTCTCGATGTTTTCTACTCATTCTCAGTACTGACTGTTCGAGTTAATCCAATTGGTCCGAAGCTTGCACTAGAATTATAGTTTATGACAACTTGAGTTGAGACCTAGCTGTCCTTGTCAATTTAGTTACAATCGCATCGCGGCTTGTGAATGATGCAAAGATGTTTTCAATTTCTGAGTAAAAATGGCGGTCAGGTCCAGATACCTAGGGACATGGTTGAAAGAATTCACCTTTTTTATGTAATTTATATTTACAATCTATAATTGTTTAGTTGTATATTATAGGTTTATGATTAAAATTATCATTTTCTATTATATTAAATGTTATTATAAATCAAAGATCCTTTTTTTTATTTCTCATACTTTTAATATTATTTTATAAAAAGGTTTAGAACTATAATTTAAATGTCAATAATAAAAATATGAATCTCGTATTGTATTGATTAGTTTGCACATTAATTAAAAAATAGAAAATATAAGTATCATATCAAGTTATACTATTAAATGGTATTAATAATTTTATATAATATCGATCCGTTTTGGCCATGTGTTTCTGATCCTTTTCATCCTCTCATCCTTTAGTTTTTGCTACTGCTTTAAAATGTCTATTCATTCTTTTTTCCATCTAATTTTTTCATTTTTCTTTTTCTTTGACACATATATGTATTTCGATTAGAATTATATTTTATGGATATATGTCTTTTTTGCTCAATAAAAATTTTAAAAATGCATTTAAAGATACAATTGTAATGTTATTCAGAATTTATTCTAACAAAATTAAAATAAAATGAAACTTCGACTGTATTTCCTATTTCATATATATAGTGACATTAGGAAATGAAGATTTTTGGTATTTGAAGCTAAATCTTTGAAAATAGTTGTTACAGTCTTAATAAGGAAAAAATTATGTGGCTCCTAAGTAGTGTTTATTTGTAATCTGTGAAACTCATGTTATAATAAAAAATAATTAAAATTTTTAAAAATTAAAATAATAAAATTTTCGTAGCCCCTGTGGACCACCTAATCCGATCGGTGAAAGAATGTCTACTTGCTTTGGACCACGCACACAAGAGAAAAGAAATAATGTTCTTGATGCAAGTCAACCAGATCCTAATGGGAAAGCTTCATTGCAAATGCTTTTACAAGTTTTGGAAAGCTATCATCGTAAGTTCTGAAATCATCGCCACCCAAGCCATCTCTAACAAATCATTGTCATTTCTGGGAAACCAAAAGAGAGGCCTTGAAGTTGTTGGGAAGCTCAAGTAACCAGCAAGTAAGCCCTTTCTTTGCCTGCTTGTATAAGAACCTAGTTAAAAGTCACTGGAATTTCTATATTCGTTAAGCTTTACTAGGAACATATCATTTTTAGCTCTTTTCTGTGGCAAATCTAGTTTCAGGTGGAATTAAACTAGTTTATATCTCTGCATAGTCTTTATGTCTAAGACTGTTATATGATTTGTTGATGACGTATTTGAAAAAATTCTCATATTGGACACATTATGAACATATTCTAATTCATATATTCTTCTTTATTGGACATAATTATTAAAATTACTTATAATTGTGTTCTTATTTTTGTCCATTGGTGCTGATTGATGATTTAAAACTTGCTTTGACTGATTGGGATCAAAATTCGGAGCTGCATTTGTTTGTTCTTCCATTTGTACAACTAACAAAACTAGAATAGTGAATCCACAACAGATTACTATAAAATGTAGGAATCTTTTTACTAAAAGCTTAAAGAAGACATTTTTATTTCTTTCATTGCTTTCATCCATTCTTCTTTAGCAGGAAAAGTAACAACCTCTAGGCTCATCCTCTTCTTATGTGATAATTATGTGAATTTCTCCTTTTATTTCAAAAGGATGTTAGGAATTTATTCCACGATTACTTTGATATAAATGAGGTTCATGAAAAAATTTCGTGAATATTATGATTACTTGCACTTATAATAGATACAATAGCTAAATTTTGAATGGTTTACAACATGAATTGACATTGAGTTGATTCTTCGAGTTCTAGATTACATCTAATTAGATAAAGTCCTTTGTTATGATTACTTGTAATAAATCATTTTGATCAAAAGTCTCATATACAAATAGGACTTCTCTTATTTCACCCTGCTTTGGAAACTCATTTACTAAAAATATGACATTTCTTGATTCAAATTTAGTTATTATACATATCCTTTTGATTATTTAGAGTATCTAATAAAGATACTTTTCTCTCATCTTTAATTTAGTTCCCCATATTTGTGATAGAGGTTATAAACGTAAGCAACACTTTTATATGGTCTTAGACTTTTCATATCAAGTTTTCTACCTATCTATAGTTCATATGAAATTCTTGTAACTAATTTTATGGGCACTTAACTAAGTATATAAGTCATTGTAAGCAATGCATCACTCTAATAGCTTATTGATAAGTTTGCTTATTCCATTATAAATTTAAACATTTCTCTTAGCAGTCCATTTCATCTTTCTACAACGCCATTTTGTTGTGGACTTCCAGAAATAGTTAACTATCTTTATGTTTTTTTTCTTCACATAATACCTTGAACTTATCAAATAAGTATTCTTGTCATTGATTGTTTTTAATTTTTTATTTCTTATCTAATTGATTCTTTACCAAATTTATATACTTTATGAAATAATTTAATTTTTTATTTTCAAAAAATAACATAGACATAACCATACCAAGTACAACCATTTATGAAGGTGATGGAATATATTGTCCTATATCTTGCCCTTATATTCATTAGACCATAGATATTATAACAAATTAACTATAATAGATAGGAAGCTCATGTTCCTTTTCCAAATGACTTTCTTACTATTTTACTAGCTAGAGATTGTTCACAAATAGACGAATCTACTTAATATAAATCACCTAAAAGGTTTTCTTTAGCTAATAACTTATTTGATTTTGACCAATGTGACATAGTATAGCATGTCACAAAATTGAATCATTATTAGACTTTTTAGATGATACAAGCATAGAATACCTTATATTATTATTTGGATAAACAACATTCAGAACAATAAAATAATCTAACATAAATCTATGATCATAATAAATGGTTCTAAGATATATATATTCATGCCACCATTCTAGAAATTTACATAAAAACCGAAGTTAATCAATTTCAAAATATAAATAAGATTCAATCAAATCTTCATTGTGTTCCATGTGAAATGTTTTAGAATTCTATGAAGGCATTCCTATCCTTCACTACATGGTTAGTTGTTTCTGAGCCTACAATCCACAAGGATGTTATTTATTTAGAAAAATAGAACAAGAAAAAATTATAGAACAAATGCTTGTACAATAATATATACCTTATTAGGCTTGCTACATTCCTGACCATAGTGACCATTATTATTATAATTAAAACACTTGCCTTTATTCACGTTCCACATTTTGAAAGGAAAATTTCCTTTTTCATGTTAATTCAACTCTGCATTTTTATAATCTTGAGTATAATGAGTAATTTCCTTACCCTTTTTCCATTTAGGCCTCCTATGATGCTTACACTTTATGTTCATAGCTCATTTAAGCTAGAATCAACTACATATACCTTAGAGGACATCTTAGAAACTTCAAAATGTTCTTCTTATAGTATAAGATGCCTCATAACATCTTCCGTTGTCTTGATGCCCTCATTATGAGTTAGATAAATCTTCATATGCTCCTAACTCTAAGGTAGAGAATGGATCACAACTTGCACTTTCTTTTCATATGATAACTCATGACTAACATCCCTTAACTAATTTATCATGTTTAACATGTGCATCAAATTCTTTTGCATTATGTTTCAAATTTGATAGTGAGTGATCTTACTTTGGTTATGGAGGTACCTCCAAAACCAATGTAATGAAACATAATGCAAAGGAATTTGATGCACATGTTAAATCCAAAATGTGCAACTAAAGTAGATCACGTGTCCTTAACAATTTCATAATGGATCACAACTTGTACTTTCTTCTCATATGATAACTCATGACTAACATCCCATAACTAATTTATCGTGTTTAATATGTGCATCAAATTCTTTTGTATTATGTTTCAAACTTGATAGTGAGTGATCTTACTTTGTTTATGGAGGTACCTCCAAAATGTGCAACTAAAGTAGATCATATATCCTTAACAATTTCATATTTTTAGAACTCGCGCATCATATTGTTATCCATACTACTTAACAATGTAATACGAGCCAAAGTATAATATCCTAGTTCGATAATTATACTATGTAATGTGTTGTACATACATTTTATAAAGTATGCTCTATTTATGGTATAATAGAGTAATTTAAGAGTTTAAATGTATTATTAAGGTTATATGGAGATCATGAATATACCATAAACGGTTCTGGACTTGAACGAAATTTTGGAAAACTCTAAAAAGCTATGGAATAGTCTAACGAGCTTTAAAAGACCTAAAATGTGCTTTAAGGATTTAGGGTGACACTTTTGAATGGAATTCGGATGATTTAAGTGATAGTACTTCTGGATAAATAGTGAATCCGGGTGAATAGTATTTTTACTTAAATAGTGATTTTGGGGACCCAACCTTGAAAATTTTAAAAATACCTGTAATAGGTATTAGAGTTTAATGATACTAAAATAGATCAAAAATAAACCCGATCGGATCAATTTTGGGGGTTTCAAAAATTTAAACTTAAAATGCCATTTTTGGAAAATAATAAGTATTAATGATTTTAAATCATTCAAATTGTTTTAAAAGAATCCAATCAATTAATATTGACCCTAATTAGGGTACTTCACGGTCAATTTGATGGTAAGATAGTTGTGGAATGTTTTCAAAATTTAATTCGGTTAGTTGATGAATTAAATTCAATAAAGGGCAATTTGATCTTTTTACATGTCATTAAGGATAATTTGTTCTTTCTACAAGAGGTGAGTGGATTAATGAGTCATTAAAAGAGGACTAATTGACACATGTAATGCACTAAAGTGTATAAAAGGGCCAAAGTAAGACAATTTGCTTCATTATTTCAACATGAACATGAGAGACCAAACAAAAGGGAGAAAAGAAGCTAGAAGAGGGGACATTAGGCCAAGGAGGAAAAGACAAGTGCATCTACAATTTTTCATGGTTTTGGAGCATAAATTGGAGAGATCTTGTTCAATTGGAGATACTCATCAAATACCCAAGAGATTGGAAGATAAATTAGTAAGTTTTCCTAGCCTAAATTTCTAGTTTTGGGGCTTTTGAGTGGGATAGATTAATGTAAGATAAATGATGACTTTTGAATTACCATGGAGCAGAGAATTAGTTTGGAAGCATTTAAAGGTTGAATATGACAAGAGAAAGAGTTATGTTTAGTGAAATTTTGTCTTGGGTTCTTGGTTCACTTGAACCAGTCCTATTTTTTTGACCATAACTAGCCCTATAGAGCTCCAAATTGAGCAATTTCAATTGGATCTAAAACCTAAGACATGCTACTAAAAATCTCTAGAAGAGACCTGGACCTAATTCTAGTTGAATGATATTGAAAATTGAGATTTATTATGATAACCTGATATTGTCCTTACATTAAAGCAACTTGTGATATTTGGTACATGTTTCATGATTTAGCAGTTGAAATGGAATTATTTTTAATTATATAAAAACTAAAGAAATAGGGGAACAAATTTTTAGAAGACTTCAAAACTAATTTGAACATTTGATATGTGAAAATTAAGGAAAAAGTAGGGGTATATATTATGGACAGAGGTCATAACCATGACTCATCATGCATAATTGTGATATGGTGAATTAAATAGGGTGAGAATGTGTTTTGAAGAAATTAGTGAGTTATAATTGGTAAAAAATGGTATTTAAGTGACTTTGGAGGATATATTTAGAAATAGAGAACAATAGGTTAGCTTAAGGAAGTAAGCAAAAATATGATTAGCATACGTGTTACGCGATTAAATACTAATCTTGAATTTGGTTAAAACAAATTATAGTTTTAATGTCTTATTTCTAAATTTGGAAATAAATGCCTCAATGAAATGTGTTTTGTGTAGGTAAAAGAGAGGCACCGAATGCGTGAATGTGCTTGGCAATAAGTTTCCAAAATAATGAGTGTATTTTAATTTTTAAATGACTAAAATTATTTTCAAAAGAATTAATGACATATGAGTGTTCTTTAAATTGATTTTCTTCAAATGGTTTCTGTTTATGGAGACTAGCAAGTTGTGAGTGTACTTTAAATTGAATTTATGTAAATGGTTTTCATTTGATCATAAAATGAATATTTATCCTGAGTTTTATGCAAATGATATTTTACAAGTGAATATTGCTAGCATAAGTGTATGCTTTGGCAACATATAAGTTTTAATTTGAAAGTTTAATTTTATATGATTGGGAGTTATATTGAAATAATTCAATTATGAATCCTCCCATACTTGATTTAGAAAATAAATTGAGTCCTAAATGTAAGAGTTGCTTTTGCCTATGGTACAACACTAGGCTTTATACATGTTATTATACTAGTATATTTATGCAGTTAACTTATTACGGGTAAGCGATGTAGAACCAACTTCGTAAATAGTGGTTAACTAGTCACAGGTAAGTAATATAGAGTCAGCTTCGTGATTTGTTTCGAGTAAACAATACAAAACCAATTTCGTAACTGTCGGTCTATAATGGTTAACCTATTACGAGTATGCGATGTATAACTAACTCTATAACTAGTGGTTAATTGGTCACAGGTAAGCGATGTAGAACTAGTTCCGTGACTTTAGGATTAGTGTACCATATGGTAAAGAAACTAGTAGTTGGCTATTTGGAGTAAAGTTATAAAATAATAATGTCATCACTATTTATTTTCAAAAATAATTTGAGAGGCATCGTATGACACCAATTCTAGTGGTTGACTTATTTTCAGTATAAAAATTTTAAAATTGATTGCCTCCACTGTTTATTGGTTAAGGAAATAGAGAAAAGGAAAATGGAAACTTTTATATGATGAGTTTAATTTCGAAAAAGCCTTTCGAAATAGTATTTTAAAAAAATTTGAAATTTTGTTTTATGAAATGTTATTTGAGTATCAATTGTTATGACAAGTATTTTACCATGAGCTTTGCTACTGTATGAGAATATTTCAGTTATGTTATTATGAAAAGTTTAATTTTTCTTAGTAAACTGATTAACACTCACTGAGCTCATTTAGCTCATCCTTATTTTCATGTTTTTAAACAAACCACCCTAGGTATGCATACATGTACTGCAGTAATTGAGACTCCTCTACAGGATTAGTTGTATTGTTAAGTGGTGTTGTGTTTATCATCTTTCTTATGTATGTGTTTACTTGAAATTGGCTTAATTGCTTGTATATATATAGTAAAGTATTTTTGGAAAGAGTTTAAAAGTGTGATATTATAAACATCTTTAGGATTGTAAATCTCTTTTTCTTAATGGAATATAAGGGCTTTGATCCTCAATGATGTTTTTAAAATGTTGAGAATTGTATGTTTTTGATTGCTTGTGATGTGAACTTGAGGTCTCATTCCAAAAGTTGAGATGGTATACAAAATATTAGAAGTGTTTTAAAATGTGTTATATAGGTTTTTGAAAATTTTAAGAAGTTCAAAATACAACCGTTATGTTGTCAAAACTTTAAGTAAAATGATAGAAAAATTCCCACTATATTCCACGCTTTTAACTTTTAAAGTATAAAAGGTTTTTAACAGTTGAATTGCCTGGCTATGCGGGAACCATTTAGTTGAGTTAGATATCGATTAGATGGCTATCGTGGGGTCGTTAGGAGGGCTTCACTTTGGTTCCAGAAGGGGAACTCGAGGATGGATCCTTTCATAATGAGATCTTATTCTTTTATATTTCATAAGCATCATGGTCCCTTTGGTGTTGGGTTATATTACCTTCCTCAAGATTGTCTATAATTATGTTATGATTCTAGAGCCTCTTGCTCCTCCAGTATATATTGAAGTTTCATGCTCCAAATTTCATAATTATCACCATTTATTTTCTCACCCGTTTTGAGTTCAATAACAATGTTCTTTGAAAAGTAGCCATAATTAAAATACTAAGTTTCTACAGTAAGAAAAAAAAGTATGTATGCATGTTAATATCATATGATACATATACAGAATGAATAATCATATGTTAATTGCCTACAAGTTAAAGATCATGTATGTTCTCAATCATCATTCATATGATAATTAAATTTAATTATCATAGTCAAATGGAATTGTCATGTAAAATAAGTACTAAGAAGTTGAAAAACACCAAGCTTAGCATATATAAACGAAATCAATACATGTAAATTAGTATAACATATATAGTTTAACACAAAATGATCACTTACCATGAATATCACCTAAATCTAATAAACCCTACATGAAATATAGTCAACTAGTTCATGTGATAAAGACCTCAAAGCTTGATATGTAGTCAATAGGATATCATGTCCTATTGAATTTATTTATCTAAATTTCTCTCTTAAAAATTATCACTAACTAACTATATATTTTTTGAATTAGGCAAATCTAAATTCTAGAGTATGCTTAATAACTCACCTTTTAATGATGGTGAAAGTCCTTAATAAGATAATATTTGATTATATTAATTTAAATTATCTCTTTTTGGCTATATTTTGGTGTTTAAATAGGAAAATTAATGTTTGTTTTGTTTTACGAGATGACCAGTAGAGATTGCATCAAATTGGAGTATTATTAGTCAAAATCATGAATTTTGGAAAAAAAATGGATAGATTACTGTAGTGGATAAGGCGAGATCACACCTAATTCCAGTTTGATTGCAAGATCTAGAATTCAATTAGGAAACTTATTTATATCCCTATTATGTAAGAATTTAGATTTTTTTTAGATAATAATTTTTACAAGATAGAAGTAGACTAGGTTTTAACTAGGAAAACCAAAAAGAGGAACACAAGTCTATCACCTTCTTGAGCATTCTCTTTTTGTTTATTTTTAGTTTTCTCTCAATATTTTTATGTTGGAACTAAAGTCATATATGGCTAAATCTGAATATTATGATTCAAAACTCTAATTTTAACGTTATGAGGTTTGGTTCTAAAGTTGTATTCATGTTTTAAGTTAAGTATTTCTTGTTTTTGTTCTTATATATCATGAATAATTAATATTGATTAATTTGAAAAATTAATTTAAAGTTGATTATTCCACAACTATTTATGAATTCAGTGATCTATAATTGTCATTAAGGATTGGTACAATTAGAAAATAGGTTATTCATATATTTAACTTATAATAAACAAGAAAACTATGTTAAATAGTTGTAGCTATCTTAATTATTTAATTTAGGGTCTAGTCTTTTTCACTAAGCTTATTTATATCATTTAATTGATATGGAATGCTATCATACCTAATCAATTGATGATAAGTTTTGGTTTGAGTGCAAGGTTTGAGCTAATTAATTTAGGAAAATTTGGGACTTATTATGACTATCCTAATATGTTTCAAACTGATTGCTTGAATTATGAAAATTATTCTTTTTAGACCAATTATTAATTTTATAATTAAATGAGATCTTTCCTTTGAATCGGAGTTAAGTACTCTTGAACTTGTCACTTTTATATTTGGTTAATTTATTTTGATTCCTTGTTAATTTTATTAAATTAGAAAATTGATCATAAACCCCATTGCATTTTGTTAGTTTAAATTAAGAAAATAGTTTCTAGTTCTCTTGGGGTTCGACCTAGTTCCACGACTATTATAAGAAGTTAGAGAATTAGAATTATTTTTGAGGGCTTCGACAACTCAATCAAAATCTTGGCACTGTTATTGCTAATCTCTTATCTTGTATGAATCATTATTCTCAGATAGGTAAATTGCAATATAATCTAGAAATTGAGGAGACAACGTTATCGTTTAAGGAAAGAGACTAAGGAAGCGGTCATTCATCTTTAGAAGTGAAAGTTGAAATAGATTTAATAATTGGTGACGACTTTAATTTCCAAGAAGTTTAAATAAATATGTTAAATCCTAACATTAGAATATTGAGGGAATTAGTAACACTAAATTTGAATCAACAACTCTTATGGATATAATTTCTAGATGTTGAGCTAGCTTTCAAATTGAAATTTGATTTGATTCACTTACTCCCTATTTTTCGTGGTCTTATAGGTGAAAATTCACATAAACACTTGAAAGAATTTCGTTTTGTTTGCTCTGGAATGAAGCCGTTAGGAGTAATAGAAGAATAAATTAATCTCAGAACCTTTCCATTCTCTTTGAAAGATAAGGCAAAGGATTGACTATATCATCTTCCCTTTGGCTCAGTGACAATATGGAATAAGATGAAAAGGTTATTCCTTGAGATGTCCTTTCCTACATCATAAGCAGCCAATATCAAAAGGGAGATATGTGGGATAAGATAATTCACCTAAAAAAATTATATGAATATTATGAGAGGTTTAAAGAGTTATGTGCAAGCTACCCATACCAAAGGATAGGCGTATGGTAGATGCAGCTAATGAAAGAGCTTTGGTAAACAAAAAACCTAAAACTACTAGATAGTTAATATGAAATATGGCTAAAAATTCTCAACAGTTTGGGACAATGATGGATAGAACTATTAAACATATAAAGGAGGTAAGTAACATGAACCTTGAGGATAAAATTTCATATTTAACTATACTAGTTCTTTAAATGGCTATAGGTCAATTACAATTGACACAAGTGTGTAGAATATGCTCATTCTCTAGTCATCCCACATATTTGTGCCCTATATTACAATAAGACTCCCTTTAAGAAGCTAATACAATAGGGGGATTTCTTAGTCAACCTCAATGAAAATATGACCTTTATCCCAATCACTATAATCCTGGATGGAGGGATCATCCAAACTTTGGCTATGAAAATCAAGGAAGGTAAAAAAGATATCAACATCACAAATTTAGTAGACAACCTCAAGCTCCTATATTACTCAGTCTCAAACTTCAAATTCAGGTATGTCTTTAGATGAAATTGTTAAGGCAATTGCTACCAATACTTAACAGGTTCAACAAAGGGTGAGTCTTGAAGCAATTGGTAAAGTTACTCCTTTACGACCATAAGGTCATATGTTTAAGTCACAGAAATACTCTTTCTAAAAATACAAAGGGAAGGTTGCACACATTATGACCCTTCTAAGACCCTTGCAAAGCAGAAAGCCTTATGCACTGGGTATCTTGACTTTTTTGACTCAACAATTTCAACAAGAAACAAGTGTAAGTCTTTAGAATTTAGGAAATTAGATCACTCAGTTAGCCACATCTGTTAGTAAATTAAAATCTTAAACATCAAGCAAATTACCTTCCCAAATGGTGGTGAATCCTAAGGAGAATATGAGTTTAATTACTTTGAGAAGTGTTAAGGAAACTTAATCTGAATCTTCCTTACCAATGAAGGTATAAGCACAGTGAAGGAGAAAAGAAAGATGAACCTCCAACTCAAAAATTAATAAAGGTAAAAGATGATTTATTTTTATTAATATCAACTAATGCACATGTACCTCCTTTCATTAGTAGGTTGACACTACAAGAAAAATATATTTTAGTGATAGAAATTACCGACAGAGAATAAAGATTTTTTTGTCTAGAAACAAATTTGGTGATGAGAATTATCGACGGAAAGAGTCTTTAGAGAAACGGCCATAGGTAAATTTTAGCGACAGATATAAGGAATTTGTCGGTAAATTTAGCTATGCAATGTTATATATCCATCGGTAAATTTAGAGATGAAATTTTATATTTTCGTCGATATATTTAGGTAAATTTATCGACAGATTATAATATTTTATCATTAAATTTATGACGGATTCTTAATATTCTATCAGTGAATTTACTGACGGTAAATTATATGTCCGTCACTAAATTTACTAACGAATATATAAATTTCTGTCGCTAAATTTACCAATGGAAAGCATTATCTGTCATAAAATTTTTACTAACAGAATATTGTAATTTCGGTAAATTGTAAGTTAGTCGCTAAATTTACTAACGGACATATAAATTTCAGTTGCTAAATTTACCAACAGAAAGCATTATTTAACGTAAAATTTTTAGCGACAAAGTATTGTAATTCTGTCAAGAAATATAGCTATGACAAATTTTAACCACCATTTCTCACTTCATACTCAAGTTTTCTGTTGATAATGTTTTGATTTTTTTACATTTCATTTTTGTTAATAATATAACATTGATTGATAAATGTAAAGTAAACATTATCCCGATTGGTAATATAATAAAAATATTATAATGTACATGAATAAGTATCTTAAAAATAACTGTAAATTAAGAATTCATATAAAAACTTAGAGTAGCACACTATCAAATACATTCACTTATATAGAAGTTATGAAGGTGGTGAAGGCAAATGCTCTGATTGTTGCGATAAGGTCTTATCCCTTTTGTTTAACTCATCCACCTTATTACAAAGCTAGGTTATACACTCCATTAGCCTTTCTACTGTGCCCTCAAGCTAAACGACTCTCTCATTTGATGCGAACTACCTACTAGATCCAGCTGTAAGGATATGGAGGATTGCGAATAACATGTGTTTGTAAATGAACCTAAGCTGAATATCCTTCCACGGTGGTCCCTACTACCTATTGCATTAAGATATGCCTAACTCTCGTCAACAGTTTCAAAGTTCTAGGACTGTCATTCAATGTTTTCTTGTATTTGGTCCTATCATTATAATTGTTTGTGTTAATAAGTGATAATTTTAAAGAATTAATATTAAAGTATAGATTTTACATACATGAATTTGTCTGCATCGAGTTTTGATGAAGGTCACACCATTATGCTTCTTGGTATGAGTACGCAGAAAAAGCTGGCATGTTATAGGCTTCCTGCCCATAGACTTTTCCTACATCAGAATAAATTATTATAAATGAACTACAATTTACAAAAATTTTGGTAGAATTTTCTTTACTTTTATGATATTTACCCCCTGTTAGACAAAAAATTAACTCAACAACATAACCATTAATGGCACTAGACATTGATAACATTATTATTTTCTATAATACACATATATTTTCATTCTAAATTTCAAACATCAAATTACATTGAAATCAAATTTCATACATCAAAGTACAAAAATCAGAATATAAGTGTAAAGTTTAAATACTTACAAGTTTCTCTGTATGCTCCTGGTTGGTTACAAATCCTTTAGTGTGTACAGGTAGACTCTTTCCCACCTGTCCACCATGTTTGTCTGCATAATTGTGCTCTAAAATGGACATTACTTCGGGTGATGTCTAATACTACTGCCAACGACTCCATATTTCTTTAGATATATAAGGAAGTTGTACACCATTCTTGCATATTGAATAAAGAAAGTCTCTATAACATGTATGAGCTCGCCTCTCTCATACTTTATAAAATACAAATCAAAATTTGGATCCCAAAAAAATTCTTTCTGAAAAAAAGAAAAAATATTATAAGTACTTATAAATTACAATATTTATCTAATTAATGTATAAAACTAGATAAAATAAAAATATAAAAGAATATATTTTTTGTACCTCAAACATTTTTGTATGAAATATCCAATACATAGTTCATTTAACCACAATACAATAAGCTATGCTATTTTTCAAGTTGAGAAGAGATTAAACATACATAATACGAAGCACACCTAAAGGAAAATAAAAACTTCGACAGCTTGGATGAAATCTCTAGTAATGTACAAAATCAACATATACTTGATCATTCTTTATTTCAACTCTTCTTTTTATTGCAAATCAAACATTATGTTCAATTTTAAACCTCAATGAAAGTAATCCAAGTTTTTAATAAGTTAAATTTACAAGTTTCACTTTAATAAAATATAATACATATAGAAATGAACTTCCACTTGATTATTAAAAGCATAAAGCCAATTCACAACATAGGATTAATAATCCTATTTTGACTATGTTAAATATAACACTTGTAATCGTGCCTTAAAGAAATAAAGCATCAAACTAATATAATATTCACAAATGAACAAGCATGTTTCAAATTTTAGTTTAGTCATATAATAATTCAGTTTAGTCATCTCTTATTTCATTTTATTTCTTAAGCCTTATAACCTAGCTCTAGATATATCAATTTCATTTCAAATCCTATGACACCACTCTTAGCATTTGTTCCATTTCAAAGCCCTAATATTCATTCTACTTATTTTATTTTATTTATTCTTATTTTTAAGTTATGAAATTCATTCTAAATATTTTATTTTTAAGCCCTAATATCCACCTTTAAGGTTTCATTTTTATTTCAAGTCCTATGATACAACATTAAACATTTTCTCCATTTTAAAGCCCTAATATTCATTTTAGGGATTCCATTTCATTTTAGTTTAGTTTTAAGCTCTAAAAACTCCCTATAGGCATTTAATTTTTCATTTCAAGTCTGATAGAACTAATATAGGCATTTTCTTTAGATTCCAACAGTTAATTTTCATTCTAGGTATTCCATTTATATTTTATTTTATTTTTAAGCCCTAAGATGTAACTTTGGCATTTCAATTTAATTTTACGATTAATATCTATTATAGGTATTGCATTTTTTTTTTCAACCCCTAGTTCCTAGGTAAGACTATAATTGATGTATAGTATAAACTAATTCTAAAGGTGAAAAAGACATGCCAAATTTGTATCTATTCCCACCAATTCCATACCATAAATGATTTGTCTCATTTAATTGCTTTTAGTTCTAAAACTAATCAACTTATACTTAATTCTCCATCATCATTAAGACTTTTTTTCCTATTATAACTTTTGATCTTCTATTATTGTTAACAATTAAGAGTTGGGAAACCATATACTAGTTTAATTATGTATTTTCAGTAAACTAACAATTTTATGTGTCACTTCACTACTTTTTGTTATAAAAGTATAAACATTGTATCTGAATCCTTTCCACACTATATCTGAATCCATTTAACTTACCATATTAAAAGAAAACAAATTTATCCCTTTAAGCTTTTCATCGAACATTTTATAGGTATAACAAATTCAACCCTAACTATGAACAAAAACACTAGTACCTGGCATTCTTCACCAACAGGAACACATTCAGATGCACAATGAACCACTAACAGCTGAAATAGACGTAGACAACACAAAGGACATAAACCAAAACCAACCCAAACAAAAGCTTTCCTAACAATAACAAGCAGAAAAATTAAAAAAACCAAATGGAAAGGAGGAATAACTAACCATGATGGACAACTAATCAGAGAAAAAGACAACGATGATTGTGTATAACATACATCAAAAGAAGAAAGATTAATAACATTAAATATAGCACTAAAATTGAAGTCACTTAGAAGTTATAGTTTGAAAGTTTTATCATTGATCTTCTTAATGGCTTAAAATAGATCATACCCACTAGTTGCAACTTAGAACACCTCTGTAATAGGAATCATTCCTTCTTTATATAAAACTAAACCTAATTACTAGGCCCAAAGATAACTTGTCTTCCACTTTATTTAACTTTGGTTATATAATGTTATTTCTTCTTTTTAATATGTTACTTTACAAATTCATGAAATTGTCTTACTATCTCAACGTTCTTTACTCTATCTAAACTAACTATTTCATCAATAGGTAAAGGTAATAAATTAAAAAAAAATAGTATGCGAAAACTATAAATAACTTCGAATGGCGACTGATCAGTGGATGAATGCAAATTTCTTTTATATATAAAAAATTGGTATAATGTAGTTAATGTCCTATTTACTAGTAGTAGAAAATAGAAATTCCTTTCCGAATTTACCCTATAAAATTTCCAAAAGTAACTAAGGAAATTGGTATCCTGGTGACTCACTATACTCCTGAGAAACTAATGTAATCATAGTACTTTGCTTAGTCACATCATCTATTTTATCACAAGGAATAAAATGCTCCATCTTAGAGAACTTATCAATTATCAAAAATATAGAATCCTTACTCTTTTTAGATCTAGGAAAACCTATCATAAAATCAATAGAAATATAAACCCAAAGTTTGTTAGGTATAGGTAAAAGTGTATACAACCCATGTGTTAGAAACCTAGATTTAGCCTTCCAAGAAGTGTTGCACTTACCACACATTTGCTCTACATTATGTCTCATTTTAAGCAAATAAAATTGCTCATTTAACATATCTAAGGTCTTTTTCATACCAAAGTGCCCTATCAAACTCCACTATATGCCTTACATACAAATAATTCCTGCATATAACATATAGGCACACGTAATTTATTTTTAAAAAATAAATAACCATAATCCTAATAAAACATCTTAAAAGGCCCCTTTTATATATTCAAGTCTAAATAACCTAGCATTTAAAGAAGTGAGAAGAACTCACCTTCGAGATAACGCATCAACCACCAAAATTCTCCTTACCTTATTTATACTTAATGACATATGAGAATGTTTCAATGAATTCCATCCATCTAACATGGTAGTTATTCAATTGACGTTATTCTTTGAGGTGTTTAATTGACTTAGGATTGATATGTATCACAAATTCCATATAACTAGCCAAGTTTTAGAAGACCCATTGCTTATGCCTAGTGGACTAGTTATAACAGCTAAGAGTAAAAAAGTTTAAAAAGGTTCTAAATGTCATTTAGAATATCAATGTAGAAATAAGCCTAATTCAAGTTAGTATGGTTTGAATCCAACCTCCTAAAGGCAACCTTTATTCTTTGGTTATCTACAAAAAATAGGATTAAAACCATAGAAAGGCTAAGAGGAAATATTACAGACTCAAATCTCTATAACAAGTTCTACAACTAGGAGATAGAGAATGTCAATCACTTTTTTTTCAAATGAATTCATAGATAATCTCTAATCTCAAGTCTAAAGATTATGTAATTTATATTGTCACCATAATAAGTTCGAGGAAATTATAGAATACACAAGAAAACCTCATCATTTGAGCTTTGTTGACTATACAATAGAATAATTTTTACTTGTTTGATATATGCAATATAGTAAAAAAGAAAAGCAAGGCTTTTAAAGATATACCAAACAAAGCATTCAAGTTTTGACTTTAAGCACTATAAGATGGATAAGATCAATAATCATAATAAAATACCCTTATATTCATGCTTGTATTGAAATTAAAAAATATATGAACTTACCTCAAGGTTATTAACTATAATTGACTTAAACTTGATGGCAGTTCAAAGTTCTCAACAAAGGAGATTAAGCTCATAACTTGAGCAAAGTTGTGCTTGTAACTTAACTTAAGTATTCTTTCAAAAAAAGCTTACCCTAATTATTGGTTTAATTATATTTCGGAAGGTTATCACTCAATACCATTCTCACTTCGATTCTTTCAACCTCAAAGCAATCTGAGCACAAATTTCCTCCTTGCTGCTTTACAGAGGTTGCTAGTTGAATTTAGGAAAACTGAGGATAATGGAACACGACATCTTATATCACAACCTCAATGGTGGTGTTGCTATAGACCAACAACAGTAAGACTTTAAAGTCCTTGTAATCCAACTTATTATTTCTTTTATCCTAAGTTTTCAGTGGCTTCTGATTTAGTTGTTTAAAGGAGATTTAGGTGACTTATTGATTATGATCTTGTAGTTGGCTTTGACCTTTACTTTAACTTAGAATTATTTATTAATTTATTTCAATTTTCAAAAGAAAAAGTCATACAACAATTTCTTATTTAAGTTTCTGTTTTCATATATCCTTGGCCAAGAGATAATTGACTGCACATTGAAGATCACCTGGATCTTATCATGGTAGGGAGAGTATATAGCGCATTACATGTCCATTCCAGAGTTGTCCAAATGTTAACAACCATGATCATTCACAATTCACCACACTACAACAAAGTATACATTTAGCTACGTTCTTTTCGCAACGTTATCAAAATCATTGGCAAAAGTTGACATATCGTGACGATTTAACAAATCATCATTAAAACTAAGCCTTTCACGACTAACTAAGAAAACGTCAATAAAGGTATAACATTTAGTGACAAATAACAGAAATCGTCGCCAATTGTTGAACATTTAGTGATGATTACAAAAAATCGTCACAAAATGATCCACAATTGGTGACAATATCAGGAATTCATCGGTAAATGAACTTTCGGTGATGCTTTTCGAAAATCGTCACCATAATTTGCTAGACATTTGGTGACGAATGCCCAAAATCGTCACTAAAGTGTTCACAATTGGTAACGATTATGCAAATTTGTCAATAAAAAGATGTTATGTTCTTGCTATATTTTTTATATTGTTGCTAAAAGTGATCATTTGATGACGAAATTTAGAATCATGACCAAAAGATCAACATTTGGTGACGAATTTTGAAAATCGTCACTAAATGTCCACATTTCCTGACCATTTGCCCAAAATCGTCACCAAAGGGTTGACATTTACAAAAATTGTTAAACTAATATTTTTATAATCGATCATAGTTAAGATATGTTTTATTGGAGATTTAACTTGAATGTTTACAACGTATTGTTGGAAAAACACACACAACATAATTTTAAGTGTTAAATAGTAGTATTAATTAATCATTAATATTTACTAACATTGCAAAAAATAGTTATAAAATTTTAAATAATTGTATCAATATAATAATATAATATGTGGAGTAGTACGAACTTTGAATTAGAAGTTTAGCGATTCATACAATTATACAAAAAGAACAATAATAGTCGACACTTAATAGTGTGCAACTTGACCCCTAACTAGTAGAGAGGTTGTTTGATAAATTCTTACGGATACAACAATAAATCAAATTTAAACCTGAGTCTAGTTGATTACATCAATAAATGACAATGATATAATTATTTTTTGGATTCCAAGTGACGTGAGAGTTGGTAAAGGTAAATGAGTCCCCGATGTTTGGATTCTCGAGAAGGGTCCTTGCACGTTCGAAAGCACCAATTGAAATAGTAATAATGTTTCCCTCAAGTGTAGGGTTTTTCATACCATCTTGCAATAACTTTTCCGCTATAGCTAAACTTGTAGACGATACAATGAATAAGTTGCTATGGAAGGCAAGTTTGCCAAATGAACTGCCAGTACGAAACAAATTACCTAAAACACAATCAGTATAAAACTTAGATATTGTCAAATTATTAAACCGTTAAACGAACCGAAATTAGAGTGACATGCATATTGAATGAGCAGATAAAGTCTGTGGAATCGACAAATTTTACAAAACAACTAATTTCCCTAATCTATTACGGATTGTTGTGACATCACTTCCGCATCCATGGGCATACATGTCATCCTCGAGACTCAAGGAAGCTTAAAACAAGATGTAGTATATACCATCAAATGTGAATATATATAATAGCTTTATAAAAGGAAATGAGATGTATATAATAAGGAAAGT
>JANIIA010000005.1:19343182-19361180 GCA_027478495.1 Erythroxylum alaternifolium
TCAAAGGGTATTTAATATGATAGTAAAATCAAAAGAGAATTTTTGGAAAAATAAGAAAAATCAGACGGGTAGGAGCGTCTGTTTTGTTCGGGAGACAGGGACGATGTCTTTTGTCCTTCGATTTTCGAAGGGACAAAATTTTTTGTCCCTGTCCACTGGAGACGGGGACAAAAACTGCAAGGAAAGTAACCAAACAATCAAGAGGCACAGGATTAAGTTGTTTTGTCAACTGTCCCCACTAACGAAAACAGTAACCAAACACGGCATTAGAGATACTAACCAAACACTACGTAAATGGCACGGTTCAAATACATACCTCCAAAAGTATCCTTTATTTTATCGCTAGCTTTGATAAGCTTAGCACAATTAACATATTAAGGAGCTCTGGTACTCTTCCTGTTGTGTGCAGACTTTGTAATTATGGAATGGAAATTGTCAATTGTCTCCTTTTCTCCTACTTATTCTCCAATGCCTTATGGTATTTCGCTCAGCTCCTTTGCAACCATTTCTGCCACCATAATGATTGGGAAGACATATATCATTAGGTTGCTTCCCTAAATCACCTCCCTCAAAAAGATTGTATACTGTTCAAAATAGCCTTTAAATACATCGTATACTCAATTTGAAGAGAACATGATAACAAAATCTTCAAGAATCAGTTGCTCAATGCTCAGGAAGCAATGGAAAGAAACATTTTCTAGATAAAGGAAATGGTTACAATCAAATGCTAGGATGCTCATTTCATCCTAAGAATGTAAAAGATGGAATATTTGACCTTCAAGCAATACAAATGGTGTAGTAACTTATTAGTCCTTAGAAATTCGATAAGACTAAAAACAATCTCACGCTCAAAGTGCCTTAAAGCTTGCTTGATCTTTTTTAGGCACTGGGACAACCCTAATATAGTCCTCTCTCATTTTCCTTTATTCTTAGAAGGATTGACTGAATATTCTCTTTTGTTGTCACATATGCCTTGTTTATAACTTCCCAGGATTTGCCCTTTGTAATCAATATATTCTTTAAATTTTAAAAACATAAAATTTAATTAAATACTTAATTTACTATCATTTAAATTGATTAATTTATTACAAAATATTAAATTAATATATATATTAATTAAAAATAAATGCATATTAAGTATCAAATATTTATCTATTCTTTTCAATATAAATAATGATATGTAATTATATAAATAACAATATAATTTTTCAATCAAATTAATAATTATTTATTTATTTTAAAATTTTAGTTATTTTTGCTATCATATTAAACTATTGAACATATTATTAAAAATTAATAAATATAATAATTTCTTATTTTTATATTTTTATGTTACATATATATAATAATATATAAATATAATAAATAAATTGATTTATTTGATACATGTTATTCTTGCAACTTATTAATTGTCAATCATCCCCTTGGAGCATACTACACAATTCGAAGTTAATTGTACAATTTAATAGAAGAAATTTGAATTTTTCACTATATATATCACAAATTTTTTAAACTATAGGATCCTTCAATGGAGTTGATAAAACTACATCAAGAGATTAGTAACTCTTTAATTTTATATACTTTTAAATTTAACATAAATTTGGCCAGGCTGTAGAAGCCACCGTAATAATCAAGATGTCAATATGGGCTGAACCAATTTGACTTTCGCAAGTTGAGAGCATAAAGCCAAAATTAGGTCAAAACTAGAAACAAAAATTAAAAATCGGACAAATCACAAAAATATGGAGGACAATTTGAAAAAAATGTTTGAGCAGCAATATGCGTTCTTTAAAGCAAATTGTTACGGGAAGTATGCCCAAAAAAGGGTTAAACGAGCTCCACTTCATCCATATCTCATACAGGAATCATTGATGAATTGGGATATCTTGGTTCTAAAATTGAACTGTCATATTGCATAATGCATATTACTCAAACCAGAACGTCCGGTGTTGCCCGCAGTCATGCAGTCGAGTATCTTCATAGAAATGCAATATTAGAAGCACCAAAGGAAAATAGGGCAGGGAACAGTCAGAAAAACAAAAAAATCCAGAATAAAAGATGCCTTCCGATAATATTAATTGCTATCATACATAAGTCAATTTTTTTTTTTTTGTTAATCACAAAGAAGGTTGCTTTTCAGAAGATATCAAAGACTTCTAAGGGTGGGGATCTGAACCCCTTAACAATATATACTGCACATAAAAACAACAGCAAAACTCTCAAACCCCTGTCTAAGGGGCCAACTCAGCAAAACTTACCAAAACCATTACATGATGGTACATCGACTTCTTCCTTCAGCAGGCTGGGTAGACACTTGCTGGAACCTGTGAGACTCTGTTGGGTTGTATGTAAACTCAGAAGTATCGAGCCCATACTGGTTCCCATCCAATCAAACGATAAAAAGAGAATAAAGAAATGTAAGAATGGAGCAGGAAACACCAAGGATAAAGTGCTTCTGCATAGGTAATAAACTGAGATAAAACTCTAATATGATGACCGAAACAATAGACAATTGAATATAGGCCATATTATAAAATTATCATATAAGAATGTTCAAAGTATCTTCAATTTTGTTCACCAAAAACCGACAGCTTCACGACCTCATATTGGGAAGGCAACAAAATTTTGTGGACTTAACCTCAAAACATAAAGAAGGCTCATTCATTGTATATAAGTTTCGTTAAACTTTCAATACTTTCCCATTTTGACCCATTGTCAAAAAAACTACTAAAGCATGCCAGATATTCCAAAGAAGCAACATACACTGTATTAATTGAAAGCAAAGACAAACCTTTTCCCTCATTCGTGTGCTCCACGCATCATTTCTGCTAGGCCGCTGATCAAGGGTGCCAGTAACAGGTAAACCTGTTGCTGGCCCAGCTGGCCTGTTAAGCAAAGGTTGCCTGATTTGTTGCCTTGGAGCAATAAGCTCATCATCACTATCATAATCTATGGGCTTATTAGCTGCCCTAACCAAAAGTGCTAGCAAGAAGATCAGAGCCTGCAACATTTGGACTTATCCTCATCATATTCAGGAGATAATAACCAGCACAGTCTATAAAATAGCTGAAGGAACAGAGTGAAATCCAGATCAAAGTAGATAGACTCTCCTATGTTAGCAATACGTAGTCAAAACTTCCCTTGAACATTGCATAAAGAGTACTTGTGATCATATGGCTAATCTAAAATGTATAGTTTGCGGTCCGGATTATTATATAGCATTTACAAAGGGGTATGTGAGTTGAAAGTACTGATATTTGTATGGGTTGGATTCAAAAGGAACTTTGGTGCTGACAGTAGTTTGAATGATTAATGGGATCAGGACAACTCAAGAAGCAATATAGAGAAGAGCAAGCAAACCTAAGCTTTAAAGCACATTTAAAGTAACTAAACTGAAAAAAGTTTAAGATAAAGTCAGATTATCACAGACGTCAAAGAACTACATCAGTTGTTACTCATGTCACCACCATTAGTGGTTTATTATTAAGTTTTGAATAATTTAAAGAACATATTGGTTTAATATGAAAAAAAAGGGCTGCGTATGATTCTGCTAAAGCTTTACAAGGACTTCACCATGTTTCCTCTCAGAAAGTAAGCATTTAAAGATGAGGCTTTGGTCAAGACAGGCAATTCATCAATCTTCTCTGTAAGTAGATAAATAATTATCATGCTGACTCTTTTACCTAACGATCAGGTCGATAGAAATAGAATCATATCATATATAGAAGACTAAAGGTGCAATTTGCACCTCAACCTTTCGCAAAAGATTTATGTAAACTCCTATCATTATCTTTGATACCACTTTGCACTTAACATTATTAAAACAGTGCTCATGGCATCCTAAATAAGGAGTAAAAATAATACCAGAAATAACGGTAGGAACTTACTTGAACCTTTTGTAAAATGTTGAGGTATAAACCGCATCTTTGGTCAATGTCTAAAGAAATCTTTTTAAAACCACATAATGAAAGGTAGTAAAATAAAGACTAATATGACAAATGCAATAGTTGTACAGATTTTTTATCATTTTACAAAATAAAGAATAATATGACAAACGCAATAGTTGTTTCATAGTCATCACTTAGTAAGTAAAAACGAAGAAGTAATACCTCCTAAACAATCTGCCTTCAGTTTATTATTCTCTATTCAGAAGCTTCTACCTTTGGTCTATCTAAGACCAAATCTACAAGTGTTAGCAATATATGACTGAGTTTGTAAACTGTGCAGTCAGATATGGTACGCAACTACTGAGTACTGATAGTGTGTGCCGTTGGAAACATTGACCCTCATCAAAGCAATTAAAAGACTTATCATCTAATAATGCTTACCTCCAAAATGACTATTCCAAGAGCAACCCATTTCACAATTTTCCAATTTTCTCTCAGAAAATTAAATATCATGTCAAAATCTCCAGTTTTGTCGACTGGAAGTTCCTAGAGCACAAGAGTGAACAAAAGGCACATGCCAAAATTGTTGAGTATCGGTTAAAACATATAAATTACACAGAGAAGAAAAGAGGAAAATAAACAGCACTAACTTCTTTCCAGCTCTTGTCGAAGAAAATAAAAGCTGCACATCCCAACTCCACCAATATTAGCAAGATGATCAATACTGAATACTAAGTTGGATTAAGGAAATCAGTCACACTATATAGACAAAGCAGTGACCAAGTCATATAGTTATCAACTACTTCCTGTCTCAGAAAATGTTGCCTGAAATATGCTATATCATGTTAGGGAATTTTTTTTTTTTTTACCTTAGTTCAGAGGTGCAGAAGAAAGATGAAGAAGTGTTAAAATCTAAGTAAAATTAAGGTCCAATAGCAAGTACTTTTATGCTCAGGCTGTTCAACAGTGCATCTACACATTCATCCACTAAAATGTGAAGACCACATGAGCAGAAAGGGGAGCTTTAAATGTAAATATGGCATGTGATGCTACACTATTTCAGGAGAAAAAAGTTATATAACAAGATTATGTTGTGAACAATACTCTACTAATTCACATGTTGAACATTTGAAGACTGAAAATTTTGTTAGGATACACAACTGAGGCAGCATCCGTTCCGTGTTACAGCCCCAACACATCCAAAACAAGAGATGACAAAAAGAACCACTCCTACGCCAATAAATAAGTATAGGAACCTGCATAGAAAGGAATAAAAATTAGGATGCCCATCACACTATATAACAAATACCAACTCATCCAATGAAAAGAGTCAGGAGCACGACTTATGTTATGTCTCCTCTCTCTTTATAGGTAAGAAATTAAAAATCATCCATAAAATCTCAAACCACAACTCACACTTAGAAACTTCATCATGGGATAAAAAGTCAATTACATACGAAAGGACACATAAGCACTGGTTCAACACATGGAAATAGCCTAAGTGAGAAAAAGGGGGAAGGTTAAATCAATCTCAACCCTCAAAACTATCGTTTTAAAGCCTTTTTATCATTAAAGATAGAAATTGGAGTGCACACAAGGAGGATATAAAACGCTAAAAAGGTATATTATGTACAAACCATTGGAAACAACTCAACATTCATCTAACCAAATAAAAGGTGGAAATATTCCAGCACCTTCCACAAATAAAAAGCCACGTTCTTGTGCCAGATCTAAGTGAAAAGGCCTTTTAATAGATAAATTTAATGAGGGCATTCACATGATATTCTACTATAAATGAGTGGCGTTTCCAACCTATATATAACACCTTTCTCTTACCAGGATGCTAAAATTCCAATTTACAGCCCAAATGACCAATGCTTCTATATTTCATACATGATAAATGCAAAACAAACTCACAACAACAAAACTTTAGATGATACAAGTAAATGAGAAAACCTAAGAAAAGACAAAGGCACAATGATTAGTTCTGCAGGAAGAAGAACTGAGCATTGCTCAACTTGAGGACCTACCGTAATCACTTCAAATTTTATCTCACTTGCCCCACTACATTCCAAATGCCAACATTAACTTTGAAATTGAGCATCAAAACACAATGTATGCTATCCAAACTAGGAATCACTAAAAATATGTATGCACTATAATTTTGAAATCTAGACCAACATAGAATGTTTCCTAAAACTACAAACCTAAAACAAAAAATGACTAGCAGCGACTCAAAAGCCCAGACTAAGTCCCTCAACCCCGCCACCCTCAACCACAAACAAACACAAGAGGAAAAGAAGAAAAGGGAGCAAAGGGTCATACCAAGCTTTTGGAAGCTTATCAAAGATACTTTCCGAGAGAGACACTGTTATAAGCATGGGGCGACCAAGCTGCATCAAATTTGGATCATAACTGAAAGGCGCCAGGGGGGTGTCACCTGCTGCTCTTTTATACTTAACAAACAAGTAGATCCCATAACCAACCATAGTAAGACCTGCAAGGGTGAGCAAAAAATTGAGGAGCTTCAGTATGCACTCCAACCATCCTCTACAAGCCATGTTCTCCTTTGAAATATCTCAGATCCCTCCAACTGTCACTTGTGTATCAACAAACTTGCCTCCTGCATATATCGGAGGTGCCCACATCAAAACAATCGCAATGTCAACCATCAGAAGTTACACTTCTTACCCTAATAATCAAAGATGGGCAATTTTCACTTTTTCTAATGAAGTAAAATAAAATTACAGGGATTTTTAATCAATCAGGATTTAGATTCAAACATGGGTGCACATAGAGGTTAAATTACTTTTCTTCAAAGAAAATAGCGAGCTCAAGCAAGCAACTTCAGCAGGGAAAACAATAAATTGCTTTGACCACCAAAAAAGAAAAGATCATTTCATTATAAAAATTGAACCTAAAAATCAAACTGTTATCGCCTCAATCTCGTCCGAGTTTACTCAAAGGCGCACCAACCAATAAAAAATAATGGCAAAAAGGAAAAATCAGAAAAAGAATAAGAAAACAGAAAACAGAAAATTTGGATACTTGAATCAAATCGAAGGAACTTACGTATTTGATGTGTGTGTGTGTGTAAGTGAGAAAGACAGGGAGAGTTTGGAGAGACCTTGCTTTTCCTTAAATTTGTCTTCGCTTTTGTGAGGTGGGTTGTTTATTTGTCCCGTAGGTGCTGCCAGATGGACGCACTGTGCAACTCGTAATTCTTTGCTGTTTGAGTATATAAATTTATTATATCAACATTTTCATATATTTTCTATCTCTTACGCAATTATAAGAAGGCATTGATGTCATGAAGATCTTTTATTTGCCATATTTCTTTAAATTCTATTACCGGACTAATTCAAACGTACATTGATAAACAACATTTTAAATAACAGGCATATAAGTTTATGATAGACATGGATAGGGTAATGTTGTAATTAAGGAGCATAAGTCCGCACCTCCCCCTTACCCAAATATCAATAGATTACAACATCCACGTGGCAGCGAAATCTTTCGGTGAATTTCCACAAGAACAAATGCTTAATGCTTTACTTATTTTTCTTTTAAGTAATGTATATAAAGAAACAAAAGGATAAAAGACGCAACCTCCCGTGTCATTTTATTAATTCTAACAAAAAAATTTTGTAAAAAATTTAATTTTCATTAAATTTTTGTCATTAATTTTGAGTGATGATCATATCATAAAAGTGGCTAAAAATACCAAACATAAGCGTTTCATGCATATTTTTCAAAAAAAAAAAAGAGTTTTATGTATTTAATTGAGTTATTATATTCAAATAGTAATATTGTTTTTATATATATAATATTTAATTATTATATAATAATACTATTAAATAAAATGATTAATTTTATTTTTATAATTAAATTTTTTATTTTTATAGTTAATGAAATAAATTTCTACAACTTATGAGACATTGAAGAGTTTGTCTACCCACGATAAAGGTTTAAAAGCATTGAAAGTGAAGTAGAAAAACAGAGATGGAATTTCAAATTACACCTTCCAACAATACAAGTTCTCATATTCGTGCCATCGTTTTCGAAATGAGGGTTGAGATTGCATTTGTTTGGAGTTAAACCTTTAAACATTCCTTTCTTTCCATATGGTGTATACGGTCATACAAACAGCTACTATATGGGATGAACCTGGGAAGAAATATGTGAGATGATAGCTATTGGATAACATTAGAAAGTGTATGAGCTTGAGAGTTCCATATGCAGTTTAGCTTTGATTGATACCTAGATATGATTGGTTGTCTCACACATAAAGAAGAGATGATCCCTTGTTTCCTCAACTACAGAACAAAAAGGTCAAGACATGTTAATATTTAAATATTTGAGACAATTTGCAGTGTTGAGACAGTTTTGAATAGCAAGCCATAAAAGAAATAAAGTTTTCGGAGGGAATCATTTGTACCATATAATATGATACTAATGTTGGAAATTAACACACAAAAACAACTCTTTTATTCAAACACTCAAGAACTGAGCATTGCTCTACTCAAACACTCAAAAGTTACTCAACTTAACTCTTCTCTCAATCTGATTCTAGTTGATGATAATACAACTGAGCATTGCTCTATTTATAGAGCTAAAATCTAATTCTAAACCATACAAATTTTGTGGTTATTAGAAAGCCAACACTACACCTATTACAATACCACAAATTTCAACAACCACAAAGTACAATACCATGTGTCTTCTTCTCTTCCATTCCTTTATTCAATTAAGTTTAATTAATTTCAACACTCCCCCCTTAAACTTAATTTTGATAACTCCCAATAGAGCTCGCAATTTCTTAAATACGTCATGTTTTAACAACTTTGTGAAAATATCCGCAACTTGATCTTGACTTTTCACATACTTCAATGTCGCCTCCTTTTACTGAATGCATTCTCTGATAAAATGATACCTCGTATCAATGTGTTTGCTTCTGTCATAAAATACTGAATTCTTCGCTAAAGCTAATGCCGATTTATTATCAACAAAAATTTTCGTTGGATCATGTTGAGCCATCTTCAATTCCTTCAGCAATCTTCTCAGCCATATTGCATGACACACACATGCTATCGCAGCGACATATTATGCTTCATAAGTTGACAAGGTCACAATGGGTTGCTTCTTAGAACTCCAAGTGAACGTCGTATCACCCAGAAAAAATACAAAACCTGTCGTGCTTTTTCAATCATCCTTGTCATTGGCCCAATCATTATCACTATATCCAATAAGCTTGTACTCATTAGAAACTAAATAGAACAAGCCAAGATTAATTGTACCTTTCAAATAGCGAAGAATTCTCTTTGCAGCTTTGAAATGGGTGATTGTTGAATTCTCTATGTAACAACTAACAAATCCAGCAACATACAAAATATCAGGTCTTATGCATGTGAGATAACGTAGACTTCCAGCTAGACTTTTGAAAAAGTTGGATCCACGCTTTCTCCTTCTTTATGCTTGGATAGCTTGACTCTAAATTCCATTGGTGTGTTGATTGACTTGCAATCCTCCATTTTGAACTTATTAAGTATCTCTCTTGCATAGCTTTATTGGGAGATGAAGATGCCTTCTTCCTTTTGCTTGATTTCTATACCAAGGTAGTATGCCATTAGTTCGATGTCAGTCATTTTGAACTCTCAAGTCATCACTTTCTTGAATTCATCAAACATTCTTGGATCATTCACATATAGGCACACGATCATAATGTCTCATAATGTCTCCATATTTGATTTTGACATCGAGAGCATGTTCATATGGACACTTAGTGAAGTTGTTCTCAATAAAGTATTTGTTGATGCAGTTATTCCATGCTCTTAGTGCTTACTTCAATCTGTAGAGTGCTTTCTTCAACTTCAACACTTTATCTTCATAGCCTTTGACTTCATAGCCTGATGGTAATGTAGAATTGCTCTTCAATGAATCTATTTAGGAAAGAAAACTTAACATCCATTTGATGTATCTTCCACTTATTTTGACCTGCCAAAGAAATGATTAGTCTAATAGTCTCCAATCGAGAAACAGGAGCAAATACCTCATCATAGTCAATTCCAGCCTTTTGACTATAGCCTTTCGCAACTAGCCTTGCCTTGTGCCTTTCAATATATCCTTTAGCACTTCTTTTTATTTTGTACACCCATTTGACCCCTATTATCTTGTGTCCTTTGGGAAGTGGAGCGAGTTGCGATGTGTCATTCTTCTTAATGGACTTGATTTCTTTGGCCATTGCGTCTTTCCACTTCTTCTCTTGTACAGCTTCTTGAAAGCTCACTGGTTTATAATCAGCAAAAAGACAAAAGAGTGTAAGATTGTCTAGTTGCTCGATTACCTTATAAAGTTCTTGAATACTTCATGTACGTTGCTTAATTCTTTCACTCCCACTTGAAGATGACGAAGGTGACTCATCTCTATGAGTGCTTAATGTTGGCGAAGGTGGTGGAGTTGTAGGCTCTTGTTGGGCTTCTCCAGATTGCTCTATTGCTACCTGTTCATCTTCAAAATGAGGAGAGAAATTGAAGTCATCTGTATTAGATCTAAAATCCCATAGTCCTTCTTCGTCAAATACCACATCCTGACTGATCACGAACTTTTTATTGTTTAGATTGTACAGCTTGTAGCCTTTCGAATCTGCATCATAGTCGATGAAGATGAAACTTTCAGTTTTATCATCGAGCTTGGTTCTTCTCTCATTTGGTACATGAGCATGTGTTATGCTTCCAAAAACTCTCAAATGGGAAACACTAGGCTTTCTTCCACTCCATGCTTCTTGCGATGTCTTTCCCCAAATACTTCTTGGTGGAGATCGGTTTGACAAGTAGACTGCACAGCCACTGCTTTTGCCCAAAACTCCTTAGGTAATTTCTTTCTTTTTAGCATGCTCTGAGCTATGTTGAGTATAGTTTGGTTCTTTCTTTCTGCTACGCCATTTTGTAGGGGGGATCTCGGAACTATTAATGGCTGACTAATTCCATTTGCTTCGCAAAAATTTTGAAACTCCTTAGAAGTAAATTCTCCACCTTGATCGGATCTCACGGCTTTGATCTCTCTTCCACTTTCTTTCTCCACTGCAGCTTTGAACTTCTTGAAGACCTCAAAAACTTCTGACTTTTGCTTCAAGAAATAAACCCATGTTTTCCTTAAAAAATCATAAATAAAGAGAAGGAAATAATTACTATTACCGAGAGAGCTTGGCTTGATCGGACCGCACAAATTAGTATGGATTAGATTAAGTGGCTTCTTGGCTCTTGAGTCTGACTCCTTTGGAAAACTTTTCTGAATTATTTCCCAAGTAGACACCCTTCACAAAGTTGATTTGGATGGTTGATGCACGGTAATCCCTTCACCATCTCCTTCTTGGATAGCAACTCCAGTCCTCCAAAATTGAGATGCCCAAATCGAAGATGCCATAGCCATGATGCATCTTTATAGCAAGCTTTTAGACACTTTGCAACGTCATTTTGTATGTTGATCAGGAACATTCTATTCTTTGACATCGATACTTAAGTAATGAAATTATTCTTATCATCTTTTATGGAAAGATTATAATCCTTCATATATATATATCATAACCTTTCTCCAACAATTGTCCCAAACTTAAGGTATTGCTTTTCATATTGGGCATATAGTAAACATTAAAAATAAATTCATGTCTCCCATCTTTCAAACGAATAAGGATGTTACCTCTCCCTTTCACTATTATTGTGGAATCATCTCCAAATGAGACATTTCCTCCCACCGACTCGTCTAGCTCCACGAACATGTCTTTTCTTCCACACATGTGATTACTTGCACCACTGTCTAGATACCAAGAATTTGCTTGGACATCACCACTCTCCTTTCGCACTAGTAAAAGAGTTTCTTTCTCATTGGTTTTCTCCTCCACGTAATTGGCCTTCTCCTCGACTCTGTTATTGGGGGCTCTACATTCTGAAGCATAATGGCCAAACTTCTGACAATTATAGCATCGTAACTTGAGATTTGTCATACCTCGAGTTTATGTTGCCTCTTCCTCAGCCTTGTGTTGAACTTTCCCCTCTCTCGTAGTTAGAATTGTTATTATTGTAATTCCAACCTCATCCACGACTGCGACTTCCTCCTTGTCCACACCCTCTACCTCTTCCTTGGCCACGTTGGTTTCTATTATTGCCTTAGCTTTCACTCATCTCCTTGAGTTGCAGCTTGAGGAGTTGCTTAGTGATCCCTTGTTTCTTCTTATGCTTCTCTTCGTATGCTTGTAATGATCCTTGGAGTTGCTCAATTGTCATTTCTTCCAGGTCTTTAGTTTCTTCAATTGTCACCACGATGTGCTCAAATTTGGGACCCAATGAACTAAGTATCTTCTCTATTACTCTCACATCTTCTCATTTTTCACCATTTCTTTTCAATTGATTAGAAATAACAGCTACTCTCGAAAAGTAGTCAGAAATAGACTTAGATGCTTTCATATGTAAGGATTCAAATTCACCTCTTAATGTTTGGAGACGAACCTTCTTCACCTTTTTGACTCCTTTGTAAGAGGTTTGCAACTTCTCCCATGCTTCTTTGGATAAGATTGCACTGGAAATCTTTTCAAAACCATCATCATCTCATGCTTGTGATGAGGCAGAGAGCTTTCTTGTCTCTCTTTCTTGATTCCTTTAATGTTGACTTTTGATTTGGGTTAAGAGCATCTTCATTCTCTGGCTCGCTATAATCATTTTCTATAATATCCCAAACATCGTGTGCTCCAAGAAGGGCCTTCATTTTAATACTCCAGTTGTTGTAATTGTTGTTGTTGAGTGTCGAAACTTAGAAAGATGCCATACTATTTGCCATATCGCTCAATACAGTAAGAATTTGAAAATTCCGACTACGTGGATGGAACCAGAGCATCGAAAAACCTTAAGAAGGACTTGGTCAAAAATTTTTAAATTTTGGTCAATAAGTCAAAGTCAACAACTTGGTCAACAAGCTGGATGGCTCGGTCAACAAATTTGACGGCTCAATCAACGGCTTGATGGCTTAGTCAACTCGACTTGACTTGGCTCCAACTTGGTGAGTTGATTCAGTTCTAACTCGGCTCAACTTAATTTCTGGCAGAAAATTTTCGTTGGAATGTGTCTGTACGTTGGACCTCCAATTAGGGTGATTCCAATTGCGTTGGATTCCTTACATTGAGAGATTCAATTTGATATATTATAGTGTATATAATTCTAATAAAAAATGCTCTGATACTACTTTGCTGGAAATTAATACACAAAACCAACTCTTTTATTCAAACACTCAAGAACTGAGCATTGCTCTACTCAAACACTCAAGAGTTACTCAACTTAACTCTCCTCTCAATCTGATTCTAGTTGATGATAATAAAACTGAGCATTGCTCTATTTATAGAGCTAAAATCTAATTCTAAACCATACAAATTTTGTGATTATTAGAAAGCCAACACTACACCTTTTACAACACCACAAATTTCAACTACCACAAAGAACAATACCATGTGTCTTCTTCTCTTTCGTTCCTTTATTCAATTAAGTTTAATTAATTGCAACAACCAATCCACTGTTAGTTTCTTCATCCATAAGACGTCTCTTATGATTCTATTTGAAAGATGATGAGTAGGTCGATTATGCCAAAAGAAAGTATCCTGAGTAAGTGGATTGGGAGGATAATGGGGTTTCAAGTGGCAAAAGAGTTGCATAGAAGTTCCAATTGCATCCTATGATGAAGGAGTCTAATCTAGCATGGAGCAAGAGCTTGAGAGAATTCCTTTGCAAGCTCGTTGAGTTGATGAGAGCACCTTGGCCAGACCAGTTGTTATACCACAAAGAAATCAACTTCCTATTGCCAACCGAATAGGAGAGATCCTCTCTAATTGGGTTTGTCATATACAACAATTGATTAAGAATATCCTTTGAAAAGCTCATACACAATGAGTATGTTGTCACCAATTTGTCGGTTATAGATGAATGCTCCCTGATTGTCATTGATGAGAGCAGCTATGGCTGTTTTCATTCTCATAGCAAGGATCTTTGAAATGGTTTTATAAAGAAAATTGGTGCAGGCTATAAAGAAAATTGGTGCAGAAATCGGTGAAGTGGTTTAAAAGAAATCTTTCTCTGCATTCTTAATAAAGGTACCTATGATATCCCATCCTTTTCAGTAGAAAAGGTGATTCAGTCTATTAGGACCAGGGGCCTTCAAACTTCCCATCTTAAAAACAACTTCCTCTATTTTCTTATCTTCCACTGGTTTGATAAGCATGCTATAGTCCAACAAGTTTATTTTTGGCAGATTGAGTGCATGGAGGTCTATAGTTGAAGCAGATGCAAAATTTGGTGAGCCAAGTAAACTTCTAAAGTAGGCTACAACCTCAGCCCTGATATCCTGTGAACATTGAAGGGTTAGTCCCTCATGAGTGGTAATGGATGATATTTTGTTGATGTTCTTGCAAGCAAGAATGGAGTTAAAAAAGAATTTGGAACATTTATTTCCCTCCTTAAGCCAATTGATCTAAGATCGTTGTTGTAGTAAAGAGTTGTGATGGCTGACTAAAAGCATATAATTCAAGAGAGCTAACTTTTATTTTGCAATAAATGAAGGATCTTGTGGTTAAAGAGCAAGCAGTTCCTAGATATCAGTGAGTTCAGTCCTTGCTTTCGATAACACTTTGTCAGTGGAGCCCCATAAAGTATGTAGAGTTTTAAGCTCTTGCTTGATTGCTTTCAGCTTTTACACACATATGAACTATTTGGTGGCCCTAGAAAAACAAAGAGCAATTGTTTTACAAGCATCAATGAGTTCAGTTACGTGAATCAAGTAGTTGTTAAATTTGAAGGGTTGATAAGAGGTATCCTTCAGGAAGAAATTTATAATTTTAATAGGGGTGTGCTCTAAGAAGAGAGAGTAATATTAACTTGAATTATAAAAAAACTTTAATATGCCTAACTTTTTATTTGATGCAAAAATAACTTAGAGTTAAGTAGTTTTACATCGATGTTTGATAAGTCACGTCACATTAGTATTTTTATCATACGATCAAGCACTTTTTGGGTCGTCTTATACCTTTCAATTGGCTTTTATCTCCAAAAATTCTATACTTATTTTTTATTCCAAGGTTTTCCTAAATTTGAAAGGATTGAGAAAGCGAAACTGCTTGGCTTTGTGGCAACATAGCCTCGTAACTTCAAAAGAAGAGGTGAGCTTAGGGGGATGTAGCTTTACAAATTCCAAAATCCATTTCGGCGTTTAGTTGTGACAAAAATTAATAAATTGCTAGTTGTACAATATTATTATAGTGTTCCTTTCATTAAAATATTCCTTATCTTATGTCTTCTTCTTTTCTCTTCTCATCAATTCTATTTCCGATATGAGCAATTGACCGAAAACTCCTGTTCACATCACCATTTAAGATTTAATCGCAACAAGCTAATGAATCGCCTTCTTTTTCTCACCGTGGTTTTAAAAAGTAGCTTGAGTTGACCTATTTTTATCATGTAATTATTTTTATTATTTAAAAATAAAAATTCTCTCTTTTCTTAGTACGATGTGTTGTTCTTCTTTATATGACTTGGATAAACCTCATTTTCTATATCCATGACTAAATCCTTATAGCTTGAAAAGTTTCATTTTTCAAACAAAAATAAAGTGATTTAACGATCACCCATTTGCTAAAACACAATATGTGACTAGCGAGTACAAAGCTCTGGAAAAGTTTACACACGCTTGTTATTTTCAACTTTTATTGGACTATGATAACTGCTAGTAAGGATGTTCAACGATTCCCAATGATGCGGTGAGAGGTTCGGATTTCCAGCTTATAAATCAGATTGTAAAAGATAATAGATAATACTAACTTCCAAGAAAATGCTTGCCTCATTGGTTTATTATTTAGGTTGCATTCCATATATTTTTCTATCTAGAGAATTTTTTGTTAGATTTATTTCTGAAAATGATCTGATGGAGTTATGTAGTTAGTGTAACATCAATTAACAATTGTGTCCGTTTGTTGGAGATGTTCTCTCTTATGTGTCACACCAGGTTCGGTCCATGTCTTCTCTATTTCTACGATATTGCTCCAGTTTCTTTGAGGACGTATTCAAGTTCGGAGGCGGAGATTTCACTTTCACTCTCTGATTTTGGATGCTTGTAATTCTACACTCCCCGCCTCAGCATTTATACCCACAAATCTGTGAGGGATCTAAAACCACCTTTGCCAATCCTCTACATGTATTTGTAATACAAATAATGTTTTCCCTGTTATATGAAACAAAGAGGAAAGGAGTTGGCCTTCCAATTTATGGTGGTAAAAACCATAAACGAATTAGAAGGAGATTAACGAAAGCAAATGCAATGGACAAGAAAAGCAACAAGAGAAATAGTTATTAGTTTTAGACTTGGGGGCATTTGGCCTATGTTCTTATAATTAGTCGAAATCTACCGTTAACTGCCTTCCCAGTATTTTTGTCCAGCTCCAATCTAGTGATGGAATTATTTCAGTCACGGGTTTGGAAATTGAAATTTATCCAAACCATGTAAAGGTGAGATGGAATACTTGTAGAAAGAAGAAGAACAACAGAAGAAGAACAAAGTCACAAACAGGAACTAAGAATGCAGATAGAAGAAGAATAGACACGAAACACTAATAAAAAGAAGAGAAATTTTTATTTTGAAAAGTTAATAAATAATAAGATAATTATATAAAAAATAGAATACGTGATAGTTACATGATAAAAATATTAATGTGACGTACCTCATCACGTCAGATACATTAACAAAGAATTTAGTGTCGACATATTTTTGCAACAGATAAAAAGTTGAAGTATTTTAAAGTCGCTTTTTTAAATTTAGATTATTATTACAAAATTTAGTAAAATTGGATATTTTCTTACAATTAACCTTAAATATTGATATATTTTAATATAATAATGATAAATTAATAAGTTGATCTATCTAACAAAAATTAATTATATAATTTGCTAATTTTTAATAATTATCCTATAATATAATTGTGTTAATGTGAGCCAGAGTTGATAAAATATATCAATAAAATATTTAGTTTTGATTTTTAACATACAAGGATGTCACACAAAATTTTTAAAGCATATAAATTTTAGCATAATTGATGAAATTAGAGTCTTTTATCCTATTTATTATCTTATTTGTTTAGTGTGAAAATCTTAAAAGATAATTCTAAGTCCTTGAAATAAAGAAAGGTGGGCAAATGGACTGAAAGCAACCACAGGCTATAATTGAAGAAGGCTGAGTTTACTGGAATGAAATCTTTTGTACCAGTTAAAATATTTTTATCATGTTCGATAAATCTTATTTATATATTTATATAAATTTTATATAAAAATATAAATAAAATTTAATAAAATAAAGTTAAAATAGAGTAAGTGAAATAAAAGATTTGCCGGAGAATCCACGCTGACCTCGTAATAATCTTCTTAATAAGTTAAAAAAATGAGTTCAATCCTTCTTAAAAAAATATTATTTTATTATTGGCTGCTGAGTTCATGTGGCCGGTGTGAAAGCGACGTCGTTATAATCTTCTTAATAAATTAAGAAAACGAGGTCAAACCTTCTTCCAAGAAATATTATTTTACTGTTGGTTGCTATCAGCTGACAGGGTTGACTAATAAAATTTTGTCACACCCTTAAACTGTATAATTCCTTTTTTGAATTTAAGGTCGTACATCTCTTTTTCGTAGGATAACGTATGATCAACTGGTACATACATTATTAGTTCATTTTTTGAGCTGATTTAAGATAAAGCTAATATGAAATTTATAAAATTAAATGTATTCTCATTTCAAAAGATTTAAACTCATAAATTGATTGTAGCTCCTGTATCAAACATCTTAAAAAGATAGAAGGTTGTGCACCTTCTTCAGTTAATTGAATTATCCCACTAACCTAACCTAGTAATAATGATACAATAAAAATTCTTAATTACAGTTATTTTGCACTCTTTTTTTTAATCTTTTAACAGGCTAACGCAGAACCTTTAGACAGGAAATCTTAGAAACATTTTTGGAATAAAGATTTAACTCCTTCATCTTGAATAAAAAAATCAATATAATAATAATAATCATTATCATAATCATAATCATAAT
>JANIIA010000005.1:19361280-19373342 GCA_027478495.1 Erythroxylum alaternifolium
TATCATTTTATATTAAATTTATTAATTGTGATTATTATTTATTATTATGATTTTTGGAAACAGGGTTGGTGTAAACCTGTAAAGTATACAGTATATAACTATGCAATATATCAGTGGACTATTTTGCAAATGTTAAAAATTTCAGGGACTATTTCATAAATATAAAAATTACCCGAAACAGTACCCGGTATTGACCGGTACCAGTACAGTACAGTACCAGAACTTAATCCGGTACCGAGTCCGGTATGGTATTCGCAACTTTGTCAGAAAGTCTTAGACTATAGATCCTGTTTAAGATCTAAAGCTAAACAGGAAAAGATTGGTTAGTTTAGACTTCTAAAAGACAAGCCTTGAGAATTAAAGCTCAAATAGAGAAAAAGGGCTTGTGTTTCGGCTATCATATCTGAAATATAAACTATAGTCAATCTTTGTTTATCTCTTGATCTCTTATGAAATTTGGTTCTATCAACCACTTGATTGGTATATAGGCTAGAAACCTATGATACAACTCCTTTGAGGCTTATCGATAAAATATTCCATGAGCGTAGGAGTCATAGCGAGAAGAGTCTTTATCAATTCATATGATCTAACAATGCTATATACCTTGGATTTCTGATATCCACATATGCCCTTCTGACTAGGGATATCCCTATGGTATTAGAGCTATGAGTGTTATTAACTATGCTTAAATTATTCTTGTTGAAAGTGAGTAAAACCTTATTATATGTCATGAGTGACTTTTTACCTAGTAACCTTGTTCATATCTCTTCAACTCTTTCAATAGCAAATCTCCCTTCTAATGTTAAATCTTTCTAACAAAATAAAAAATCTAATAGAAATTACCCACCTCCCAGAGGAATGTCGTATCCATGATACTTCTTTACCCCTTGTTAAGTCCTTACAATATATAGGTCATGTTTTGGCAATCAACGGATTGCATCAACTATTAGCTAACAACATATTATATCAGTTGATTTAACCAACAGATTATATCAGTTGTTTATTTAAAGATGTTTGGTAAAATTAACTGTTTAATATTAATTGTCTATGTGTAAAATGACCTATGAGGATATGACTTTAAAACAATAATTTATAAGGACATGAGTATTATATTTTAGTATTTCTTTGAATATTCTTATAAGAATTTATATTTTAGATATTTAATTTCACAAAAATTAAGTTTATAACCTAATAAAAAATATAGACCATATAATAATAATAATAATAATAATAATAATAATAATAAACTCACCTATCTTAAATTTTGATTATGAAGAATATAAAATCAACTAATATAGATTAATTAAATATTTTTATATAACAAACTTTTAAGAAATATTAAGTTTTGTATAAATTTTCATATTTTTTAAATAAACACCAACAACAAACTATATGTTTTATTTATTAACCCAATTGATACAATACTCGTACATAGATTTATTTTCAAACTTAGTTTTGTTGGAAATTTTTAAGATTGAAAAATTAATTTTCATCAATTGGTCTATATGAGAAATAAACATGCATGAGTTCAATTCTACATGTCACTTTCAACGATATGCTAGGTTTTCAGTCCAGAAACGATTCCGTATTCTCTCCTGGTTAGAGTTGATGCTTCCCGGTGGCTACATAAAAATTCAGGTTTAACATTCTTTTGATCTTTTTTTCTTAAAAAACAAACACTGCTGTATTTCAATCCAATTTGACACAAAAATTGCACCAATGTACTTTGTTTAGTCATTTAGTTTTTAATTAAGGTATTTTGGTTTCACTTCTATCTTATGTGATTTTTAGTTTTTACTTTTTATTTTAAAATTTTAAAAATATTTATTTAATAATATCAATTAAATTATAAAATAATTAAATTATATAAGTCGCATGTCTTATTAAAATTATAAAATTTAAAATAATTAAATTATATAAGTCACATGTCTTGTTAAAATTAACATTAAATATTCAAATAATATATTTAATTAATAATAAATCAAATTATAACAAAAAACTAGTTTTATGATTCACATAAGTTATGAAAACTGAAAAAATCAAAATTTAAAATAGAAATGAGAAACTTTATTAAACATATTCTTAATTGAATTTGAAAAAAAAACACAATATAAACAAAAATGTTTTAAAATAAATGAATGTTGATATTAAGTAACAAAGGATAATAAAAAAGAGGTAAAACAAAGTAGGTGAGTATTGACAAATATGAAAATTTGAACATCTAGATTATTAGGGCCTATGTCAAAGCTAAAAGATTTGATGTTGAAATTCTTTTTAAAGACTTTAAAGTTATGTGTTAAAATATTTTTCAATATCTGGCATCTGATGATCATGTTAGTGAAAATTAGAGAAAAAAGTAATATGATGGAGAGAAAATGGGCAGGCAAATGGTGACCTTTTTCTTGAAAATATTGATTGCTTAATAAATTGTAAGTGTGTAAGATTGTGGCACTTATCTCTATCAATCCTTGAAGATTCTTGATTAGGGACTTTCTGATGGGCTCTAGACTTTCGACATATTTTCACACACACACACACGCACACACAATCATTTGCCTCTTGAGTTTTGATCATATGTTTGTTATAGGCTCAGAAATATTCTTATCTTAATTATGGAATTTTGGGCACGGGTCTATTCTAAACTTGGAACAGTTTGAATTTAATTTTAGGTTATGTTCATTTTCCCATTTTCATTATTTAAAGGTTTGATATTATGTGAAGACATGTCTTCAAGATGATGTTTCCAATAATGAATATTTGTTGTTATATGGTAGTATACAAACACGTGTATTACCCTAATGAAGATATGTCATATTTCTAACCATGAAATTAATGTCTTTAACTTTAAAAAATGTATATTGTTTGAGATAAGTCGGTCATACTAAGCTTTGAGAATTCTTCTTAATAAGACAAGTTTGCCTAAACTTGTTATTTGATTTATTTTATAGTTATGATAATAGATCAACTTTATCCCTTATTATTAAGAGACATCATGATGTGTGCTCATATTCCTTATAAATAATGTCATGTATTATGTGTGCATATTCGTCTCTTTCTCTACTTTGGACTTAAGATTTTGAGCAAACTAGTTGTCATTTAGTATATGGTTATCATATTCTCGTGGCAAGGTTTTAGTTTCATTTCCTTAATGCCTAAAAGTAATAGTTCATCAAGAAAGGGTGGCTCTAACACTAGGCCTAAGAGTAGGTTTATTGTTAAGGTTTTTTAACGAAAGTTATTATCCCTATTAGTTTGTCAAAACTATTAACTCGATCTTTAAGACTAACAAGGGAACTTAAGTCTTGGGTAGAGTTGTGCTTCCTGATAATAAGAAACATTTTAATAAGATAGAGTAAGACATAGTTTATCTTATCGCAAAATGCTATGTTGTGTAGGTTTGTCGAATATGTCTTAACTCACACTTGTTTTATTGTTTGGATTTGACAAGTTCTTTTGTCGATGGTGTTGATGATAAAACCTATCTACTTTTAATACACTAAAAAATCGGAAGTGAACGGGTCGTGACTTGTAGCTTAAAAGAGCAGATATCTATCCCAAAGGGATTGATGCTCAGACACCATTTAATTTAGTTTAAGAAACGAAATTATTTAATAAAAATAATCCAGAAAATTTTAATAAAAATTAAAAGACTAAAACAAAGCAATAGACAATGCTAACGTGCAGAAAAATCGGAATTCAAGAATGTAAAAACTAGAGATTACTTTTTTCCTTATTTTTTCTCCCTCCTATTTTATTGATTGAATTGTGTCTCACCCTAGATTTCCAAATGTATTAACTAACCTCTCTCAGGGTGTAATTAATTGTCCCTAATTGAATTAAAGGGAATCAATTGGACGATCTCTTAACTTACCTAATGACTCGACTTATTCAACTAGTTATTAAACTATCCTATGGGTGATCAATTGATTAGCGAAGATCTCTCTTCTAACTATCCAATTAACGTGATGATTGTAAGTCTATAGGTCGCCAACTCTCATTGTACAATCCTATACAAATTTAGCTTACTTACTCTCTCGATTTGTTGCAAGATAACAAATAAAATTAACAGTCATCAAAGACAACTTCATTCAATTCAATAAAAAAGGAGTTCCAACAAAATAGTTCAAAAGCAATCCCTAAAACTAAACCAGCCTAATATGGTCTCCATAACATCATCAACATTCAAATAAACCATTTTACAAAGAACAGAAGAAGTAAGATTGATAGAAAATTGAATAAAAGGACTCCTTCTCTTCTTTGCCAAAATCTGAAAATTTTGGTGTTGTTGTGCTATTTTCCCTATCTTGATGATGATCCTTGACTTCAATCCTTCCTCAAGGCTCTAAATATGTGTTCTTTTCTCCAAAGATGGTCTTTCTACAGAAGGGTTTCGTCTCCCTTAAGATGGAGGCTAATGATGCTTTTATAGTCCAAAAAACCTAAATTTGATGAAGCCTCGTATAATCCTTCAGATTGTAATTCCCATGATCGTAGGAATTGGCCACAGAACACTTCCTCTTTCCTTTTCCTCTTGATTTCTAGCTTAATCTCCAAGTTGCTCCATCTTCCTTTTTACACAAAAATAGTCAATTTTTACCCTAAATTAACATCAAACATAAAAGAACAGCAATGGAAATCAAACTAAACAAAAATATACAAAATAAATCCTAAACTACAACGATAATCAACAATTATGCAAGAAAACACATGCTAATTACCTAGAAAAATGTAACCTAATGCACACCTATCAACCTCCCCACACTTGAATCTTTTCTTGTCCTTAAGAAAAATAAATACAACCACTCAATTCTATCATTTCATTTTCACAAAAATCAAAGCATACAATCCCTCAAATTTAGACTAACTCAAATATTAAGTTAATACACATATTATAATTACTTTTTTATTAGTGTACATAAACAAACTCAACAATTGACACTATCACTCAAAGATAAGTAAAGATGCAAAATGAAATTTCGTCACGGTTTTCACTCATTTCTCTCAAGTGTTTGATGGTTAGTGTTTCACTCAAACTTCTTATAGGAAACTACACTACCATAGGCTTGCTAATACACCGATTCTCCTCTACAATGATTGTATGCATAAATAGATCAAAAAGACTTGTTTAGGGTTGTAATATGGTCAGGGTTAAGGTGGGTAAAGAGGGAAAAAGGGTTAAATACAAGCATTAGTAAAGTAAAAAGTGGATAAAAACGGGATAACAAAACATAACTCCGAGGTATAGAAATATAATTGATATTTTTCACTTATTGATATTACTCACTTATTCTTCCTTTTTCTTTTCTTTTCTTTTTCTTTTAAACATTTTTTCATTTTTCTTTCTTTTTCATCGTACATGGAAGAACTATGAATATATTAGCAGATACATACAAAGTAATCCATAGGCAGAAATATACTCAACTCATCTTGGTAAAATTTTCACAACGATATCAACTAATGTATTACTTAATACTCTACTAAGCTTGTGAATTAGTAGGTTAAAAAGGCTTAAAGTTTTAAAATTTCGGGTGTTTTCAAGAAACAAAAGGTTAAGGCTCAATGGGGGTAGCAAAGGATACTACAAAAGGTAGGTCATTTAAGCCAAGGGTTAAAGCAAGAAAAGGGCCTAAATCATCTATATTAAGTATGCATCTAGTAGACTAAAACTGATTCAAAGCAAGATTTGAAGGTAGTAACCTAAGGAAGTAACACTCAACAAAGAAATATAATGATTATGGATGGAGTCATATGGCTCAATCCTCACTTTGGTTCAAATGAAAACTCATTAGCATCTCTACACTACCTCATTGTTCAAATGTCAATTTATGATTAAGCTTATATAACCAACTACATTTCATCACTCTATATGGTTCACTTTCTACTCAAGTAACCTAACTCGAGTTCAAGTATGTATTCAATCTAATTCCAACTCGCATGACAAACTTTCATGGTAATATTTATCAGAGTGATTCAAGTATGGTTCCATTGCTGAAACAAAGCCTATATAATATGCCTAAACATGTAAAAAATGCAATTACAAAAGTCAAAGTCACCTCCCCACACTTAAAGTTCACATTGTCCTAAATGTGACAAGACATCCACTAAATATGGGAAAATGACCTCAAACCAAACAAAAGAAATTGGAACACACAAATGACATGAAACCAAACAAAAGATGAACTTGAACCAAACAAAAGAAATAACATGAAGCTAAACAAACATGAAATAAAATGATAACAAACAAGAGAAACAACAAAATTAAAAACAAAAGGGTAAGAAAAGCTTAGTTAGATAATGGTGACGATGGTGTTTGTGAAGGAGTTTCAAAATTGTTCCTCTGACAGAAGTTAAGGAACCTCTTCTTCAAGCTATGCTGCTCCTTATGGACTTTTCACATTTGGGTTTTGAGCTAGTTGATTTGGGATTTCATTTGTTGAGACTTGGCAACCATTTGGTCTAGGATTTATTAAAGTCGATCGACCTCCACTGGTGCACGCGGTTCCTCCTCAACTGCTTCTGCCTCTAGCTCCGGCATTGCTCGGGATGTGGAGGGTTAGGAAGTGGTTGTACTCGTGCCCCTCTTGCTCCTCGCTACAGTGCGCATATGAGGATCTCGGCGTTCCATAGAATGGAACTCCAAAATCTCAAAACACCTTAAATGTGATATGTCAAACATATCGTGTGGAGTTGTACACAAACTCTCTATATTAATAAAACACACCCAAAGCAGAAGCAATATGAGACATTCCAAAAAAAGAACTCTGTTTATTAACCACACTCACTATTGATCAAAAAATCCTATAAGGTGTGTTGATTTTAAGTTTTGGCTCCATGCACCGTAAAAAGAAAGGTTCTTTTGCTAAGCATTTGTTACTTTTCATTTTATTAAACACAGTCAGACACATAAATTTATGTAAAAGTAGATGCTCAGCACTTTGGATTAAGGAATTTGGTGCATTGTGTGAGTCAAAATGTTCTTCACCTGTGAGAGTGTTCCAATAAGAATTGACATCAAAATCAGCGTGACCATCTACAATTTTGCATTCGACAAGTTGAAAATTTTATGCATGATAGAATAATCAAGTTTAAAAATATCTCTAGCTAACCTAAACCAAAACACATCCATTTTTTGGTTATATCGAACTGTTGTGAAAAACTCTAAAGTTATAGTAGCATAAATAGGTATATCGCATTGAACAAACCTATTCCACCCTATGTTTGTAGCTAATTGCTTAAGTTGTTGTCTTGCTCCTATGTTCTCTAATAATTCAAAAGAAAAATACCTAGGAGTGATTATTTCTCTATTTCTAATGTCACGGACGTGCTTACCTTCGTCTTTCGAATAAATTGGGAAGGGAGAGCGATAAGTAGTTGCTAAATTGCTCTTGCCTTCATTGGAAACTTCACGGCGTAATTCATCAGTCAGTTCAGTTGATCTTCTGACCATCCTCGTCCTTGGTGCCATTGTAAGAGGAAAAATCTGTAAAAAGGGAGAAAAAGAGTGAAATTCAACTTTTAGAGAGAGAGAGAGAGAGCAAAATCTTACCCAAATCCTTATATTTTTGAATGATGAATGCATGAAAAGTTGAAAGGATTGTAAAAATAATGAGAGAGTTGAAGAAAATATCAAGAATCTAGAGGAAAAGTGAAGAGTTTTAGGGAGTGGGAGGAGCAAAATTCGTGGGTTAGAGAGAGAGGAAGGGAAAGTTTGAGAGTTGGGAGAAAAAGAAAAGGGGAGGGACACTTTAAGTTTCCCTCCAGGTGGAATTCCCGTGATCGTGGGATTTCTCTGTAGAAACTTTCTAGAGAGCTTTCTCACGATCGTGGAAATCACCACAATTCCCACAATCGTGGGTTTTCTCTCCAGAAACTTTCTGGAGAGCTTTCCCACCATCATGGGAATCATGCCAATTCCTACGATTGTGGGAATTGATGATTCTCAAAAATCCAAACCTTCTTCCAAGCTTAATATTACTTCTCCATGATCCCACAACCTACAAATACATAAAATTAATATCGTCAACAAGAAATTTGAAAAGAAAACAAATTGAAATTCTATCAAAAACCACATTAACATCAATCACTCTCAATTCAAACATGATTATAGTTAAAGAAAACTAACGAACAAGTAGACAAAGACAATCAAAAGAAAATAAACATCCATGGTTGCCTCCCATGTAGCGTTTCTTCCATGATCCAGAGCCTGTTGAATAATTTTAATTGATTCTGTCATTTCACCAATTTGGACTAAATAACGAGCTAATGAATTGCCTTCTTTTTGCCACTGGATTTCCGAAAAAAAAGTATGTTTGATTATATCCAAATGAGGAGGCAATAATAATTTTAGTTTATCATAGGCAAGGACACTATTGCTGACATAATAACCTTTATACGAAATACTACAACCTACAAATACATAAAATTAATATCATTAACAAGAAATTTGAAAAGAAAATAAATTGAAATTCTAACAAATACCACATTAACATCAATCACTCTCAATTCAAATATGATCTTAGTTAAAGAAAACTACGAACAAATAGACAAAGACAATCAAAAGAAAATAAACATCCATGGGTTGCCTCCCATATAGCACTTTTTTAACGTCAGTAGCTCGACTCTCTTTGATGCTTATGGCGGCTAAAATGACTTGTATAATAGTAATGTGGAAACTGATCTTAGACTTTGTAGGTGAGCTACCCTCGTATGGACTCCACCGTCCTTGTTGTTTTCCTTCCTACACTTTCTCCTGCGCGATCGTTTCTTCCTACATATATTCCTAAGGTCTTTAACATCTTCCCATCCACCTTGGTGTTTAGGTTTTTTGATGATCGTTGGTGGTGAAGAATCGTAATAAATTTTCTTTAATACTTTGAATGTTAACTGCTCATGTCCTACTCTCAATATTAATTCGCCCCCATCAATATTGATAATTGAATAGGTAGTAGCAGAAATTGTCACCTAAGCACCATTGGGGTTTCCTCATCTTTTCCAATATCTAGTATGTATAAACTAGCCAGAAAAAGAATTTGTCAATCCGTATTTGCGCATGCTTAATGATTCCCATCGGTAAATGTACCATTCTATCAATTGTCTTCACCAATGTCTTAGTAGGCTTTGTCTCTTCTAAACCTAGCTTTTGATTGAATGAGTAGGGCATTATGTTGACACCAGCTCCCAAATCTGCAAATTCCCTGTCTATTTGAACTCCATAAATACTGCATGGAATAAAGAAATCCCCTGGGTCTTCTTTCTTTTGTGTTATAAGTGAGTTTCCTTCTAATATGTGTTCTTTGACCTCTTTTTTCACCGATTCCTTCAATGTGAATTTTGTTCGGAGTTGATTGGTTATATTTGACATCTCACTTAACTAGCCCTCTTTAGAATTCCTCTTTGCTCCACTTAAAGATAACTTTCACTATGCAAAAATTTGATCTGGAAGTCCAAGTTGAAGTTCCTTGATTGGCTCGCTTACTAATTCACTTGGGAGACTTCCACAACAGTTTGTCCTTTTCTCTTAGCTCCATTTTTCTCTTTATTCTCACTGTCCTCTTCCTTTGTCCAAGTAATGGCCATGATTTTTTCATTCGGATTAATTTCAGTGTTGCTCGATAGGCTACCTATATTTTGAAAAGATAACACGTTAGCGAGTTGCTTTACCTGAACCTCCAGATTGTGGATGGAAGATGTATGATTCTTCATGATTTGGTTGACTTTCGGTTCCATCATTTTTTGACTCTCCTCTTGGCTTGCATGCGTCCTTTTCTGATTCTCCTCTTGAGCTGCCATTTTGGACCCCAAGACTTCTATCATCTTATACATTTTGCTTTCCAATGCTCTGATTTGATCTTGTTGAAATCTTAGTGGTCCTTGTGGTCTTTTCCAGCAACCTGCACTGTTATTACTCCAAGAAAAATTTGGACGGTTTCGCCACATTGGATTATAGGTATTAGAGTACGGGTTATTACCTTTCTGTAGTTGGCCTAAGTAACTTACCTGTTCAATACCACTAGCTCCTAATAAGAAACACTTTGCTGAGTAGTGGTTGCTCTACCAACACAAATCATACTAAACTTGTGTCGCGTTAGCTGTTGAGGTAGATGCTCCTTACATGTTGTTCACTTGCTTCGTAAGATTCGTGTTCTGAGCTTGCAAGGCAGTTACATAGTCAATGAGTATCATATCTTTCTTTTCCTTCTGTCCTTGTCTATTCCTCTCGCTCGACCACATGCAGCTGTTGCTCACCAACTCCTCTAACAGATTATGAGTTGCTTCCACCATTTTCCATATTATTGAACCTCCTCCTGCTGTGTCGATGGTTCCTCTAGTTCTCCGATTCAATCTATTATAGAACTCCTAAAGCAGGAACTCTCTTAGCTAGTTGTGATGGGGACAACTTCTCTGAAGTTCTTTAAATCTCTCTCAAGCTTTATAGAGAGATTCTCTGTCGTTTTGGTGGAAATTTATAATCTCCTTGATAATCCTTGTAGTCTTCATTAATAAAGAATACTTGGCAAGGAATTCTTGGGCAAGCTGCTCCCAAGTTGTAATATGGACTTAGTTTAATGAGTTGTACCATGCTTTAACCCAATCCTTCAATGTGAATGAAAATGTGCACTCAGATCCTCATTGGATAGCCCGTAGAATTGCACATTATTTTATAGAATGTTGGCTAGCGTCGGCTTTATCTCAAAATTATTTGCTTGGACCATCAGTTTTGCCACTCCTTGAGGACTAAAACCTAGCCTCATGAAATCCATCAAGGTGCTCTCTAGTCCTCCTTGCTCTCCTTCTTTAGCCATATCTTATTGTGAAAAGTTAAGATGCATTGCCCTTCGTAACTCTCTTTTGTGCCTTGTGATGTCAGGAAATTCATCTTCGCTCACTTCTTTTGATCTTCATGTGCTCCTTGTGTTCATGCACTTGCAATTATACAAGGAAAAGTATCAAAAACTCTTAAATCAAAGTAATCTAAATTAAACAAGATGTTAAACAATCATTTCTTAGCAACGACGCCAAAAACTTGTTGATGATAAAACATATCTACTTGTTTTATGTTAAAAAATCGCAAGTGAACGAATCATGACTTGTAGCTTAAAAGAACAGACATCACTTAATTTAGATAAAACTTTGTTTAAGAAAAAAAATTGTTTAATAAAAATAATCTAGAAAATTTAAATAAAAATTAAAAGATTAAAACAAGGCAATAGACAATACCAACGTGCAGAAAAATTAGAATTCAAGAATCTAAAGACTAGAGATTACTTTTTTCCCTATTTTTTATCCCTCCTATTTTATTGATTGAATTGTGTTTCACCCTAGATTTTTGAATGTATTAACTACACTCTCTCAAGTTGTAATTAATTTTCCCTAATTGAATTAAAGGGAATCAATTAGACGATCTCTCAACCTGCCCAATGACTCGACCTATTCAACTAGTTAGTAAACTATCCTATGGGTGATGCTGAGATCTCTCTTCTAACTATTTAATTAACATGATGATTGTAAGTCTATAGGTCACCAACTCTTGTTGTACAATCCTACATAAATTTATCTTACTCACTTTCTCGATTTGTTGCAAGTTAACAAATAAAATCAACAATCATCAAAAACAACTTCATTCAATTCAATAAAATAGGAGTTTTAACAAAATAGTTCAAAAGCAATCCCTAAAACTAAATCATCCTAACATGGTCTCTGTAACATCATCAACATTCAAATAAACCATTTTACAAAGAATAGAGGAAGTAAGATTGACAGAAAATTGAATAAAAATACTCCTTTTTTTTGCCAAATCTGAAAATTTTGGTGTTGATATACTATTTTTCCTAATCTTGATGATAATCCTTAACTTCAATCCTTCCTTAAGGCTCCAAACATGTGTTCTTTACTCCAAAGATGGTCATTTTACAGAAGGATTTCGTCTCCCTTAAAATAGAGGCTTAATGATGCTTTTATAGTCCAAAAAACCTAAATTTGATGAAGCCCCGCATAATCCTTCGGATTGTAATTCCCACGAAGGATTATCATCAAGATTAGGAAAAATAGTATATCAACACCAA
>JANIIA010000005.1:19390957-19422134 GCA_027478495.1 Erythroxylum alaternifolium
GCATGAGATGTGTTGATTTATCACACTAGGACCCGTTTCTCTGGTCCGACCCGTTCTACAGAACCGGGATGTTACACCATTGGTACCATATACTTATTCACAATTTGTCTTATATCCCTTGTTGTCTTTTTTTCAATCAAAACATAATTTTAAGCATTCAGTACCACAATTAAAGGAATAATGGACCTTTCAAGATTTTCAAGTTTCAAACAAACAAATAATGTAAATAACCTTTAGGTTACAAAACAATAAAAAAGGCCTCAAAGAAAATAGGATAAAGGTTAATCATTGGGTATGATCAATAAAAAAAGGCTAAGGCTCAACTTGGTTATTTCTAAAGGATAATTTATGGGTAAGGTAATTATCAAAGAAATAGGCTAAAACAAATTGTTGAATCTAAGTGCCTTTATCACTTCAATGCTTTTAATTTAACAATATGATCTGAATATGTATAATGAAATCAAGTATTAGAATTATTCCACTATACATGATACATGAAAGAAATAAAAGAGTTTTAAAATTTTTGAAAATTTACTCTTAGGCTTAAAAGCTCTCAAAAAGATGGGTTAATGTGTGTAAATAGTATGCAATTTTCATTCAATTTAACTATCTCAATGATTGATAAAAATATGACTTATAAAAGAAATTTTATTATAACTCTCATCCTTTTACCTACTAATTCAAATCAATATTCAATAATGAAATAAAGTATTGATGGACAATTTTCAATGAATTCAAAACATCAGTTTATAAAGTTGTATAACCATGATTATAATAAGCTTAAAGAAATCGTTAAAAATCATGAATCCTTTCCCCACACTTAAAATTGTACATTGTCCCTAATGTACACAATATAAGTATTTATAATAAGTGAGAAGGATTAGTGATACTTTCCTAAATTTAGTTTTGTGATAGTAGACTCAACTTAACTAAATTTGTGTGATTTGGATGAGTAAACTCATGATCACATGAATTTAGAGATAGGCTTATAATATATAAGATATGTTTTGGCAAAAGATATCACCTAACGGATTCAGGAGTCATATGAGATGTGATTGATAAAGTTGTTATCAACCAAACTTAAGTTTTATTAGTTTATTGAGCAAACTCAAGATTAAATAAATTTAAATAAGATCCTAGCCCATTAGAAAGATTAAAATAATCTTTCTGAACAGAAGTGAGGGTTATTATTTCAAATTAGATAGTGAGAGTAATCAAACACATGAATGAAGTCCTAATATTTTTTGGTAATTATAACATATAATCAATTACTTGCTTTTCTTACTTTTATATTTTGTTATGAGTGGGATTTACCTTGTTTAGCATAGTGATACTAAGTTAATTCAATTTCTTAGACATAGATAAAGTTTGAGAAGAGATCTCAAACTTTTATAGAAAAGTTGTATGTCCAATATGTAATGTTGTTATTAATTCCTGTTGAGGATTTGGTATTAATGTTTTAGAGATATGTCAAAATCATATGGAAGACAAAATGTATTGACATTTTAAGCTGACTAATATCTCATAAACTTTGATGAGAACATGTAAGATGTATGTTAACACCATGATAGCAAGATGCAAGAGGTTGCATAAGGTAGAGTTGAAAGGTATAGTACCTTGATGAAATTTGTTTCACTCAATTTAGCCTACGAAAAGCATAACATATAATACAATTAAAGGCATTTGATATAATATGATAATAGTTATCATTAAAAGAAAAAATAATTGCATGATTTTTTATGATAAATATAAAATATATTTTTATTCATGCTTATGAGTATACTGAATTCAGATTTAACATTACTATAATGTTCAATGCATGATAAGAATTAGATTGTTGAGTAAAAGTAGCTGATCAAATTTTTTGCAAATAATTTATATGTTTTTTTATCAAATGGGACTTATATTTAACATAAGTAGCAAGAATAAAAAGTTAGACAATAGAGACTATCCTTTTATGCCATGTTGATTAAATCAACATGATGAGAATCATAAAGTTACATACAAGGATGTATGTACCCTTTTGATTATGAATTGTTGAAGAATAACAAAATCAACCTTTGGTGAAAGAATGATGATGGTATTGAATTGATAAATTTATACATATGATGAATTGGATGGAATAACAATTTATAAAAGGATGATACTAGTATATCACTAAAGTACTAATGACTTTATATGATATAGTCATATACATTAATTGAAATATTTTGAAATTTTCAAATAGTTTAACTCTAAGTAGAAATTAAGCATTGAGAATGCTGAAGCATTTCGATGAGATCGATGTGTTGAGTTTCAAATATTTTGGTTATCTATAAGGAATAAGATTCTTTAATAAATTTCTCCATAACTAAATTCATAAAAGTATGATTTTATGTAAAGAGGATTTTACAGTATGAGATATTGTATAATGTAATATTTATTTCTTCTATAGTGATGCTTAGTACAATAACTTACCTTCAATAGTTCCAATTAGATTAATTAGAAAGATTTCATATTAGATATGGAAAAATAAGACTTTAAAGAGTTAAAGTTAATGATTTAACAATGTGATGCTTAGTTAAAGTAAGCATTATCCACTAAGTTCAGAACTAAATTGGATGATAAAAGGTTATGAAATATCTAAAAGGTTGGATATAATCTTACGGACCTATTAAAAAATTATTTTTTAACGTAAACTTATAAGAAAATGGTTCTCAAGATAAATAGCATGAGTAAGATGGAACTAGTGCCTTTGTTAATAAATTTGATGTATAGTTGAAATGACACAAACGTTGAAAATCTCATTTTCATGATAAATTCAAATAGTTTGTTTTGGAGATGATTGTGAATTTATCATATCTACAAGAAAGTTAGTAGAAGTATAGTTGTCCTCTTCTGTGAGAGTATGTAGAGACATATTGCTTATAGAGAACAACAATTCTAATTTTTAAATGCTGAAAATATAATTATCAAAGATCAACTCTTGTTGGATATGAAAAGGTAATAGTTTGATTTTAAGAATTAGATCTATAGAGAAAGGTTAGAAGTTGATTACCTATTTTAAGTCCAAGTAAATAAATAATGTACTAAAGATGTTTAGCATTTGAGATATCTGATAATTGTGAAGTATTAGAGACATCCATCATTCTATGTATGAGATGATATTTGAGCTCAAGATTAATTATAATTAAGGTCTATTTTACTTAGAACAATATAATTTTAAAATTGGATAAGTTCCAATATATCAATTGTTTCTAAATAATTCATAATACATTTTTCATTTAGTGAAAATGATTAATTGCATTAATAAGTTCTTTAATCAACTTGATATAGTTCTTTTCATTGTTTAAAACAATAATGTATTATGGAATATTAGAGCCATTAGATATGTAAAAGGAGTTAAGGTCTCATCAAAAATCCAAGGATGTATTTAGGCAAATTTTCTTAATTATGATGACGATTAAAATGAAAGTTATAAGATTTAAGCAAGTGCTCACTATAAAGAATTTTGTAGACTTATCTCATTAACCCACCATCCCAGTAGTGGCATAATCGTAATATAGTGATATGGTATACTTAAATGATTAGCTTAGTGCAAATGGGAGATTGTTGATTTATACGTTACAACTAATCAATTAATTATAGTTTAGTGATAAAATAATTTAAAGTCATTCTTTATCTTATACATACTTAGATGTATATGATAAAGTCCATGAGATAAATATACATTGCTAATAAAATTATGATAAGATTATAATTATGAGATTTATATTGCATTTATGTATTATTTTTACATTGTTCCTAGTCATTGTTCCTAGTCATTGTTCTATTAAGATTGGACATTAATAAAACGTAAAAATACTAGAATACATTATGTTTTATGAAAAAAAAGTTGATCTTATAAACTAAAGTTTGGAGATATTTAAACAAACATGTAAGTGTTTGTTAGAAAACAAATTTACTGAACTAACCCCATATGAGAATTCATTTGGAACATTACTTGTATATCTATGGAAATTTTCATTGTAATGATTATATAAGTATTCCTTTAACTTGAGATCTCTAAATCCATCTTGTATAGGATTATTAGGTTTTGGTACTACTTGTGACATATTCTATCAAGAATAGCTTAGTTAATAGTCATTGGATGTGGTATAAATTATATGGAGGTAGTTAAATGATTAAGGTATAATTCATCACCTAAAAGTAATTAAGCGAATGTTTCATTTCTTCGATTAATATTGATCTAGGATATCCTTTGCAAAGGTTGAATAATATTTTGTAAATAGTTTACAAATGTTATTAATTGAATCAATAACTAATGGGAAAGAATTAATATGATTAGACTCAAAATAAAGTAGAAATTAATTCTATATTTATATCTAATCAAAATATTATATGATGAAATAATTAAAGTATACGAAAAATTCATGCATGAAAAGGTTAATGAAAATCACTTTGACATTCCTAAAATATTTGGTTGGTCATGATGTGTTGCTAAATGTCAATCTTGATTTATTGATATAAATTATTTAATTAGAGAATTAAAGATAAATTAAAGGAGTTTAATTTACTAATCTTAAATATGATTTATGATTATAACTTGTATCCATTGCCGACATATTGAGAACCTAATGGGTCATATAAAGAACAGGTTGAGGAGAGAAAAGATATTTTAATCAAGTTGGACTTAATTTTAAAATTTGAGAAATTTTATTATTAAATATGAAGTATTTAATAAATAAATATCAATATGAGATATTGAATCTTATTATAGCATAATTAGTATTTAATTAGAATTATAAATAATTCTAATTAAAGTTTAATTGAAATTAGAATTTAATTTTAATTAAATTAAAAAATGTCCAAAACATAATAAATAGGTTTAAGCTACAAAGGAACTAGCATTCCTTGTTTAACCTTATCCACTTTAGTTTTTGTTTTGTGAAAAAGTAAAGAATTGTATTAATAATAAGATGTCCACACATGAAAACGTGAACAAACAAACAAATACAAGGCAACAACACTATTTAAGCATACATCAATATCTTTAGATAAAGCAACAACAACATTTAAACACAAACAACATATAGGGCGTTTATCAAAAATGGGGTAAGCACAGATCAAGTCTTACCCCATTCACCCAACCCTACCAAATTAGGGATTGGGTGACTAGCAATCGTTGAGTTCCGAATGAGGTACATCATTCAATGAATGATATCTAAAGTAACCTCTTGAACATCCTCTCTACTCGTGGATCTGAAGTTGTACTTATGTTGGTTGGAGTATTCAGAGCCTACAGACGTGCGTTACACATCAAAAGTGGAAGAATTCCTCTTTTCTAGGTACTTACTTGCAAAGTTTATCGATCTACTCTTTAAAGAGATAGTTAGCCCCTTTTGTATATTAATTGATTCTCCAAGATGAGGCTAGATTAGGGCAAACTCTTTTTGACCTATTAGTATAAAGGAGTTTCTATCTAATTCTCACAATTTGAGAGTAGAGACCCTCATTTTTGGAACTTGCAATGTTCTGAAAACGTTTAAGGTTTCTCTCTCGCTAAATCTCCTTGATGGAGGAGGCGAAAGAGATGACATAAATCTATTTGTTGTAGCTAAGAGTATAGTTTAGCTTTAGCAACTAATCAAGAGCTTCCACAAAGGTTGTACTTGCATTAAAAATAAGACATAACTCCTAAATCTTCTCCCATATAAACTGGGAGAAGGGGTAGAGGAAAAAAAAAGGTGATTCCTTAATTCTTCCTCTATCACACAGAGGACATAAATAGAATGAAAGTAATATAGTGCAATATGTCCATTGTGCTTAGCTTATGTAGCACAGTAAGCTATAGAAGAATCGAGTAGCTAGGCATAAGTGACTTGTGCCAAATAATAGAAATTATTCTGATTCTGCCACTTCTTGAATTTCGCAATGTTGAAAGTGTTTGGAGGTAGATTGAAAGCATTTAAGTATGTCCTCTCTACCTAAGCTATAGTTGCAGAGTTTTCTTAATTCGTTCTGTAAATGGCATTAGAGATCAATTAATCATGCAACTACAATGTTTAAGATGAATAAAGTTACTTATGCGATTACAGTGTTTAAGATGAATAAAGTTTGGATACAGTTCGATAAATACGAAAATATTGTGACCAAATTTTAAAATAAAGCATAAATTGTCATTCTTACTTTATTATGACTTATGTATTAATCATTCTATAAAATTTAATCTCAGTTTTAAAAAATTAAATACTAAATTATTTAACAACAGAACCCCATCCCAATTGCCTAACAATAGATCCCAAATAGGATTATATTTCTTTGATGCATTGTTTAGTTATTTATTGCTTTTGTGTTGTCGACGGCTAAATATACCTTCTACAACGCCTACATTGAAAATGCAAATGAACCTTAATGCTTTGTGGGCCATAGGAAGGAAACTGATCATCTTAATAACACAAAACCATCAAAGAAAAGCCAAGTTACTATCGAATTCTTGCATTATTAAATGGTTAAACAGATAAATAAATCACAAGTCAGCATCCATTAAGGTTCCATGTCAACCTTATCCAGAGAGTCCTGTGGCACCAGAATATTGTCTTCAACCCCACCAGTTTGCCATTATTACACAACAATTCAAAGTAGGCATAAGCCCCGGCCCATAACAACTCCAAGAGAATATGATCCCACCACCAATGTTGCCCATATACAAGCTGTTCAATACGAATATCAACAAAAATTAAGAACACCTACAAGGCCAACAACATTCAGCTGAAATGCTGCCTCTTGTTATAATCTATTTGCAACCACGAGCTTCACATGCTTTTCTCACTGAACTTACTTGGCCCTTGCCTAGCCATTCACGTTGCCTACCTGAAAATGGTCGTACCTGACAAACTACTGTGGGGATTGATCCTAAATAAAATCGCCTTTGTGGACAGTTCATGTTATACAAACAGTAATTGGCACGATAACTGCCCGATTAAGATAGATGACACTAGACAATACACCGCACGCCTGACTATCTCTTAGAAATGGCAGATTGCACAAGTAAAATTCACGAAAGGGAATGAACAGACATAGGTGGATTTAATTTTTCCATTCTACTATATGGTCTAAACCAATCAAGGTTGCATGTTATGTGCCAGAAGTGCTGGTTAAGAAATTGCCTGATGGATCATAAACATGGTTAGCTGAAACTGTCTTAACGTTTGGTGAATGGAAAGGTGAAACCTTATCAAGCATGATCTGGTGAAGTTAAGACACTTCACAAAGAATTACTGCCATTGATGTGGGGTGGAATTGTAGAAATGCCTTGCTTGGAGAGCTCGGATAGCACACTATCAGTGGATGGAGGCCTCAGGCCTAAGGGCAACGGTAGCCATGGCTTGCTGATTGCCTCTTTCATTACCTTGTCAATTAGCTCATCCGCCTGCAAAAGTTCAACATATCCCAAAACAATTATCAAAGGCATCCTTAGTTTTATTTAGTACAAAATAAGCTTCAAGATCAGAACTTAAGTGCATGTCCTTGAGACTTTGACATGTATTTGCAGGATCGTGTCTAGTAGAAGAAATTTCATATCATATGGCATATGGCAATATAAGATTAAAATAGAAATTTCCTATCATGTAATTGGAAATAGAAGATGAGTAGTGCATCATTCCTAAAATTTGATGTTCGGGGAGTGTAATTTTCCTGTGAATTCTTAGGTTCATTCTTAAGAACTAGAAAAGATGTAGCAAAGTGAAATACGCCCTTTGATTTACTGAACCTTAGAACAAAATTAGTACCAACTCCTGAACTTTTAGAATTTACAGACTTGATTAACATTCTATAATAATTTTAAGGTCCCAGATAAATTAGAAGAACATCTTGAGTAAGGCATTATCTTACTGGATGTAGGTCAGCAGAATTTGGCGGCATTGTACTGCTGTTAACTGCAGAAGTACCATGAAAATCTGAAGCGTTCTGCACTTTACGCAAACAAAAATGAAACTTTTAGTCATCTTAGTGGCTTGTCTCTAATTCTAGATATGTCCACTGCCTGTATACGTTTCACTTTGACTGTAATCATGATCAAACTTTATAACTAAATTCTTACTTGAGGTAAATAAGAAAAAGGACTGTGATGTGCAGGCATCACAGGGCAACCCCAACCATCTGCATGCATCTGAAACATGAAGATGTGGTACATGCCATGTGTACAGCTATTCAAATATATCAATCACCATGTTGGAAAATGATAGTTTACCCCGGGATAAGGCCTCCAATGCCAAGCATCTGCTGGTGGCCATAGAGGATACCCAGATGGACCCCACATTTGAACACCAGCTGGGTGACTAGTAGCAGTTCCCCACATAGGGAAGAATGGACTTGGAGGAAGGCTGTGATTGGAACGATATGGAGGGTAGGCCATGATTGGTTTCTGCTGATAATAACTCTGTTGTAATTGATCTCCTTGCCGCTGCCATCTTCCGTCATCTTCCTTAGGAAGAATACGTCTTCTATGCAATCGATACTTCTGCTCAGAAAGAAACATCACTCTTGTTAGCTACCAGCATAATATTAGGTGTTCTGTACAAATAAGATGAACAGGTTCAAAGAATCAATCTTTTTGGTTGATCCAAAAAAATTAAGTGAATGGGAAATAGCATGAAAAGCAGAGCAGTTCACAACCAAGGAGAAACGAACTTGAAACACAGACTGTTAACCTCAAGACTGGATTTTGCTATCATTGGATGAACTTTTAAACTAGAAGAATGCGTGCAAAGGAAGCAACTGTCACAAAATTATCCTGAAATGGAAATAAATCCACAGGAGCATCATCTAACACAACAACAACAAGCTAACATACCTGGAGGTGACTAGCCACATTATATCTAGTTAAGCCTTCTACTTTCATAAGCTCCAGTATTCGAGAGGGAATAGCCTGATCTATACCTAATTGATCCACTGCCTGTACAAACTCTTTATGCAGCTCTGCTGTCCAGTCTACCTGAAAATGATAAAAGATTAAATGAATTTCTGGAAGAACATGGATGTGATATATAAAGATATTAAAAAATAATGATATTACAGGAGAAAATAGGAACAAAGAAATGAAAGGAACAAGATGGTGTTGTTTGGAAAATTATATGACAAACAAAAGAACCTAAGGAATTAGCAAAAGTCTATAATACAAAGTGGCGATTCCATATTCTGAAATTTGTTAAAAATGATAACTCCATAAATGTAGAGCAATGTGGAGCGTGTAAAAAAATCAGAACTTGGGAGTAAATAGGAAAATCTTCAGAAAGTATTTCCTAAACCATATAAGTTTAATCACCTTCATCTTCTTTCGATTTACTCGAGTAGCACAAGAACTGTAATGAACAGAAAATTTGAATCCATTTTCACTACCACTGGAATTGCTGAGAATGTCTTTGTTTTTGACATATTGGCATATGTTGTTTCTGTTATTGGTCCCATCAGCCAAGTCATCCTCCTTTTTGACCACAGTCTCTTCCAAACTTTCCGGACGCTCCACCTGTGGAGATCCTTCAATAATCATACAAGTATTTTCCACAGATTTAGATTCTTCTTCTTTTCCCACTAACTCTTTTTCTGTTGAGCAATTAGTATGATCTTGACAATCCCCATCATCAAGTAACCTACCTACTTGTTTTACTTGTGGAGTTGAAGGAGCAGGATACTTATAAGTACCCGGTGATTTTTCATGGTCATTTTCAGTAGCCAAAGACACACTGTTCTCTGCCTCTGAATTTTCATTAGCTAACTCTTTGTTCTCCAGTTTGAGCTGCAGCATGGAAACTACGGATTCTTTGATAGGACTTAGTGATTGGGAGACCACAGTGCCTCCTGCATTAAATGCCTGCTCAGAACTAACTAAGTTAATGCTTTCCTATTTGTACCTTTCAACCCTAATAGCCTACATGACGTAAACCAACCAATTTGAGGACCTTATGAACCACATGTTGCCATATATTCCTCAGTTTGTCTTCTGATATTGGTTTTTTAAGGAACTCAACTGCGCCAAGCTGAATAAATTGTCAAATGGAATTCGTTAGCTATCAAATGGAATTTGTTAGCTATCCCATGAAAAATATAATCCGAGCATGAAGTTCAAATGAAATTCAATAATTTGTGCAACAAGTGGAAATACAATTTTAATAACGACCAGCAAAAACAGAAGCTCAAGAGTACATTATTAGATGGGAGGGCACAGAAAAAAAAGAAAGTCAATATGCTCTAGTGGCATTCGTTATGCACGTGAATCTACGTGCACAATTACATGCCATAGAGTTAAAAACTTACAGCTAGGCACTTCATCATGGTGCTCAGGCATTGAATATTTGAAGTCACTGGAGGAAAACAAAGTTTGCACAGTATTAGAAGCTGTAAGTTTAGTTTTATATGGAAGAGAACCTTTTTCACGTATAATTTTTATGTGACTTCTTAAAATTAATTAGCTTCACAATCCAAGGTAAATGAAAGAGTAATGTCTATAATATAAATGAAAATAAGAGATAAATTGCTCTCATTAAAATCCAGTTTCTGCCATGATGTACTATGTACAGAATGGAATACATAAGTATTTTGGCTTTAAACGTACTAATAGTTGGCAAGTCCTTAGCATTTTCTAGAAACTTGAAAATCCCACTGCTTTCGCTTGAAGTCACCTGAGACAATCAGATCATTGGAATGGCATTTTCCAGTCAAATAATCCAAGTCATATTCGTGCTCATCAAGTAAGATATTTAAAAGAATACAGTTGGATGATAGCAAATCTCAATAACACTGCAAATCATGTTGCAAATAAAAAATAGGGCATTACAACATATTAATAAAGCAACAAATCATTTTGAGGTCTATAATGAGGTCACTACCTCAACTATGGCAACGTGGAAGCTTTCAGATTTGCTTGAAATTGCTGACATTGCTTCATTCTCATTGCAGAAAGTGGAAACTGAAACATCGATATAGCAAGGTTATTGTACAAACAGAGGAAGTCTTTAACGACAGTGACCACTGACCACTATTTCTTAGCAGAAATACAAGAGATTAACGTAATAGCACAAAGGGAACCGAAATTCCAAAATATAAATTATGTAGGACAAAGTCATCTCATCTTCCCTTACAATTTGCAAATTTTCAATTTAAAAACATTGATAACAGAATTGAAAAAAAGAAGTAAACGTTCAACTCTGCAACTTAGAATGAAATCATTTTGAGAAACAAGTAAATCAATAACTGAAATGCCCTTTGCTTGCCATTTCACATTGGGACCAAATCAGGCTGTAAATCATTGCAGGAAATTGTACAAAAACAAGAAAAATTTATAAGTTTTTTCATCATAAATAGTCACCATTTCTGATAGAGCAGATTCTTTTGTCACTTTTGTTTATCATCTTAAATGACATGTTCATATTACACTTGAGTTTTTGGACAGACATGCTCCATTCGTAAGCTTTTATCATCACTATATGTACCCCCAACGAAGGAAGTAGGCTTCTAAGTTCTATCACTATCAGTTCTGCTCCGTGCAACAAGGGTCAAAAATAAAAGCAAAAAGAACCAAATACAGTAAAGAAAAGGGGGAATAAGGATGCCCTTATGGGGGAAAGAATGGGGACTAATAAAGCAGAAAAGTTGGATGAAATAAACTTAAAAGTCACCAGAATTTCTACTTCTTGAAGAGAAGTTGTATCCACATAACCAATTACAGAAAAGGGGAATCAAAAATCTAACCAATATAGTCCATTGCTTCGAGTTTAGACTTTATGTCAGCAGCAGACGTGCTGTTCTCATCAAGAATAAGGACCCTGAGGCCCTTTGGGAAATCCTTCCATGATGATAAATCATTAGCAGTGCAAACCATAGCTGGTTTGGCATCGTTTCTCAGGCTGCCGACAAGTTTCGGTGATTACTCCTTGTCAGCGTCCAATCCAAGTCTGCAGAACATTAATTCATATCAAAACTCATGAATACTTGATCTGATGCCTTATTTGCTGATGCAAATCGTAGAGGATAACGTTTAAAGGCGCAGGAGAAAAAAAACACTAATTTGCTTGTAAACCTTGTGTAAGTTGGACATTAAGTTGAACAAGATCAGCCTGATGAAGGCACCTTCTAAAATCATAAAATTCATACAAAAAAACCAAACCATTGACCAGTCCACAAAAGTGTGTTGACAAGAACACCCTATTTAACGCGGACGTTTCCTTGGTGGCATGTAATACAAGTTGAGTCTTCCTCCAGCATACTATTAAATCAGCTAATCTAATTAAAAATCACAATTTTAGAGAAGATGCGTAGTTCATGATCCTGAACCATGAGTATTAAGTATATTATTACATCAGCTTGGCAGCGAGGAAAACTTATTCAAAGATAAAGTGTCTCCCTTGCTCCAGCTGGTTTGAATGAATCAACAAATTGACAGAAACCCAGATGAAATGCTCACAAAATAGACAGGAAAGGAGAAAAAAAATACAAAACATTAGGGAAGAAAATGAAAGAAGTAGAAGAAGAAGGAAAACAAAGATGAAGATCGAAAAGAAGTAGATGCGGAACTGGGAAATTCATAAAACTCTGAGACAACCAAAAATTAAGACCTCATTACATGCATGTACATTAACAACAAGGTCATGAGAAAATACACTTACTCTTCCTTCTAAACAAGGGAAACAACAAGACATCCATCAACTACATGCAACTTGCACACATGCCTTTAAGAAATTACAAAGCTCAGAAAAGCTTTCCCCTTTGAGTACAAAGTCTTGCCTTTTCTTCACCTACAGCTTTTGGCTTTGGCTGTAGATATTGACCCCATATAAATGCAGGAGAGAGAGGCATCAGAGTGGAGTTGCTATTGGACCTCCTAAAATATGCCCTCAATGATGTCATTGGTCGGGTTAGACCAGTTTGAGGGTCACGGTGACCCGCAAGTCGGGTTAAACTCGGCCTATCTATTTTTTTACTAAAAAAATATAAAACGGTTTTATTGGCCGGGCTGAGCTGGGGCTTGTATGGGCTGATTACCCGCTAAATTCAGGCTAAAAACGAATCAAATCAGGTCGAGCTAAAATTATCATCTCTGCCGTCTCCCATAAATATTGAAATTTATTTTCAAAATCGAATGCCCGTCATTGCGTTACGCTGGTTGTCCCTTTCTGCTTCTTGTATCTTGTTCTTTTCTGGCTCAAACTTGAGATTCACAATGTACTCAATTTGTTAATAGCATCGGAGATATTCAATGATGCTTGAAACTTACGCATAAGGTATCTTTTTTCACTAAGAGCTCGTAGCTGTTTTAAGTAAAGCAACATATTCATAGCATGGCATAACTTATTATACCCAATACGTAACAAGATATAAAATTGCTCTTAGTCTGAACTTTTAATACTTTTTTTATTAGTAAGTTCTCGTTTAAAAGTTGGAAGAGTCTCTAAGGTTAATCATGTTAAGATCCATTGATGCCTGTTGACATTAAAATTTTACTTTTAATTTTAAAGATTAAAATCATTTAATAACTAATAGAATATTTTTATATATTATTGTAAAATGTCAAATTCTTTTCTTGTTATAGAATTACTAAAATTATAGAGTAAATTTTTTATAATTGTTCTAGTTAGGAATTATCAAACCTCAATTAGACTCAAATTATGGAAAAGAAATTTTAGAAAACAAAGATAGTAAGCTTTGGTGTAATTGACTTTTTTTATTATATCATAACCAACGAAGAAGATCATCAAAAAAGAAAAAAAACCTATAGTCTTTCTTAATTAGTATAATATTTGTATAGTTTGGTTAGAATGACATATCAATAAATGGTGGTTGGCATATAAATAGTTATATAAAATTTACAGTTACCTAGTAAATTTGTTATATATATTAATAGCTTCTATATAAAACTTCAGTATTCGTAAATGATTATAACACAATCATTACTTCATTATGAAGTTATTTTCAACATGAGCATTGATTAGTAAACGATCAATTAACTTATTCGTAAAACTGAAGTTAAAAGTTAGAAAAAATTACTTAAAATTGAAAACAATAATAACGTCTTAGTAAGAATTTTGTTGAGATGCAAGATTTGCAGAGGTTCAAAAATATGCATCTTTACTCCTAGTTAATATAGAAACTATTTATGATAGAACCACAGAAAAAGGAAGATTTTTTTAAAATAGTTGGAAGAAAATAATAAACAAATACATAAACAAATAATTGTATAAATAAATAATAAATAATAAAAATAAATAATCAAATAAAGATAAAGATGAAAGTGAGCAAATAAATAAACAAACAAACAAGCAAAAACAAATAAGTAAATAAGATAAACAAACAATTAAAAATACAAATACAAATACAAATAAATAAAATATCTACAGGAATAAGTGCCATACAAAAAAAATTTTACAAATACAAATAAATAAAATATCTAAAGGAATAAGTGCTACACACAAAAATGTTTAAGCTAATTAAAAGATATAAGAATCAAAGAAAAAAGTTCAAAAGAGAATGATCTCTTTATGCAGGTCCTCCACCCATATCCTACTTTACCAAGGTCATATCATTCCTATTTAGCTCCCTCAATTCTTCTTGGGTCTTCTTCTTCTTCTCTTATACCCCGTAACTACAATCTTCTCGTATCTTTTCACTAACTTGTCATGATATCTCCTCTTAATATGTTTGAACCACCTAAATCTTATCTCTCTCATTTAATTATCAATGTTAGTTACCCTCAACTTATCTCTTACTACTTCAATCTTAATCTTAACACTTCATTTCTATTGGATATGTAACCTTAAAAGAAGTGATAAGGTTAGGAACGAAGTAGTAAGAGACAAGTTAGAGTGGCTAATATTGATAGTAAAACTTAGGAGACAGGGTTTAGATAGTTCGGACATGTTAAAAGAAGACATCCTGATAACCTAGTGAAAAGATGTGAGAAGATTGTACTTAAGGTCTGTAAGGGGAGAAGAGAAAGACCCAAGAAGAATTGGGGGAGGTAATTATGAATGATATGACCTACTAGAGCTTATCGAGAACTTGGTCTTTAATAAGAAACTTTGACAAATTAAGATACGAGTGAAGGATCATACATAAAAAGGTCCTTTTTCAATTACCTAAAATTAAAAAGATAAATGGAAATATAAAATTAGTTAAAACCAAATTCAGGGAAACTAATTTTGATTATGAAGGAAACAAATAAATCCAATTGTTAACATAAAAAAACTAATTAAATTGGTAAATTTTTAATCCTTAATTATTATTAGAGTGACTTTGTGAGATAATATTAGAATTATTTAGTACAAACTTTTAAAGTAGAAACATAGCCTTTGTCATTTTGAAATTGATATTCTTTACAATTTATGTGGATTAACAAATTTTTACGCAAAGGGTACATTAGATTTAATTTTACCTACCCACAAATTTAAAAGTTAAATATAAATTGGGTATATGAAATAAATAATTTGAAGAAGTTGAATATTATTACTTAATCAAAAATTTTAAAGAAAACACAGACTGAAGTGTTATACTTCTATTTATACTAAAATGTTTCTTAAAAAACTCAACTAATTTTAGTAAAAGGAGTTAAACGATACTCCCAATTCATTTCCGCTAATAAAGGATCAAAATTACTAATTGATTCTTAAGGGAAAAAAAAGCAGCTTTAAACCCATTCAAATAAAGAAGTAAGTTGCATTTATTTGCGATACTCCCTTCAAAGGTAAACTTACCATCAATAACGCCCAAAGCTTCACCAAGACACGTTAAGTATGGCTTTGACAAATGCATCGGTGAAGATTTCAATGTCTTATTTTTTTCTTTATATTTTATGTCAGCTCAATATCTTGAGCTAGCACTTTCTCGTTGACAAAATGGAAGCAATTTTCAATGTGTTTAGTGCGTACATGAAACACTAGATTCGTAGTAAGCTTTACTGCATTTTCACATAACAACAAATGGGAACTGAGTAGTTGAAAGTAGAAACCATTTCTTGAATAAGTTAAGCCATAAATATTTTTTAGTGGCCCTAGTAATTGCTACATGTTATACTTCACAACTTGAAAGAACCATCGTGATTTGCTTTCTACTACATCATACAATTGCAATAGAACTTATAATAAAATAGAATTATGTTACGAAATGTCTGTCATTTAGGTCATCAAACCACTCTACATCTATAAAGTCACTTGAGGAAAATGGCATAAACTTCTTATACATTAATCTATAAATATGAGTGATTTTTACATAATGAAGAATCAACTTTGTTGCAATTAAATGAATTTCAAATGGTTGATCCAAAGTTAAATATAATAAGCTACCATTAATTTTATCAGAAAAGTGTTACATCTTCTAGTGACTTTCACTTATTTTTAAATAATTTTAGGCAAGGTTCCGTATAAATGGTCATAGTCTTTGACTCCCCCATTAGTAACTATTATAGTAAAGTTACTAAATGTCCTTTTTTAAAGACAAAATATTCACTAGATTTTTCAATTTCCAAATTAAGAAAACATTTATTTGTCATAATTTCCAACCCCTGTTAGTAGCTACAAACTTTTACTATTTTAGCAACAAGACTAAACATCTCATCATAATCTTGATCCTATGTCTCAGACAACCCACAAGCAGTAATAAAAGATTTATATATGTCAATTTAACCATCAACCTTTTTTCTTTAATTTTAAAATCTATTTGTTAATAACTAAATCAACATCCTTCAATTTTGGTATAAATTCCCACCTGCAATTCTTATTTCAAGCTGAAATTTTATCTTGAATCACTTCTTACCATTTAGAAATCTCCTTAGCTTCATTTTGGCTTTTTTAACTCATCCTTACATAAATCTTCCTTAAAGAAACAAGAAAAAATAGAAAATTGATTTGACTGAACTTCATAATTAGCTAGATAAATTGGTTGCTTTCTTTATCTTGTTGATCTTTATGGGACAACCAGATGACTTCATCTAGTTGAATGTTTCCTTAGATGAAAGAACACACCCCTTCCATTACCAACTACATAATCACCATAAAAAAATTGGAAGATCAACGACACTTTTGCCTTAAATTGCATCAAACTTGTAAGATGTACTTCATTAGAAACCATCACGTGAAATAATAACCTTCTTTGTTTTCCACACATCTCCATCCTTTTTGGTAGAGTATCATAGCTAAAAAATTAAGCATGTAGCCTTTAGATTAAGTTTAGTTTGATTATGCTTTAATATATGAATATAAAAAATCTATCTAAAAGCTTGAAAATAACTCACATCAGGATTAAGATGATAGAGTCATTAAAAAATAGACTATTTGTTTCCTAATTATAGTGGTAGTTGATTTATGACATGACATATAATATGGAAAGCTACAAGCCATAATTCTTTTGAAGGCCTCTTTCATGTAATCAAGATAAACACAAAATTGTTAAATAAGTTAACATACATTCAATAACCCCCATTTTATCATGGGATGTCTAGATAAGTCATTTGGAGTTAAGGTCATGTTCCTTCCAATACTCCAAAAATGATTAGTTATAAATTTTTCTCCATTGTTGGTGCACAAGCACTTTGTTGGTACCTTTAATTCTTTCTCCATATTATTCTTAAACTAAATAAATTTGAAGAAAGTCTCACTTTTGTATTCCAAGAAATAAATCCAAATGAACTGAGCAAATTTGTCTATAATCACCATCACATAATTTTTAGACTTATATACTAGGTGTTCTTGTTGGCCTTAAAAGGTCTAAATGGACCAATTATTATACATCTAATGCTTCATTACCTAAATTTGGAAAAGGCAGACGATGAGATTTTTCATAGTGACGACAGACCTCGTCATGATGAATGTAATACCCATAGACCCCCTAGAAGGATATGCGGATATTACCTAAGACGGAACTTAAAACATATCAAAATAATACTAAGTGTAGTCATAATTCAAGCAACCAATTATTATGTTTCCATGCATATTCGAGTTTAAACATAATTTAAACAATACACCGAATTCATTCAAATACATGTGTCAAGTTATCCTAAATTAAGGTTACTACATTACTAATCCTTAAACAAAACGGTACATATCTTAAGTTCAAATATACCCCGTATTATAGTAATTACAAACGTTTAACAAAAATACATCATGTCTCATATTACAAATACAATCCAAACATGCATTTCCAAAACAAAAACACATTCTTTGTTGGCCATCGCGGTTGTTATTGTCCCAGTCTTCAAACCCTCCTATCTGAACCTACACGAGGCAAAACCACTGTGGTAAGCATTAAGCTTAGTGGAGAATAACTAAATCATACATAAACTAGTAACTGTTTAACAGTCACCTAACATCCACATATAACGAATCAAATTATACCTTAAGCAATCCTTAAAGATGCATACTAAAGAACAATTCGAACATCATAACTTTAAAAAATATATATAATCTATCACTAGAGAACATTTCTCATAGTAATGCCAATCAATCATTTAAGTATCAGAACATATTGAACAGGTGTCAGAACTAATTATCATAATAGGGTATAATATCGAATCAATTTAAATCAGAATTTTGTTTATATCAAAATTGAACATGTATTAGAATACAAAACAAGTTGAACATTCCAGTAGAAACTTTGCCACTTTTGGTTGCTAGGCGTCTCTAATATACTTAAGCATGTGTCAATTAATATGTCATGCCATGTACCACTTGATTATGCTACCCTTTGTCATCTTAAGATACTGTCATTAATCACCTACAAATCAGTCCACATGTCATTCCAAGGTTGGTCTACTTATCACACAATCAATGATGCCAAATGTTAATGCATTATCTATGCCACGTGTCGCTAAATCATTTTTTTGTACAAACTTAAGTTATTTCTTGACCATTTTTCCTAATCCAAATGTACATTTAAATACCTCAATTATCTAATGGTATCAATTAATTCTAATTTACTAATTATAGTCCACCAATATCGAAATTTAAGTAATATACCTTTCACATTCAACTCATAGCACAGTTTTAACTTCTATCTCATATGTACTTTCTTGAACATGTATCGTTTCAACTGGGGTATATTTTAGGGCCTTATAATAAATACCTTTAAAAATAGGGATACCATCAAGAAGTTACTTTGTGGTGACTTTCTACAGTATTTGATAACCTAAATGACGCAAACAGGCATGTCAAAGTTTTGAACATTCCGCCTTTGTCTTAATTTTTTTTCTTAATAAAAGATTTGCTACAAAAAGGTTTTTTTCAATGAATGTGTCACAGCCAATTTCTCCTCTTTTTTGGGCTGCTCCAATCATTAAAAGGAGCCAACTTGTGTAATCTAACTTGCCCTTTTAATATATACATTCACTTACAGAAAATACATAGAGGTTCTTTTCTTTTTTAAATGAACAAAATGTCAATTTCAATATGCTTCATATTTGAAAGAACTTGAATGTCATTGGGACCTAAAAGAGTATAACTTCTTGAATCCACTATCTAAAATATTGAAGCAAGATTTTTCTTTAAGCCTAAAATGTGATAGACCTCCTTAAGGAATATATTTACATCATTTAAGTCACCTTCTTTTATTACACGATGTAATAAATTATCAGCTGTCTTAACAACCTTCTTCCCACTGTATGGATGAACATTAAATAATGGAGCAACATTTCTTGTTTTATGATAAGAAATCCTGAATTTAGTATCCATTATTTATTGTAGTCAATGAAACCATTAGCATTTGTAAATGTGTCTCTGATGTATAACAAAAGCTACATTTATTGGTTGATTAATAACTTTAATTTCCTTATTTGGTTATTGAAATTCATTATTTTCCTATGTAACATTTCCTTCTGCTTCACACAATTTGATTCAATAATTTGAATTTTTATACCCTAATTTTTTGTACCAAACATATGCCACCTTCACATGAAAAGCTCATTAATGTGTCCAAACTTTCCACACTAGTAATAACAAGTTTTGGAAGTTTCCTTAGGCTGCTATTGATTTTTATCACCTAAAGAGTGCTTCGAGGAGGAACTCTTTTCCTTTTCTCTTTAATAGAAAGAACATCCTTTGTTTGTGGAAGAGGTTTATTGTTGCTTGTCATCTGTTTCACCAAAGCTTGCTAATTTGAAAGAAAAATTTTCAACTTAAAAATCAAAAGTTTATTCACCAACCTTGTATGAAAGATACAAAAGACATAAGCTCTTTTCTTAAGCCACAAATAAGGTATAAATATAAACAATTCTCACTTACTGACTCGTCTATATCCAATTTTAAAATTTCAGCACCAGATTCTTAACTTTAAGAAATATTCTTCAATTAAAGAATTACTTTGAGTTGTCGCAGCTAGTTCATTATTATAGTCTAATTATATTTTCTTGATAAAACAGATTTCCAAGTGTCTTTAAATCGCAAACATAGTCTATGTACTTTTTACTAATTGATGTCTACAAAGCAAATAAAGCTTTCTCATACCTGATCTTCTATTTCTGTCACAACTTATCATTTTAGGAAATATCCGTTGCAATTATCACTTCATCGCTAGAGAAAAGCTCTTACAAATCATATCTAAGCTTTTATTTATAACTTCCAATAATTATAAAAAGTTACCAATAAGCTTTTTGACGTAAACATTAGACGAAGAACTTCCACCATTCATCTTTCATGAGTACTAATATCAAATACTTGATAGGCAATAAAGCACTAATACTATAACAAAAATTTAAAGAGTAAATATAAATTGGATGCATAAAATAAACAATTTAGAGAAGCAATATTATTTCTCAATCAAGAAATATAAAGGAAAATAAAGACTGAACAATTATGTGTAGTTTTTTTTAATCATACTTTTATTTATATTAAACCACTTCCTAAAAAACTCTACTAATTTTATTAGGAGGAGTTAACAATGCTCCTACTTGATTTCCATAAATAAAGGATCAAACTACTTCTTAATTACTAATAAAAAATCTTAGACTCATTTAAACATAGTAGTGAGTTGGACTAATCTGTGATAAGATGTGTATCAATTAGGCTGGTGAAAAGAGATTAATGTTAACATTTATTGTAACAAATTAATTTCTTTTTAGTATTTCAAACACTATGATAAGAACTCATTAGGTGAATTTTGCTTTATATGTGATATGCCCTCTACACATGTAAAGAGTAATAAATATAAGTTATACTTAATTATTTCAAACACTAATACGATATATTCATTTTTACAGATCAAGAGGCTCTTAAAATAAATTATATTCAAAAATAAGAATAACGATAAAAAAAATCTAAAGAGCGTAGAATATTCTAATTAGCTAACAATTCAGCTTTTAGATTAAGACCAAAGATCTCTAGCTATACTATAATCTAACTAATGTATTTTTTATAAAATTTGAGGCATCAACAGTTGGACAGTATAATTGTTGGTGCATTATATTCCAATTGTCAAATATGAGATCCTTTTTCAGTTATTCAAAGGGTCTAGCTTGTTTAAGTATAATCCTAGCTTAGTATGGTTAATCTAATATGCATATGTTGGCTATGCTTAATGATTTTGAATTACTCAATATTAACTAGGAGCTATTTTTATCCAGTTAATAGAATTCTTGCTAAAATTTGATCAATCTAAGTTCTTATTGTTGATTTTTTTTTCCATTTCTTAGTATCTAAATTACATAAGTGCCTTTTTGAAAAGAGCATGATCCCTTTCAGTTAAGTGAGGCTTATTCATTGCTTAAGCTCCTATTCCTTTCAATTCCCTTTCATTGCAACAGCTTCTATAAAACTCTTGCATTTTTCTTTAAAATATAATTAAATATTCACATTAAAAAAAGAAGTGCTCCCTAGTCTCAATACATGAATTATAAAAGGGGAAATTATTGTTTGAAACTATGGAATTTTTGTGTTTATCCAAGGCATTCAATCTATTTTAATATCCAAACATTGAATTATAGATTTCTTGAGGTAGTTTGATTTGGACTAAACTAGCTTATTCCATGTGACCTCCTCTTTGTTATCTCTGAAAACCTGATAACATGTTTTATTTATGAAAGAACCTGAGTTGTGTTTGAGTTAAACCACCCTATAATCAAGAAGCTAGTTGAGCAAATAGTTAGGAACAAGACTTTAAAAGTTAGAGAATCCCCTGAATTTGTAGTTCCGTGTATTGTCTTTGATGACCTCATTCACTTTAGCCTTAGGTTTCATCATATGCCTTAGATGCCAAACCTTAGCTATAAGATATAAAGCTCTATGCCTCTAATTATTGAATCACATCTAGTTAGAGGCACCATTATCTATTTTGAATTTAAGTTCCTTGAATAGTATATTTCTCAGCTTAAGAGGTTATTGCATAGTCCACAAAGTGTTTGATTTTGCATTGATTTCCTATAAACTTTTTTTTCCATATAATAGTTGTGAATCCATCCTAAAGATTTTTTCTGTTATTGAAAATGCATTAAATTCTCTTAGATAAAAACACTTTATTGGTGGCATTCATTAGCCTTATTTCTAGACCAAGTTCTTCTTTTGGTAACCTAATTTTAGTCCATTTTATCTTAACCTTGAGGGGTTGTGAAGGTCTTTTAAACATAGAAAATTATTTGTTAGTCTTTCTATATCCTTGGATTTCTTTTTGGAAAGCACAATATATGATACATAATATATATATAGGTTGTTTACTGCTGATTATATAAATTGAAGTCTCCCAGAGTAGTATAAGCTTTAATTGCTCCAGTACCTCATTATTATACTAATTATGTCATACAATGCTTAACAATCTGTATAAGACGGTTTCTTAGTTCAAATTAGGGTTCTAAGTTAACTAAATAGAGGTTCATTAACCAACAACCCAGTTACTAATGTAAGTTCTTTATTTATAGGCCTTATAAAAGTATATAGTAGGAGGAAGTCTTGTTATGATTGATATAGAGTCCAAATGGACTGCTAAAAAAGTCAATGAAGTTCTTTAGGAGTTTGATAGAAGTGGGATCCTCCTTGCAAAAAAAATGAGGAGGTCATCTGCAAATATCAAATTAAATAATCCAAGTTAGATAAATTTACTATAGAAATTGAATGATAGTTATTTTTTAATGTTGAAAGTAGTAAGTCTTAACAACGCCTATATGCATAAGGAGAAAAGGTAGGGGATATAAGATCCCACAGGCTAATCCTCCTTTGTCCTTTAATAATTTTGGCTCGCTCTCCATTAACCAACAAGTAGATGGAAGTGGTTACAAGGCATTGCTCTAACTAGTTGATGAATTTAGAGGAGGAATCTAAAAACTTGAAGAGTTTGAATAAGAAAATCCTAGCTAACTATGTTAAAAGCTATATCGAAGTTTAACTTTAAGATGCAGTTCTTTAATAGTAGGACTTGGGCTATAGCCAATGGACTTTCCATTTTTAAATGTACCCTTGGATTTGCTTATTAAAGAAGCTGGGATATTCTTGTTCATTGAAACAAGAATTTAGAGATGATTTTGTATAGGGAATGACAATAAGTTATGGGTATATAGTCTTTAAGAGAGTTGGGATTTGGAACCTTAAAGACCATACAAATATTAGTTTTATTAATTTCACCAAGCAACCTTCCTTTGTTAAAGAACTCTGAAATAACTTTAGACATTTTATCCTTCACCTAAGGCCAAACTTCTCTAAAGAAGAATCCTTTCATCCCATCTAGTCCTGCCGCATTTTTTTAGGGGGTGGGGTTAATAATCTTTATGGTAGATTCAACATACTATTTTGTAAAAGGTCTTTATAACTCCTACATTTGAGATCGAGATAACGCTTTAGTGAGAAAGGATTTTAGGACTTGAGTAAATTAATTACCTATCCTAGTTAAGTCCAATGTAGTCTAAAAGTATTCACAGAGCTCAAGTTTTAAGATCCCCTTGTCTCTATATCCTTTCCCTATTGACATTTCTCAAGTTGTAAATCTTATTGTTGTTCCTTCTGAATAATATTTACTTAAAGAAATAGGAAGAATTTTTGTCACCATCATGGAGCCAGACTACTCTAGCTTTCAACTTCAAGATAGAGCTATTAGTATTTGAGGCTTTATTATGTTATCTAAAAGATCTTTTCTCTTCCTATATGTTTTCCATATTTAAGGGATCTCTATGAAGGTTGTTTTAAGCTCTAAAAGGAAGTTGCTTCTTACTATTAATGTCATATCTATTCTTTCTAGTAACAATTGTAGTTCTTTCAGGATCTATTTGACTGAACTAAGTTTTCTTGAAATACTTTACTTGCAATTCTATGCCTTTCTCAATAACCTCTTTAAAACCTTCTAGATTTGAACTGTAGTTAAAAAAATCTTAAAAAGGGTCATGCATTTGGTTGCTTCAACATTTATAAGTGCTTGACTAGAGCTTTACTATTATAAAATCCTAGAGTCAAGGTTAGTTTACCAAAGCCCTATCGAGGATCCTTCTTAGGAACCACTTTCCTTGTTGCTTAATGTTCCACGTGAAATGTCTCCCTTTGTATTTTAGATTAGTTCTTTGTGCTCAAGTATGTTTTAAATTCATTGTAAAGACCTTTTGAACCCAAGCTTCCTTAGGTCTTTAATGAATATAAAGTGAAATTAAAATCCCCTATCAAGATTCATAGGTCTCCTATAGTTAAGCTCATCTCATCCAAGTGTCTCTAAAGTTTTATTCTCTAGAATGCTAAGTTTACTTAATATATTAAACTAATGCAACATTTTTCCTGATCTGATTTAGAGATACAAAGAGATGTATTACTTGATCATTCATGTGATAACTTGGGACTTCTATCATTCAAAGACCATAACCTAACATATTCCTGTCATTGTGGTGTTCTCTTATGATTTGAAATAATTCTCCAATTATTATTTAAGAGCCACACATTTTTTCCTTCCACTTTTAGATTGGTCTTTCAAAGACTAGTTGTAGGCTTTAATGAAAGAAAATAGTGCTGTGATACTTTTTATTTATTAGGGGAGTTAAGTCTCCTTACATTCCAAGCCACTTTTGTCATGACTTCTTAGCCTTTTGCTTTGAGCTTTCCTACTAGTCTTCCTCAAGGGTGGTGTAAAATTTGCTTATTCTAACTCCCTTGTTCCCTCTTACTTTTGAATATTTCCATGGTTCTCCATTGTAATCCTTAGAGTGTTTCTAGTGTCTTAGGGTAGGGAATTCCTTTCTCTAGGTCTTTATCCTTGTACAGTCGATTTTGACTCTTGTCTTTTTCATTTTCTTTAATATTATTAGTTTATGTTGTTAGTAAACGATTACATAAGGAAGTTTCACTTCTAGTTGCATTGGCAATCCCTAATTAGGCTAATTTAGTCACCTAGTCCTCTATAGCTTTAGGAGCATTTTGGGAGATTACCAGGGCCCTCATTGTTATTAGTACCTACAAGTTCAGCATAATCACCCTTTGTGAACCTTTTTCATATTAGTTTCTAAGTCAGGGATTAATTGAAATTAGAGGTTTTTGAAGCTATCGTGGTGATCTTTATTCTAGAGGAACATGATAAATTGCAATAGATGAATCATAGTGGGTTGCTAGTTTAGGTAAGGGTTAAGGGGAGTTGGCTCCAGTTGAGGAGGACGTTGTGGCCATAGATGAAGCTAAGGAGATGGGTGATGATAAAAGGGCTATCTAGGTAGAAGAGCTAATGTCTAGCAAAAACAAAATCTAACTAAATTTTAAGGAAAATGAAAAAAGGAGGTTATTAGTTAAAAAAAGGAAAGGGTTGAATAATTTTTAAAAAAAGATGAAGGTGGAGGATGAATATCTTGAGAGAAATAGAACTTAACTTAAAATTGAGCAAATTAGTTTACTAGTTAAATTTGTAATAACTTAATAGTCACTTAAAGCAATTTTTGGCAATACTGGCTTTTTCATCTTGTGACGGAGTATGTAATAGAAAAAAATTTAAGATCTCTCATCCATTGAAATTAAAATTATAATGACATCCTTTTAGTTATCACCGTCTTAGAAACTATCTATGGCTAGCTTGGTTCTCATAGCTTAAGATTATAATTATATTGACATCTTTCTAGTTATCTTCATGTTAGAAGCTGTCTATTTTGTGTCTATTTCATTTTGTAACGTTTTCGACAATATGTAGGTTTTTGATAGTTTGATTAATTAGATAAATTTTGTTAAAGGTGAAAATTGAATTATAATGTTGTTAAAGATATACTTTCGTAAATGAAATTATTTATTTTTCAAAAGAAAATTCTTTAGAAGTGCAAGTGCGAGGTTTAGTTGTTTATCCTACATTAATGCATCTACAGCTCAATGTCAATAAGGTATGTTCAGAAAGATGAAGTTGGTTAATAATCTGACGTCTTGCTTCAATCTTATCTAACGTAATAATAAAATAATTCTTTTTACATCCTGAAATGTACCGTCAGGTAAGCGCTCTTCTAAGCATAGTTCGGAATGATTGGAGCAAGAGTAAGAATATTACGTTGGCCCACTTTGGAGCAAGAGTAAGAATATTAAGTTGGCCCACTTCTTCAATGCTTCAAGATTTGTTTAATAGGTTGCGTTGGGGGTTGGTTCTTGAAGTGTGTTCAACTGGAGTCCCATTCCCAGTGCTTTAAAAAGTGTTCCAAGAATCCCTCTTATATATATATATATATATATATAAAAGGTGTTCCAAGAATTATACTTAACTTTGACCCATTTTCTGGTTCAGCTCATAAGTTAGAAATGAGTCAACATTAAACACACCTTTCACATGGTTAATTTATCTGCAGTTGGTGGACGGAATGTTTTTGTCAGGGTTAAAAAAGAGGTAAAATAGTCATTTGCATGTCACCTATTGAATGTTTATAATACTCTAATATTTTAAAACGTTTAACTTTAATTCTATATATTTAAAATATTCAAAATAAACTTCAAGTGACAAAAAATTGAAGAAATTAATTATATGTTAACTAAATATTACTTCAATAATGATACGAAATTATTTATTATTTTTAATGATAAAAATAGACTGTATTATTGAAAAAAAGTGATATTCTCTATTTGAAATATATAATAATGAGTTTGACTTTTAAAAATTAAAATAATAAATAATGCTACATTAATAATAATGTGACATTTAATTGATGAATGATTAATCTCATCAAATTTTCGTTCGTATAAAATCTATTAATATTTTGAAAATGTTAAAGTTTAAATTCAATGTTTTAAAAGAAAAAAAATATTATGATACACTAAAAAAGAAAACTATATTTGAAATCTCCTAAAAATAAAAAAACTTGAAATAAATATAAGTCACAATAAATAAACATCAAGATAAAAAAACAGTATATTATTTATCCAATATTTTCTTAAAAATGACATGTAATTTATATTATTTTAAAAAATAATACAATTAAATAAATTTTTGGTGTATGAATACAAGGTTTCCATTAAAAATAGTTTTGTACTACCTAATTACAACACACGATGTTTTATCTTTCTTTAACTTTTATATTTTAGTGTCTTTTCCTTAATTAATTGAAATTTAATTTCTTTTAATTCCTTTTTTTTATGTGTTAAGGTGAGATGTAAAATTTAAAGCTGTCCTGTTTCTCAATTAGACAAAAAAAAAAGAAAATCACAGTTAAAATTTGTTTTATATTGTGTAATATTATCTCAAAAAGAAAAAGGAGGTAAAATTATAAAATGATTACACAAAAGTTGCGAAAATTATAACATGAAAGAAAAAGTTTATTGGTTTTCCTCTAACCACAAACCCTGCAAAATATGCATATTATTACGGACAACCTTATCAAATTATCCTCCTTTGTATTGCAAACACTATTTTGTTATTGTTATATTGCTTGCTTATAATTTTTATTTCCATAAATTGTAAGAGCATTTTTAGGAATATTTGACTGATTCAAATTGTTTATCAATCTCCTCAGTGTTTCGTCTTAATTGACCAAAAATGGAAGCTTATATTCAATTTTAGAATAATATATTTTAAATTTAATATTTTATTAAAATATATAATATTAATCAAAATCATATAAAATATCAGTTAAAGATTAAAATTTTAATTTATTGTAAATATAATTCAAAGATGATTTTATTAGCTCACGTCGCCAGTCTCATTGATGTAAAATGTCGAGTACGTTAAACCTATTCATGTTAAATTATATGTACACTTTTTAATTAATACATTATATGTACAATTTTTAATTAATTAAATTGATCACATATTTTTGTTGTCGAAAATAATTTAAAAATCCTAAAATTTTAATTTATTAAATATCGTATTTATTGATAATTCATATATTGTCTTAAATGAATTGGGTTAACTTATGTGACAATTCATGTTATAGATTAATCAAAATAATTGATGATAAATTATACTTATATCAAACAAAAATTTTAAGTGTTTAATTAATATTCTATTTATAAATAAAACTTGAGATACTAGATTGAAAATTATATACTTCTAACCAATATTCAATATTAAATGAAAACTCAAATTTAAAAATATAATTTACCCATTTATAGGTTTTTTTCAACTAATAATATGTCCATTTCAGCACCATCAAGAAATCCTCTTTTTATTTTTTTGATGAAAATAGTAGATATGGCTGAAGACAGAAGGTTCAACTTTTCTTTAAGAGTTCTTTGTTTTAAGGCTCCCCTTCAATGATCATCTCCTCCCCCCTTGCTTGTTTAGTTTTCTATTTTACTCAACTTTACTCCTACCTCAAGTTTTTGCTTTTCCTATTTTCTTGTGCAATTCCTTAATTCTTATTTTGCTTGGTGAACGTCCTAGGACATTAAAACATTGATTTTTAGAGGTCAAACTATCATTGGAGGTACACATTTCCCTCCCTCATCATAAATTTTCTCACCTTTTACCATTTCCCCTTAAGGAACCTTTTTTCAATTTTATTGTTAGACTAGTTACTGGACCCCGTTTTCGAAGCCTAACTATCCAACTGTCAAAAGACATGAACTTATTATCCTATAAGGTTATTTCCATGGGATCTCTCTAGCCAAAACCAGTATCGACAGCGGAATCACAAATTGACTTCTTCAAAATAATTGTAGCTCCATGTCTCTAGTTTATTTTGAAACAATAATCATCTCATTCGGAGCTCTACAGGTCAAGATATGATTAAAATACTGAAGTATATTTGGTAAAACAATCAATCCATGCTCTTTCGGTCATTACCCTCACTTTCTCTCCATCAATATTTTTTGAATCAACCCCAATGGATACCAAAATTTTATGGAGAGGTAAAGAAATATGTTAGGAATCTATTAGTTCAAAAATCACCTAATTTAGAGATCAGGTGATGAAGTTACGGCCAAAAGGTCAAACCTGATTATGTCCTCATTCATATTGTACCTATCTTGGGACAATTGGCATAACTTTCACTAGAGCTATCAAAGTTTGGTCATTGTAAGACAGTTTCGAAGAGGACTTTGATATCTACAAATTTATTGAAGACCATAAAGAAATATTTTTCCATCTAGAGGGTTAAAATTGCTTCATCTGGTGCCCATGTTTCGTCTGACGCTTCGTCTAGTGCTTCGTCCGATGCTTCATCTCATGATTCGTCTGACGCTTCATCTGACATTTCGTCTAGTGCTTCGTTTGACGCTTTGTCTAATGCATAAGATGTTTTGTCTAGTACCTATGCTTCATCTGACGATTCGTCTGGTGCCCATGCTTCGCCAAATGTTTCGTCTGACGCTTTGTCTGGTGCTTCGTCTGATGCTCAGATGTTTCATCTGGTACCTATGCTTTGTCTGGTGCTTTGTCTAGTAACTATGCTTCTTCTGAAGTTTCGTTTGACGCTTCGTCTGGTGCTTCGTCTGACGCTTTGTCTGATGCTCAAATGTTTCATCTGGTGCTTCGTTTGATGCTTTGTCTGATGCTCAAATGTTTCATCTGGTACCTATGCTTCATTTAACACTTCGTCTAGTATCCATGCTTCGCCTGACATTTCGTCTGATGCTTCATCTGGTGCTTCATCTGATGCTTCGTCTGGTACCTATTATTTTTCTGAAGGACATATTTTTGCATCTGAAGTCTAAAAATTCCATACTTTATATCGTTAGAAAGCTAAGAAAAACATCTACAACTTTTAAGAAGACAAATTTGGCTAATTCTACCTAAATTGATACAGTTTTTCCCTTGAATTCAGAATACAAATGCTACACCTATGAACACTTGCAAAATGCCATATCACTTCAACTACTAAGTACTTTTGTTAAATTCTTGAATATCACCTCAAATGATTAATCCCATATAACCTTTCTAATGTCTAACATGCATTCTAAAACAAACAACAATTTTTGCAATCTCAACTAAGAAGGCTATAGGTCAACGTACACATGACTAACGAAACAGGTTCCTCTCTTACCCAATCACAAACAAATTTTATGCTCAATACAGTCAATCACAAATCCATAATCTTATGCCTCCTTTACTTTTTCTTCTTTCCTTTAATACCAATATCATAACCTTTTTCAAGGCATAACATAATCATAATTCATCATGCATTTTCAAACATTCATAAAGATTTCAATTTCAGGTAAAATCAAATGCAAGCAAATTAACATACACACACATAGGCAAGAATTTGCCCAATTACACAATAACTATGAATACATTACCCACCTAAATACTTTACAAAAATCTAACTCAAGGTTGTCTTTCCTCTTGCTCTTAGGTAGGATTCTCTTGGTTTCCTAAAACAACCAAGGTTACATTTAAAATAACATTATAATAAAATTTATAAACTTCAATAATCACAAAATAATGCAATAAGCACAATTTAAGCTTAAACCTAACCAACCTATAGTCCATCTAGGTTAGAAAACCCAAGACCTAGTTTAGAAACCCTAGGAATCAAATAAGTTCCTTCCACCTTTTCTTCCAACACAACACCCACTCTCTCTCTAATCCTTTCATTCTCAACACAACCCATTTCTTTAATAAAGAAAGAAGAAAAGATGATCAACTTACCTTAACAAGCTTGATTTCTCTTCTTCCCACATTTTCTTCTTCTTCTCTAACTTCTCTCTTTTCTTTTCTCTTCTATGACTCTCTCTTCTCTTCTTCTAAATTTTAAGAAAACTTTTTATCCTTGGTCTCCCAATTATGCCCTCATCATTTAATACAATATCAATTTACCCCTTCTTTTGTCTTTATCTACTAACTCCTTAAGCTAACTCAATTATAACAT
>JANIIA010000005.1:19422234-19444026 GCA_027478495.1 Erythroxylum alaternifolium
TCAGAAACACTTCTAATTATGCTAACCCATTCAAAAAGACCAATTTACCCTTTCCCATAAGTGAGGGGATGTTACAAATGTAGCTTTAAAAAAAAAGAATGCCAATATCATTTCCATATTAATGCATGTGATAAAATGTAGTCTCAAATAGAAAATCAAGACAAATTTAGGACTTACATGTCATGAAGGTCACATGTAAACAAAAGACAATAATATTGATATAAATGTGTTAGTCTAAAAAAGCTCTAAATCTCACTAGCTCAAATACATGCCTAAGTTTCCATGAATTTTTTTGGTTAATTCAACTTTCTATTTATAACTATATAATCCTAGAAGTAATAGAAAAAGAGAGAATTTTTTTATCATGTAAAAAGAAATTAAACATACATAATAAACAAACTTAAAGCACATGCGTAATAAATAAGTTCCCTACTCCCACACTTAAAATTACATTATCCCCAATGTAACATTACATATAAAAGGTAGAGCACTAAAAAATCAAAAATTACACAAATACTCCCCTTGGGTTGCCTCCCAAGTAGCATCTTTGTTTATTATTGTTAGCTAAACTCTATGTTTTCTTTATCATGTGATAAAATTTAGGTCTTTAGGTGTCACCACTTCTACTTTCTCCATATGAAATTCTTCATAAATTGGCTTTAGGCAATGACCATTCACTTTAAGTATCTTCCCTGTTTTCAATCTTTAAATCTATCCTACACAATAGAGAGAAACACTAGAAACCATAAAATGATCGACCCAATGAGAACATAATTTATCTAGAAATAGTTTAAGTCTAGAATAATAGAAAAGCACTTTTAGCCAACAATAGAGCTTTTTTACGAAATCATCTTATCATGGGCAGCTTTAGTCTTCTTTATAGTTATAACTTCTTCCAATTTATCTCTATACTTTTCGCTTAAAAACTTCCTGTGATAAAGGGTCAATCACATCAATCGCAAAAATAAAATGATCATCTTGGAGGCATTTTATGGCATAAAAAATATTAAATTGAATCACTTCGCCATCAAGTTCCACTGTGTGGGTGCCATTACAAACATATATCTTAGTTTAGGTTGTATTAAGGAATGATCTCTTTGGTTAGATAGGTATGAGATTATAGGATCATTTATATCTACCATATAACAATCAGTAGGAAATATTAGTTCATTTTCTTGCACAAGCATATCCTCAATCACTACATTTGGATAAGCATTAGCGAGATTAGCCAATTATATGTTAACACTAGTTTCTTTTAATGGGCTTAAATTTTAAAAAGTATAAATGAAACAAGCTATATCATTAATTGATGCTTCTAAATCTAGCATAGTCTATTTAATCATAGTGTTACAAATTTTACAAGGAATGGCAAACATGTTTAGGTCCTTACACTTAGGAGATAGTTTCTTTTAAAAGATCAAAAAAAATTTTCACCGATCCTGATCGTTTCATTACCTCTTAACTTTTGGTTTTTGGTACAGAATCCTTTAAGGAATTTTGTATACCTTATAAGAATTGTGAAATGGTTCTTTGAAATGTCTAGACTTAAACTGAATTCCTAAAAGAGTAGTTTTTCCTCTCTTCTGAAATCCAAAATGTTGTTGAATTGAGCAGGATATCTAGATTGGTTTCTTATTGACCTCCATTCAACTACCTCAGAGTGCTTATCACTACTAAAAACCTAAATATGTAGATTGCATCCCATTATTAGAAACATTCAAATATAGAACCAATGCATGGAAAAACTTTATCTATATTTGGAAAACTCCAATTTATCTCCTCAACCCTGAGAAATATTCACATTCATTAGAATGCTCATTTATTTATGCCAAGGACAATAATCAAGGAGATTGAAAGATGCAACACTTCCTATGGACAGATAAAGCTAATGAATCTAAAGGGGAAAAGGTGAAATGGGATAAATTATGTCTATTTAAACAAGAGGGAGGTCTTGGTTTAGTCCCCTATAGAAGTTATGTAAAGAGTTCTCTTGGCCAAGAGAGTGTGGATAATTCTCAATGACAAAGAGGCCTTACAGTCAAAATGTAACAATGAGTATTACTTAAGGAAAACAAGCTTTTGGTAGCTGAGCATTAATAGGGAACATTCATTGAGTCTCATTCAACTGTTAAAGATGACAGAGCAACTTTATCCTTTATTCAAGTACCATGTTAGGAAGGACAAAAAAATTGGTTTTGGTTTGACAATTGGATTAATTCTAATCTATTGTTCAAAAGCAATGGGATGATTTACCGGACTACTAGAATTATGTCAAAGGACAAGGTGAGCTCTAACAATATTATTAATCTTCTACCATAGTATAACCAATCTCAAAAGGAAGATAGGATTGGTTAATTGGGGGACTTCTCATAGAAATTCACTAACTCATCCTGCTTTCAAATTTTCATACCTCACTTAATTAAGACCTCTTAGTTTAATCCAAAATGGAGAAAAATATTCATTCCCTAAGCTTCACTTATCAATTGGCTAGTGGTTAAACAAAGGCTCAAAATAATTGAGAGATGGTTTGGTAGTATTGATCCTCTTTATTTATTATGTAAAACTTGCATCAAAACTATTTGTCATTTGTTTTTCCAATTTAAGCTTTCTCAAACTATTTAGGCTAGATTTTCCCATATGATACAAGTCTACTACTAAGCTAGAGACTGGGAAAACATAGTAGAATAGTCTAATAAAAGAGCTTGCTCCTTGAAGTAAGATAGTGTTATCTTTAAAACTACTTTCATTTGCTCCATATACACCATATATAGGGAAAGAAACTCCATATTTCACAAATAAGTCGAAATGGAAAAGAATTTCCTAAATGAAAAAAAACAATTGGATAAGGAAAATACTCATAACACATGGTGACCAATTAAGATCTAGTCCTAGGATGAGGATCTTATGGAATTTATAGGGGATTAATATTCCTAAGTAGGATATACTTATAAGCTTATAATATTCTTGTAATCTTATTTACTCAGCTCTTTTCAATTATAGATGTTATGATTGAGCTTTTGTATTGATTTATAAGCTTAGCTTTATTAAAATGAAATTTCATTTATTTTCCAGAAAAAGTAAGTAGCAAAAAACTACCTAAGGTATGGAGAAGGTAAAGCAAGACGTTAACGGGGAGAGGAGCAAATTGATTGGTAATTGAGTAAAGCGAAGGATTAATGAGGTAGAAAAAAGGGAAAGGGGAGCATAGTGGTTAAGGTGCAAAAGGCTCTAGTTAGAAAAGAGAAGGGACATGTTGATAGAGAGAAGGAATATCATTGTTTTTGGACAGTTAAAGGGACAACAAGCTAGTAACTTGCCTTGCTTTTCTTTACTTTTTCATGAACTAAATTGGAATGGATAAAGGAGGAATGAATCTTCACTTATTTTAATTCATTTTTCCATTTTAAATTTAATCACTTTTTTTAATTAGATAATAGAAAGACGGTTAGTACTAGTAGTTGTAGTTCTCTTAAAATTGACACTTACACTCGCTGAATTATAATATAAGAACAATAAGTGCACTTGTCTTAATTATTTTATTTTAATATTTTTTGAGTTTTGAATATAAAATATCTTAATCAATTATTTTGGTTTGCTATTTTATATTATTAAATTCAGTTTAGATAATTATTCCTTTTTACTTCAATCTTTTATTTTGTTAAAATTAGATAATAAAAGACAGTTATTACTACTACAATAATAATAACAATGATTAAGTAAAAATCCTGCTAAGCGCTGAGTCTGGAGAGGTCCAGTATATGCGATCTTACTTTTAATTAATAAATAGATTGTTTCTGAATGACCCACAATTACTAGTAATTATAATTCTTCCAGGAACAATACTCTTATTCACTATACTATACTTTGAAAATGATAGGTGCATTTATCTAATAATCTGTAGTATGATTTACTCTTATTCACTATACTATACTTTGAAAATGATAGGTGCATTTATCTAATAATCTGTAGTATGATTTGAAAAATATACACAACTCGAAGTCCATTAAAAGTGCACCTTTAAACCTTCTAATATCCAAAATTCCAAATTTTATATTCCGTATTCTTGACCATACTTATGGATGGACTAATAAATCTTGATTTGAAAAGTAGTACCTTATGTGTTTGAGAAACACGTATTCTCCATCCATAACCCTTTTGCAAAAGCAGTGACTATAGTTTTCTTATCATTCATGTACAAATAATCAATCCTCTCCTAAAAACATATTGGATTGGAGCTTGCCTAAATGCATTAGCTAAATCAAGCAGCCTATCAACATTTAATTCAATTGGTTTCATCATATAACTATGAATTCTAAATTTTGTGAACCTAGTCCTTCTTATCGTATCATCTATGATCCTAAGTTCACCTAGATCTTCATACGATGAACTTGTCTACATTTTTTTAATATTATTTGTTAGGATACTTTATGCACCACCATAAAAAAAAAAACAGCTTGTTAACTTTTTTGTTAGTCTCTTCACTGACCACCTCATAAAATATGTAATAAAATTCAGATGAACTAGAATCATCAAAGTTGCCAAATGCTTCTCCGTCATGCTCATATATTAGATCATCTTAATTACTTTAATCTGCGTTACGCTCAAATCCATTTTCTTATCAGTTGTATGCAATTGAATAGCTACCCTCTTTAAGCTTTAGCATCAAGCTGTATCTCATTTAGAAGCTATCTCTTAATTAAAAAATAATTTGAACTTATTTTAATAAATTAGCTAAAGTTACAAATTTAAAATTTCTTACAAACTATTGTCATTTTGACATTTAATTTTTTAAAAGGTAAAAGACAAAAAGACTTATGATTCTTCTGAGTTGATAAAAATTTCTTATATTTTAAAATTGTTAAAGACAAAAATATAGTTAATTTAGAAAGACACGTACTTCCTTTTATTAAAATTCTCTATTAAACATGTTATTAGGTGGCGAAGTTTCTTTGTACTGATAATTATGCAACAAAAGAACATATTAATAAATAATAACTTTCTATTTAACATATTAAGTTAAAAGCTAATATATTTATTAGTTCTATATGAAAATAAATTAATTTTTTATCTAATTTATCATTTTATAATATAATAATAAGAGGATTAATTTTTTTATGTGTTCTATATATAAAATTTTATAAAGCGTCAACAAATTAGTTGATGCTTTTATTGTCAATAATAAATCAATGATTAATTTTCATGGGATATGACCCAACTAGACTCAACATCATGGCCGATTAATTTTGCAGTCTTATTTATTTTTTCTTATCTGATGGGTTCATTAGATGTAGCTTTAGTGTTTAATAATTTTTCTTGTGTCACGGGTGGGGTCCGTTAGACAAACTGTTAGTGCTAAGTAATTATTAAATTAATAATAAAATGATATGTTAAAATCAATTTTATTTATTAAAATAAAAATTATTAATTGTTTTGAATAAAATTAGAAATTAAGTATCTTATTAATATTGCTGGATAATAAATAAAAATAAAAAATTAAGCATCTTATTTATTAATGTTATTACATAGTAAACAAAAGTTAATCTCATAAACTAATATTGTTAATAATTAATAAAACATTGAACACATCCTGTTTATATATTTTTGCTAATTCATAATAAACTCCCTAGTGATATGGCTATTTAGTAAAACAAAATTTCAATGCCTATGTAATGATACATGTCTTCAAAACATAAATGACCTTTTTCTGGCATCAATTAAATAAGTTTGTCATGCCTTTAGTCTTTTAAAAATTTAACATTATTTAAGTTCTATTTTAGCAATTTTAAAAAATTATATAAAAATTTTTAATAAAAGCTTAAAATTGTTGGATTTCACTTTCAATTTATGAAAGTTATACAAACTAATATTATAACGTTGTTTTTATTTTTATAATCTTATTTTATTATAGGTTATATATAACATTGAATTATTTAATATTAATTACTAAAAAACTTAAAAAATCTACAAATTTTTAAATTTGTACAATTTTGTTTTTTGCAACTTCCAAACCCCAAAACAAACACAGTTGTCAGCCAAGTCACGGCTCGGTGCCTACCGCTTGTGGAACTTGTTTATAGTCTACATTTCTACATGCTTTAGCTTCCAATACTTCTTCAAACCCAAAGCTTATGTCATCCACACTCAAGAAGCGCCTAAAACCCGCCTTCAGAAGGCCTCAGCCCCAACCTGATAGCAGTTCATCTTATTCTTCGATGATGGAGCCACCGCACAATTTGTTTCCAACTAAAGATGAGTTCTTCCCACTTGTGGCAGTGGTTGCGATCGCTTCCTCTGTAGCCTTCACCTGTCACTTGATTGCCGGTTATATGTATCCCTCCACGATTCCCTTTTGTGATACTCATACCGACTCGCTCGACTCTATCTCAGGTCTGAAATAGTTTGTGCCAGCATGGGCAGTCCATTATTACTTTAGCTTCAAAAAATTTTCTTCGTCTGATGCATTTTTTCTTCATTGCTTTGTGGTTGCTTGCTGGGATGTACTATTGTATAAAACTGCAGTTGTTAAATTAAATGGCAAGAGAGCGAAATTAAAGATATGAGTCTATAGTTGGATTCGAATTAAAGATGTGTTTACAAGTAGTATGAGAATTGACTTGAGCAAAATGTTCAAGTAGGATATGAGTATGTAGTCGGATTGAAGAGTTAGTCAAGTGAGAGGTTCGATTTATAGAATGTTTTTCAAATAGTTTCAATAACGTGAAGGGTAAGAATGTCCGATGTGGACAGGGTGAAGGGGAGTGTTAAAAGACTCGATGTCATTTCTACATCAGAAATGAACAAAGGATTGTAGTGCGGTTTATATATAAGAAAGGATCTATAACCTAATACCTTAAGATTTTGGGTTAAGATATGGACTACTTATATATAGACCTTTCCTCCTCCTTAAAACAATACAAATCTAACACTTACCATTTATATACTCTCAACTGTTACTTTCTGGTGTATTAAATCAATAATTTTGCTCGCAATTATTATCAGTCTTCAGTTGTTACTCTCAATATGATGTACATGGTCTATACTAAGTTGTCTTCTGACATACTGTTTCAGAATTTTGTGAGCCTTGCCCAAGAAATGGAGAGTGTTATCAAGGCAAGTTGGAATGTTCTCAAGGTTACAGAAAGCATGGAAACATTTGCATAGAAGATGGAGATATCGATGAAAGAGCTAAAAAACTTGTCTGTTCTAAGAATCTTAATCATTCTGGTAGACCTCCTTGGTACCCTGAATTCCTTTATTTTCTTCTTAACTTCTCTATCTTTGTACTATACTGCAGTCAGAGTGGGTTGAAGATCATATCTGTAAGTCTTATTCTCAGTTTTTGTGCTATGGTGAAGGGACAGTTTGGGTATGTCAATTGCTACTTACCAACAACTGAGCTGATTTTATATTATGTTGCGAATATCTATTAATTACCTGTATTCACTTTCAGATACCTGAAAAAGAGATATGGAATGCTTTAGGTGGGCATGAATTGATGCAAAACTTCGGTTCTGACAGCTGGATTTATTTGCTTACCAAGAAAAAGGTTGCAGAAACTATTGGTAGATTAATGGAGTTGAAATTAAATTCACTTGGGTACGTATTCATACTTCTTTAATACTGCGATTGAGTGAAAATTTTGGGGTCTCCTTTTTACTGCGATTTAACAACTGTTCTTTCTGTTTCTTTCTCTCTGTGTTTGTGTGGAATAACACCCATTTGTTTGTCTAGGAACAAGGAGTTGAAGTGTCCAGACTCCTTAGCAGAACATTACAAGCCTCTTACTTGCCATATACGTCAATGGATCTCCAAACATGCCTTCATTGCCCTGCTATTTTGTTCAACGGTAAATGTTTTTTAAAGGGAGGCATTTAACACTTGAATTAGGTGTCCAAAGTTGAAGCTTGTTTAGTCTATGAGGCTTTACAGGTTCTGGGGTCAATAGTCTTGTTTTTTAAAGTCCAAAGAACGCGAAATTTATCAGCTAGAGTTGAACAACTTTATCAACAGGTACTGGGGGCTATGTTTCTTTCTTTCATTAAGTAGCCATCTAAATTGTAGTTAGCTTTTAATTCTGCTACCTGCTGTTTCTCATGTATCCTTGCATGGCCTTGCTAGAAGAACTTTTTCCTTATTTACTATTTAATGATAATCATTTTGCTTTTGGCTTCATAATTAATTATACATGAGAAGTTGGTAATGGTAGCTTAAATAGTCTCATGTGAATTTTGTACTATTAAATCAACAAGGAATATAGATGAAAGCACAAAATTCTGCTATGTGAGTGCAAGCATGGAAAGGAGTGGCATGGTTGAAGATATTTTTATAGTTTTAAAAGTTTTTTGTTTCTTTTAATTTATCTTCCTTAGCCTTGTGGATCTTCCACTAAGACTCCAGCATGCCTGAGATTTCGTGAATAAATTGATTTTGCTGGGAAAAGGGAAAAATTTAATGGTCCTGGGTTAAGTTTTTTTATTTCTGACCTTTTGCAAAAGGAAAAAAAGAAAAAAAAATCTGAATTGTAATCTGATGCATGTTAGGTTTGTGAAATACTAGAGGAGAGTGCCTTAATATCAAAGACAGAAAGGGGTGAATGTGAATCTTGGGTGGTGGCCTCTCGGTTGCGTGATCATCTGCTTTCACCCAAAGAAAGGAAGGACCCTGTCCTATGGAAAAAGGTTAACGTATATTTCTTTACTCATTGTAGTTGTTATTGTTGTTGATGCTATTGTTGTCACTAATGGACTTGAATTTGCTTATATCTTTAGTTACTATCTATTCGTCTTTTTATACACAATTGATTCATCTATATGAATTCTAATGCCTGAGTAAGATGATAATAGTTTCTTTACCTCTCATGTTCTGGAGTGGTATTCTTCTTGTATAAGTTAAGAACTTGAGCATCATGGCAAGTCAAGCCTACAGGAGATCCCATTTTATTGGACGCTGTTGGGTATTTATATCTGAGATGTTACAGTAAAATTATGTAAAGAGTTAGTTGTTCTGCATCTTCAAAGGGATTTTGCCCTACCTTGTTACTTTTGTTTCTTTGAATATATGCAACTTAACGAGAGAAAAAAAAACATGAATTGTTTTTTATTTTATCTTCCTTTGAACATAGGTTCATATTATCTGCATTGAAAAGCCCAATAACATTATTTTCACTTCCAGTATTAACATTATTTTCACTTCCATTATGAAGAATTTTGATCTGGGAATACTGTCTTTGTGGGTTAAGATTGAAGGTCTATGTATTGAAAAGAAGAAAGATTGAAAGAGGCCTAGAATTATATCTTATGACTATCTCGTGGATTGCCTTGGCTAAACGAAATAAGTCAATTGATTTTATAACCTTTACAAGCTCTATTTTATTGAAGTTGTAAAGAGAATCGATCAGTAATTCTGCTAATTTCATCATTTGAGTTTGTGTTTGACTATGTCATGAGGTTGCGGCCCTTATAGATTGTTTGAGGTGGTGTATATTTCTCTTTTAATAAAGAAAATCCAATTCCGTAAAGTGACGTTAATTTTATTGCACCAGTACCTATTATTCCATGACGTGAAAAAGACTTGGACCCAACATCTAATTCCTTTTGAACTTCCTTCTTCAGTGCATTTTATGCTTATGAAAGCTGTACCATATATCTTATGAAGTTGAGATGAGTTAATTTCAATATTTTAGTTGCTTCTATCTCGCAGGTTGAGAACTTAGTACAGGAAGATTCTCGAATAGATCAGTATCCTAAGCTGGTAAAGGGTGAATCAAAAGTGGTGTGGGAATGGCAAGGTATGAGTTGTGATGCTGTATATTTGATTGGTCAAAGAAGGGATGTTAAGTATGCAGTTGCTGATTTTGTAATGTAAAGGAGCATCTTTTCTGTGTTAAAGGCGTAGCATGTCGGTTGACTTTGTTTTCCGGCACTGGTGAAATTATCTTAATTGGGCTTACATTGTGTCCCAACGTGGACCCAATAGTGGTTTATTTTTCTTGATCATATGCATGACGTGTGTTTGTTCTCGCATGCATAGTTGAGGGTGCTTTAAGCTCAACAGGAATAAAAAGAAAGGGAGAGGGACACAAATTCGTGTCTGATGATGCCAGCAAAGTGAAATCTGCTCAAGAAAGCCATCTTCTGAGTTCTGGTGAGCTTGCTTTCCTAAAAGTCTGCTTTAAACACGCTGATACAACTACAAGCAACAATTGTCTATAGTTCACTTTTATGACTTGAACTTGCCTACAGTTTGTTTGCTTTCCATGATATTTACCTAACTAATATGCAAAAGCTACCAATATTTCTGCAGAGTCCAGGATATTGATGTTTTGAATATATTGCTATGGTCCTGCCTACCCCAGGGCCAAGGCGAATTATTCCTTCGCCAAAGATTCAGGAGAAATTATATACAAAAGAAGGTTCTCAAAAGGTCGAGTTCAAAGTTCTTCTGTACGTCAGAATACAATTATGGAGATGTTAATTTTGCTGATCTTCACAGTATGTCTTGGAGGATTACTGATGGGTACGGAGATTGGTACGTATCCTGTACATGTCGATTATTACCATCCTTTTCTGCTACAACGTTTCCATCTTGAGAAGCTATAACCTGTTTCTAGAAGCATCATGAACTCCTAAACTTCCAATACCGAAGTTGAACTTTTTCTTATCATTGGAGTTGTCCAGATATTTCTGGTTATTTTGGTTCCCAAAACGTCTTCCTTGATTAAACTTTCGCTTTGGCTCTAATTTAAGAAATTAGTATCAAAGTTGCAGGTATAAGTCATCGTAATGCTGCCAGTTATGGCTTCATGAGAAATAAACAATTATAGGGTAGTTACTCTTTAACCCTTCCTTCCCAAAACCTATTATAAATGATAAAAGTTTCGGGCGTATAAGAAGCTTTATTTGTAAATATCTTTAAAATAGTGGCCTTGATTTTTTTAATAGAAAATTAAGAAAAAAGAAAAAAATGGATTTAGCGGCAAGAAGCAAAATGGAACGTTGAAATGGCAATTTGTAAACGACTAATTAATTTCCATTATTCATCGAGGTTCCAAAAGATTATTAATTTGTTTGGCATGGGTGGATTGTATTAATTTTTAGCTTATTTTATTAGTAGTTAGTTGAATTATATCAGCTTATTTTATTAGTAGATAATATCAATTATTTATTTAAAAATATTTGGTAAAATTAATTGTTTAATATTAGATGTTTATTTGTAAAATGACTTATAAAGACATGATTTAAAAAAGATTTATAAGGACAAAAGTATTATATTTTAGTATTTTTTTGATTATTCTCACAAGAATTTAGGTTTTTGAGAAATTGCTACTACTATTACTTTCTTTCTCTATATCTAGTTAAAGTTCAATTTTCTATTATATTAACTTATTTTCTACTACTACTTTCTTTAACCATATTAACCTACTTTCTTCCTCTTGTATCTAAACAGAAAATATCACAATATAAATGAAGTTTAACAATACAATTCAAATAGAACAAAAGAAGTTGACACTATCATTTAAAGCAAAGATTTATAATAATCTAAGAATAACGTCTAACTAAACTAGATGTAACATTATCACGAGTAGTTGCCATCTTCTGAGTTTTCGGCTCTTCAACTCTTTGTATAGAGTTAGCTTCAATATCTTAAAATACATTTGAAGATATAAATTTAGGATCATGATCGATGACGTTAAAAGTCAGGTCACCAATGCTTCTTCTAATGTAGTTTTGTAAAGTAAAAGTTGCACAAATTATTCTATTTTGATCCATCAACGAATACTCGGGCATTTCTCTAATATCTTCCATCGAGCCTTAAGAACACTAAAATCCCTCTCAATACAACTTCTCAATGATGAATAAGCAGGATTAAAAATTTCTCGAGATCCTCTTAAATTTGCACTACTAAACTCCGATTGATGATATCTTATCTTTAGGTAAGGTGTCAAATATTCGTCTCATTTTTGATAGCCTTTATCAACCAATTAATATTTGCATGAGTGTCCATAGAGGCAATATAATTAGTATGAATGATATTATAAGAAGTCCAACAACAAATCTTACAAATCTTAAAATTACATATTGGTGGTTTTAGAAATTTGAGTCTTGGATTACTGATTGAATCAAGGAATATATGAGAATCATGTGTTGATCCCCCCTAACTCACTAAAACATACGTGAATAGTAAGTCAAAGTCACATGTTGCTAATACATTTGTAGTCGATATTTCTTTCCATCCTTTATATCGCATTTGATCCTCCTCTGCAATAAATATAGCTACATGTGTACCATCAATAGCTCTAATGCAATCCAAATATAAAATAATGATCATAAGATGATAAAACAACCATTTCCAATGAAAAATATAATGAAGGAGGAGGGGGAACATATTCAATTACCTTAAAATGTGGCATATACATAGCATCATTGGAAATTTATGGTGGAATCTCCTTAAATTCGAGATTTTTTGGTACGAGTATATCCTTTGAAAATCCATCCATGATATTAAAACATTCTTTAAAAACTCTACTCACATTTCACTAGAATGTTGAAAGCGCTCTTGGGCATCATTATTAGAGGCAACTTTCACTTAGGACATACACAAATAAACCAACTTTTTTCCAAAATTGACATCCTATCTGAAGGCCTCAAACCATAATTGTTTTCTAAATGTATTTTGATTAATCCTAAATGTATTAAAACATCGTTTTTTATAAACATTTAATAATTCATTCATCCATAGTTCTCTTGTTAGATAGGAAGTCATGCATAGTTCCTTGTATATATGGTTCAAAAAATACACACTCATATGATCCGCGACATAAGGCACCAAATCCTAAAACTCATTCTTGTTGTCCAAATTTTGCTTTATTTGTAGAAGTTGCATAATTTGCATAACATTATCATCCCTACCTAAAAATCAACAAGTAAAATTATATTCTAAATAAACAAGACACTTTTATGTTTAAATATAAAGAAATAAATAATATAAGATGTAACAAAATTATAGATTACTAATATGATAACATAATATAATAAATAAGCTAACTAAGTACATAATGTCTCAAAACACAAAATGTCAACATAAGTGCACAAATTATACGAACAATAAACTAAATGTAGTAATGCATAGAAACTATGTTTAATGTTTCTTATGCTCTTTATGCTCATACAAAAACTTTATGTATTTAACTCTCTTTGTATCATTTGGTAAATTGAAAAAATGGATCTTATTTGTAGATCTTCAATCAAAATGCAAGCAAAGTAAAATTTAGGTGTACCATTCTCTAAACCAAGCAAAGTACATAATTTTTCCACAACATTTGAAGTATCATGATTTGACGGATTAACACCACTCTATGATGCACCGATAGTCATCGTGTTTAACATTTTCATAATGGAAGTATTTATGTCTATTGTTGCACTTTGTCTCCTTTGAATGAATTGCATCATATTGTCAAGGCTCTCATACATTGTTGTAGATCCTCATACCCTTTTAGTGGAATTAGTTCTTATACTCTTGTTACTTTATGAACTATCACTCTCTAAAACCCTTTTGCATCTTCTTGAGTTACTACCTTATAGTCATAATGCTCATCACCAATCACATGGTAATTGTTTAGACCACTAGTCTCATCTATAGTATCATGATCATGATAGCCTGACGATTGATGATGAGCATTATGACTACAAGGTAGAGAAGGAATATAAACTTCCTCAACTTCTTGTTATTCTTATGGATGGTTAGCCATAACACAAAATATAGTCTCCCCTTAGGCCAACATCCAGAAAGTTGAATCAACTTACATTTAAGCTCAGGTTCAAGCCCTTCCTTTTTAAATGTTTTAAAATTGATGTTCTCCTATAAAAAATATAAATTATTTAACTATCTATTTAGCATTGATGGCAAGGAAAATAACTTATAATGGGGGGAAAAAACTAACCTTAATCTTCAAAGTCCACCGTTCCTCATTGACATTGATTGTTCCTTTGTCATAGTCCCATCCTAATCTCGTTTCTTTCCCTTTCTACTATTTTCAAAGACCACTTATAGCTCTCATCCAATTAAACTTTTTTTAAGTTTATTTTTATCCTATGGTAAGTTGGCCGCATTATGAAACTCTTCCTCCACCTTCTTCCATGGTAACCTTTGACAAATAACTCTACCACTTTTTCCTTTGCTCCTTTGAATATATTGGTTACAAATGTTACAATATAAAAGAAGTGCTTCTTTTTTCTAATGAACCTTGCCTATATCATTTCCTCTTGACTTTCTCCTTTGTTTCCTTTTTAGGATGGTGCCATCTAACCATACAAGATGAGAGAAGATTATATACTAGTTAATCAATTTGAAATTGGTTTCACAAGTTAGTTAGTTAGTTTTACTAACTTGAATGCATGATCACAACCAAGCCAACTTCCTTTCACCATAAAAAAAAACAACCTCAAAAAATCATCATCATATAAGAAATAAAATTTATAATAAAAAATGAAAATCATATAAAGTGATATTAAATGATCTTGTTTCTACTAGAGAACTAATCTGCAATGCATACTCATTTTTACACTTAAATAATAGTCAAAAATAAAAATAAGCCTCCCCCTCCACCTCACTTATAATTGTAATTTCCAACAAAAATAATCCTAATCAGCCTGTAAACTCCATAGCCATTACCACCAAAATACTGAATACTTGCAAAATATTGAACACAAAGGTATCCTCCCGTTTAGTAAGATATTAAACACTTGAAATAGTTAAAGCAGCAAGATTAGTTTTGTAGCAAATAAATAAAGGATCACAATAGTCAATAGCATCAAAATAATACGTAACTAAAATCTGCCTTTATGGACATAACAACTTTTAAATAGAATCTAACTTAGTTATGACAAAAATACTTCAGATTTTGTGAAAAGGATCTACAATCACAAATAGTGCAAGAGTGCAGAACCGTTTAAGAGCAAAAACGAAATGACATCAAATCTAACTAGCTAATTTGGTTATTATTTTTGCAAGCATGACCTGATAAAAATCAAATCCACAATCCTAGGCAAAATCATCATAATTACAAGCTCATACAAATCAAATCAAGTTGTTGTTCAAAAAAAAGAAAAAGAAAAAAATTTGCTTATAAATTAGATATAACAAAAATCAAAACATCGAAAAATTCAAATAATAATGCCAAATCTGTCAAAAATTAAAAAAATTGAGTATGCAGGTAAGAATGGGGGGACGGTAGAGGACAAACTTAGAAGAGAAGATGTCATTGGTTGGAATTTGATCGACACATACTAGTAAGGTTAGCTGTTGTAACATTCACAGCACAAAATGTATATCTCTCTCTATTTCTCTCTCTTCACTCCTCTCTCTTAGCAACGTATCAGTAAAGTTAGGGAGTATCTCAAAGTGTTTTAAGATTTTCCATTTTAAAGGTGAAAAGAGTGGTATGGGACAGTTATGAGTAACAAATGAAGTTAAATGCAAGTTTAGAGTTTGCTGTCTCTATTCAAACAAAATCATATATAGAGCTCACTAATTGTGTAAAGTTGGATATTAAAGCTAAAGAATAACATAACTGTCATCGCCAAGTTTATAATAACCATGTTAAACAAACTATGGTGATGATTGAATTAGGTACCCTTTGTAACAATGATACCTACATTGTTTTTCACCCTTTTTCTTCCAACTATATACGGTGGAATGAGTCGAAAGATGTGAACAATTGTGCTAGCACCATTTCTCCTAAATAACGCATTGCATAGTTTAGAAGTATGTCGAGCTCTACATGATTGCAAGGAGACGAGAGGCATATAGAAGCGTGTGTAGCTTGTTGCTATCTTCATTTTTCTCTATTGTGTACTAGGGAGAAAAATGTCTTCAACCTTTTTTCTTTTGTTTATCCGTTGCTTTCTTTTTCTAGGGTTTTTAAAAGTAGCCTTCGAACTTGAACAGTTAAAAGGGATGGCAATTCGTACAGGCTTCTCACATGCTTAAGAGGTTTGTATCCCACTTTAATATGTTTTTTAACGGTAGAAACAATTTCAAAGAGTTAAGTCTAAGCTTTATATGATCGAAGGAATACAAGCTAGAAACTAGAAAGTAGAAACTATCATAAGGTTCACTGAAAAGGGTCAAAGGTGAGCTGATGAGGGTCTTTGGCATAATTTTGGAAAGAGAAGTATGTATACAAAATTGCATTCTCTCTATACTTGAGTTATATATTCCTCGCCTGTCTGTATATGTTATATGGAACATCCTAAAGAATTTAGGCATACATTTTGATGCTTGTATTTGCTTAGGGACTTGTTTCATCAATATATAATTGGTCACTATTTAAAGAGAAGGAATTGCAGGAAAGAAGTAGAAAACAAAAAGAATATGCCAACTGGAGACTTATCCAGCACATAAATTTAACAACCACCACGAGTATAGAACTTTCAAACCTTCGTGAGGGGAAAATTTCACTGAAACCTAACAATAGAGAGAATCATTATAACTACATCGAGGATGAAACCAGAGAGGTCCAAACCCTTTAGTTACTTCCATTCCATAGAGAGAATAAATGTTACCTAGTTAAAGATATTGGGCATAATCATCTTTTCATATATTAATTTTTCAATAGCTGCAGCAAAACGCTCCTCAAAGAAGCATTTCTAAAAATAATATATTGGTATTAATCTGCCAACCCAATCAATTGATCACCAAACATGATTATCAACAATTTGACATGATCAAACAGCTAAGTACTTCAATCTGTCAAAAAATAGCTAATCAGTCATTTACCAAACAAGGCCTGTGGTTTTTCTATTTTGGAGATTTGAACTAAAAAATATTGTAAAAGTAAACAATTCTTAATCCTTCCAACTTAAATTAAATATTTTTTATTTATACATGCCGATTAATTCATATTTAAAAATGAAAAGTTGTATGCCTAATGTCAATATATTAACTTTGAGGAAAAGCACATTAAATGTATAATTATTTTTTTAAGAAAATAATCAATATATTATCACCTGACGTTTGATTGTTAACTCTAATAAGTAAGCATACATATTATGTCGCATGCTTACACGCATCTTACATACAAGTAAGCTCGTTTAAAAGGAGCATACACTTCTCTTTATCCTTATCCAAATATTCATATAGCATGTCGTCAGAATATGACCTAATATTGGGTTAACTACTTATGCTTAAGTTTAATTCAAAATTAAATTGTTAAACAATCTTGATCATTCATTCGATTCTATGATGGATGTACTTAGGGATAATAAAATAGTCTAATTCAAGTCAACCAAAATCAATAATTCACGCTGAACTCTTATCTTTTACTGAAAAAAATTTTGACTTTCAAATTGAACCTAAGCTTGAGTTTCCAATATTGAAAGTGAGAAGATAAAGAGGAAGAAGATGATTTTATAAATAAAACATCTAGCTGCAAATTCTTATATCGGAAGTGATAAGATAAAAAGATGATTGCATAAATAAAGCATCTAGGTTTTGTCTAAAATATAAATCTTCAAAATAATTGGGCTTTCGAGCTTGATCGACTTAAATGAACTTTGGATTCATTTCTCTAAAAAGATTAAAATTTTTGCCTGACTCGTTCTAAATGAATTTTAGACCATTTAATATTTCTACAAAGTAGTCAGGCTTTTACATTTAACTTAACTAGATTAAGATTTAGACAAGTTAAAGCCTATTAGGCTCGGAATCAAACCAACCCTATTAGGCTCGACAGGATTTCTGATAAGCTTGAGATTGAAAAAAAATCTTTTATATGGCCTAAGTTTGTCCTCATTTATTGCCACCTCTAAATGTACTAGATTAAATTATAAAGCATATAAATTGGTCCTTTTCTTATCCATTAAGATTTGTAAAGAACAAACACTAATTAATCCATCAAAACATCTGTAAATAAAAGAGATCAAGGGAAAGAAATCAATTTATTTAGAAACATGTTTACAATATGTCTATTTTAACAAATAATTCATGTAGGTATTTATCTGTCATATTAAGAGAATTGTATGATCTAGATCATGAGAAAACATACGTCTCCTTTGCATAAATATGAGAAAATATCTATCTTTTTTTTATAGATCTTGTCATTTCTTTAGCTTTTCTAGTTTAGGGTTAGGGTTAGGGTTAAGGTTAACAATCACTGTATTGACAGTGTGTCATAACGTTAGTTAAAATAAAATAACTAGACTACTACTACATCAATAGTGAGTCTAGGTTGATCCCACAAAGAGTGTGTGGCAAGTTTATGAAATGAAATTAATCAGTGGTTAGGTTTAGGGGGTTTGGATTTTTGGAATAAGAAAATAAAATGAAACTAGACTAACAAAAACAAATTAAAGAAAACATGTGAGAAATGATAAAAGTGGGGAATTTAGTAGGGATCCGATTCTTTGGTTCAATCTTAACCTATACCCTAATTAAGTATATTTTATGGATTTGTTGTTTCCTAACCTCTCCTAGCAACTATTAATCGTGGATTAATAATTAACCCGAGTTTTCCCTTAGGTTTTGTTTAATTAAGATACAATTGTTAATTAAAACCTAACTACTGAATAACCTAGGATACAATCTTTAGATTTAATTAGGCAGTAGCATTATGAATTAGGAAAACTGATTAATTAAGGCAACAATCACATATGATGCGTCATTTAACCTAGTTCATGTTAACCCTAATGATTACAAAACATTAGTCATTACACATGAACTTTAACATAACAATTACGAATTATATCGAAATTCTAGTAATGGGTTTGCAAATAAACAATTCAATGAATGTATTAAAATCATCCTTTCACAATACCCAATGAGTTTATACACAAATAACTAAACAATAATAAAATCTGATTATCCATACACAACCCAAATCCATATGCCTAGGACAACATAATCAATTTAATAGGAGAGAAAGAAACAACAAATATATGAAAGAAATACTTAACTTGGGTCGTTGGCGTCGATGTCACCTCCGAACTAGCGTCAAGAACTTAACCTTCCATTGGTCTGTCTAAAGAAAATGCTTCAACCCGACTCAAATAAGCCTGCCCCTTCAGCTTTCTTCACTGCGCTTCCCTTTCTCGCAAGTTCTCTTTTGTCGCCACTGTTTTATTCTCTATTTGCTACTATTCATTGATGTGATGAATAAATGTTGTTGGACCATCTTACTATTCCTACCTCCTTAACCCTATGCTGCTTCTCTAAAGAAAATATCTACATTTCACTCTTGCATCTGTGTTAAACGCAAACAACGCTGTGTTAAATATAGACATTAATCCTCAACCCAAAGACTGCATTTTGGTGCCCTTCACTACATATATGCATTTTGCTCCTTCACCCTGCTGCCGTTTTCTGCTCCACCAAATTGACATTTTTACATGGCAAAAACATGCACGTGCCTTGCTTTCTATGATTCTTCTTCTTTGTGTTCCATTTTTCTTGTCTTCCTTTTGTCATTTAATTTTCTTCTTCTTACCCACAAACACAAGTAAAAATTAATCTTTGAAAAATGGCCAAAATATAGAGATTTCAACTCACTTTAACTTCTTTGCTTTTAAATTATACCTAAAATCACATATGAGTCAAAGTAAGTATCTTAAGCAATTTCATATCAATGATCACTAAGTGTTATAAAATATTTTCATAATCAATCAAGCACCTATCAATTTCCCCCATACATAGCTTTTGGTAGTCTTTGGGAAAAAATATTAAAATTAAGCTCAAAGACCCAAAAACATTTACTCAATTCCCATATGTTTCAAGAATACATAATCACAAACAAAGATGAATGAATTTCAAAAATCATAGCAAGAACTCAATATTCCAAGCCGTTACACATGATCAATCAACATTCAATACCTTCAAAAACTGAGCAATCTAATGGTAGACTTGGAAAATATGTTTAACTAAAATATATCTATAGGTACACTCAATACCATTCATGATCATATCATTCCACAACTTTGCATATCATTTCATTTCTCTACCGCTAATGTTCACATGCAAAATCAAGGATTAAAGATCATTTCAAGGTTATAATATGGGTAAAGGTAAGGTGAGATATATTTGGGTCAAGTAACATGAAAGCCATTGAAGCTCGTGAAAAAAATCAACACTCAATAGGACATTAAGTGCATAAGTTAACACTCATCAAAAACTGAGTATTGTCAGTTATGATGAATGCAACAATTATATTTCACAACCCCGTACAATTCTCACACACAAACCACATGAAGCATATACTAAGCTAAAGGAATCACTCATACAATTTATGCCAACAACACATTGAAATCACAAGAGTGAACCTTCCCAGCCAACATCTACCTCATATTCAATATACTTAAATAATACATTCATTACAACTCTAGGAAGATGCATTAATTATGAATAGCTTTGCAAACTCATATGCACTTCCTCCTTGATAAATTGATTTAAACAAAAATTTTCATTCTTTTTCTTTTTCTTTCTTTCTTTCTTTTTCATTTTCTTTTCTTTTCTTGCGCTTTTCTCTTTTCTGTCTTTCTTTTCCTTTTTTTTACATTAAAAGAAACTACATTAATATGGGAATTTCAATGATAAAGCATAAAATAACATCCCATCATTTTAACCAACCCACACATATGTGCACCCCCATACTTAGAATTTTGTACATCCACAAACTCAACAATTACAAATGTTTCACTAGCTTTATGGCTTGGGTAGGACATTTGGTTAAATATAAAGCATGTAATGAGGTTGATACAAAACGAAAGGCTAATAAGGCTCAAAGAGAAAAATCATGTTAATGGGGTAGGCTATTGGGCTAATGTAGCTTATGAAACAAAGAATGCCTAATCATGTCCATGTTAATGCATGTAATGAAAATTTCAAGGTAAAATCAGGATGTACATGTCATGAAGGTCACACATTTTCAAAAGACAATGAGACTGATATGAATGTGTCAGTCTAATAAAGCTCAAAATCTCACCGACTTTGTCTACCACTAGTCACTTCTCTTCCAAAGATAATGCAAATCAACCAATCACAAAAGTAAAAGTATATGCTAAGGTTGCTGTGAAGTTCTCTAGTCAAATTACACTCTAATCATGACTATATAGTCTTGGAATTAACATAAAAGAGAAAATGTTTATTTTGTTGTTTTATTCTTTCTCTCATTTTGATTGAAAACTTAAAATAAGTAAAACAAAAAAATTTATAACCACAAATGCATATAAAAAGTAATATGGAAATGTAATGGAAAAGAAATTTACTTCCCCTGGGTTGCCTCCCAAGAATCGCCTTTGTTTAAAGTCGTTGGCTCAACTCCTTCTTCTCCTCACGTGACAAAATTGTGATCTTCAGGTACTACAGTTAGCACCACTTCTACGCGAGGTTGTTCCGGGTAAGGCCTTAGTTAATCATCATTTCCATTTAGCATCCTCCCTATCCTTAAATTCTCAATCTCGACTGAGTTCATACACTCCAGAGATATTTTAAATGTCTCTTTGTCTTTTTCTTCATAATTTAATTCCTCTAATCTACTATGTAAAGGTAACGAGTCATTCTCAATAATAAAATGGAATTTAGTACTTACCTCTAATAGGTGTGAATTACATCACGTTTTAGGGCTTAGTTTGTTATGTATTAAGGGTTAATTTGAGTGGTTAGTATGTGTTTATGTTATAATTGTGTTCGTTTGTGTGTTTAAGTGTTTTTATGGGTTAGTATAAGTTTTTGAGCTTAAATATTATGTTTTTGAGGTACCTTGATGTGTTTGCTAATATTTTAGAGTTAACATCGAAGAATAGA
>JANIIA010000005.1:19444126-19461739 GCA_027478495.1 Erythroxylum alaternifolium
TAATAAAAGACTTATGATTTTTCTATAAATACGGAAAAGCTTTTAGAAGCTAGCACTTTTACCTTTTCCTCTCAAAAATAGTTTGAGAATTGCTCTGTGGATACCATCAGAGGCTGGACGCTTGGACAGCTCATGATTGATCGATTGGAAACGTTCTAAAGATTTTTCAACTGGAAAGCGAAAAAGGTACGATTTTTAAATTGTTTAATGTTTTATTCTAGTTTATACAATTATCAGGATCCGCTCGAAATCCGTAAAATTTTTATTTTCCGCTACGCCCGTGATTCGATCACGGCTGGATTCCAACATTGTGAACCTTCTTCCGATTGCTCTCCAATACTTGCCTCCTTGTTTCAAGGTTAATTTCTATTGGTAGGAAACACGGATGGTCCTAAAAAACTTCTTATCCTTCCCAATTCTCGCAAGGGGAATGGAATCAAGTAGCTCTTTCTTTAACACTAAAACACATTTTAGCATACCAATCGTCTTCTTTGAAATTATTATCTCATCATTGCAAATGAGTTTGGCAATATTGTTAGCCAACAGACTAAGCCATTTTGTTGACCAATACTCTAATGGTACGTCATGGACATGCATCTATATGTTAACGTTTTTATGTTTAATGAATTTTATGTTTGTATCTGACCTCCAAAACTGAAATAACAAAGGCAGATATTGGATATGTGGCCAGCTTCCAAGATCTCTTTTGCACCAGCATTTGTTGAGAAAAGATAATAAGGTTGTCCTCAGAAATAATGAGTCTTACCTTCTCAGAAGCTCGAGGCAAAGTGCAAGGAGCGTCCTTTGTTCTCTCCCGCTACTTGTCACCAATTTAGAGCTGAATTGATGCTAGGGAAAGTAGGAGAAGAAGTATCTTGCGAATGAGACAGCTAAAAGGGACCTAATGGAAGAGGGAGGGAAACACTAGAAGCGGAAAGGCTCGAAGAAACTGCCAAAGGTGGAGAGGAAGAAGATAGAGAAGGAATGATGGCAAAGTCAATTTATCCAACTTTACCTGACTTGAAACATCCAAGAAGCTGCAAAAGGAGGAGAGAAAGAGGATAGAGACGGAATGGTGGAAAAGTAAATTTATCAAGTTTACCTGACCTGAAACAAACATAACTCTGAGCAAAAGCTTAAAATAGCAAAAGCACACAACATAGAAATGTGTTTTTTGAAAAACCGATCTAAAAATAGTAATAAACAAAGGGCAAGAGGATACAAACACTGAAAATCTAAAAATGCCCTTGAGAGGAACAAGTTACCCGCAAACGAGAACACACCAACGCTAGGAGAATACCAAAGGCAAAGAGACACATGATAGCTGAGGAAACAAAGATTAAACCAACTTCTGGAGTTGAAGGCCAATGGAGAAAAGAAACTCCCAAGAAGAAACAGGAAGCCATCCTAGCCCTTTCTAAAAAAGCCATAATTAATTTGTTTGTTTTTTATTTTTTAAAAACTTGAGTTTATGAATACACTGTACATCTTTTAACTTTTCAATAACAAAGAATTACGAAAATTATTCATTGTCTCATAAAGTAGTCTTATATGATTTTGTATACCGACAAAACGGAATTTCCTAAAGAGAATAATGCAGATGTTAATTAAGTCATTAAGATGTGTTACTTAGTGATTAGCATACAAATAAATAACATAATATAAGGATACATGTGCAACCGAAGAAAAAAACTCTTTTTCTTTGCCTTTTCCCATGTCAGACATATTTTAGATGTATGTTCTATTGTTATTGATTGATAGTTAGCTTTTATTCCTATTTTAATATACTATAAAACTATCTTTTTCTTTGCCTTTTCCCATGTCAGACATTTTAGATGTATCTTCTATTGTTATTGATTGATAGTTAGCTTTTATTCCTATTTTACATTTCCATGGATTGTATCATTTTTGCCCTTGGATAGAAGACCTTTCCCTGTCTCTATTTCCTCCAACATTGCTATCCATCAAGACTAAGATTTTACCTTTGATCAATGTGTGAACAAGTTTGGACGCAATCTTTTGACTACAGTTAGAATGTGTGGTTATGGGACAATCTTCATGTTTATACATCTATGAAAGCGAGCGAGAATTCAAGTTCCTCAGACCTGCACAAGCTAAAACTTCAAATTGTTTTGACATGCTGTGCAAGTAGAAACACTTGTGATCAGAAAACACCAAGCGGCCACATGACAGGAGCACACGTTTTATGTGGCTGAAAGCAAATCATTCATCGATTTGGCTAAAAGCAATACATCAACCGGCCACATAAGCATACTTCAGTCCACTCCCCCCTCTTTTTTTTTTTTTCTTTCCAGAGAAGGCTCAAGAGCATGGCGAAAATATCTATTCCAAAGAACAAAAATTATAAAGAAAAAAAGGAAGAATAAGCCAGTAAAAAAATGGTCAACCCACAAGGTCATGACACTAAAGAGGTGCTTTAACACACAATCATGCATACGCACAAAAGCAACTTGCAGACTTACGTCCAAATACAGTCACTACTTTCAGATCCAAATTCTTTACAAATTTGCATCAATACATCCTCCCATTGCACTCCGAAGAGCCACAATAACAGTACTTTTTTTTAATTCCATCAGAATCAAAGACCTGATCAATCATATAATTGTAGTCGTATGTCAGCTCTTGAAGTGGAGGAATGTTCTCCGCAGCAAAAAGCATTATGTGGGGCATTCTCTTGTCATCATGATCGTAGAGAACATTTTGAGCATAAAGATTTGGAGAACAACTATGATTGATGAATCTCCCCACATTCCCATACTCTGCCGCATCAATGGTGAAGCTACCATCCTTTTGAACTTCATCAGAGCTTGCCTGCGCGTCAAGCATGGGAATAGAAAGCCCGCTCCAAAGAGATTTGTCATTGTAGTTGTTTCCAATATCGAACAAATACTCATCATTACCCGTTCTTCTCTCTGCTTCCTTCTCTTCCAGGAGTTCACCAATGTACTCACAGATGAAACTTCCAGAAGGGATTGAATTTAAAGATCTTACACCCCATCCTCTTGAGTCAGTTTTGAAGATTTCAAGCTGAAATTTAATTCCATGCTGGCTAACTCTATTGTAGCAAGAAGGAGGACATTTACAAGAAGGACCACATTCATAGACCAGAGGCTTTGCTTCAACTATAGCACCATTATGGTTATAAGGGATCTCTCCACCATTTTTTTCCATACAAGAACAGTTACTGGATTCAGAGCATCCACGGGTGCAACTACAACCCTTCGGTTCGACTGGATGGCACCAATTGGGATATATCATTCTGTTCAGATACTTAAACGGAGGAGGTTTTTCATCATCTATGTTATTCACAGCACAAATTGCAATCTTCTCTTCCCCTTGTGAGATATCATCTACACAAAGTCCCTCTCGTGCCTTAATGTTCTTGGATTTCTTCACTACCTTCCAAGCAAGCTCTGGCTGACCTGGAATTCTTACCAGCTTGAACTTAAACACCAGTTTTTCATGCGGTCCCATAGCTTGCCAGACCTTCTCCACCAAATATAGTCCATCATAGATGTATGTTCTACCTCTTGAATCCGAAGAATCAGGCATCTTTGAATCCCCACGGATCACCCTAACAGGATTCTTTGCATCCTTACTATTCTTCAAAGCAAGATTTCCTCTTTCGAGCTTTTGATCTTCAGGATCCTTTCCTCCACCACTCATGTTCCCACCTTGACCCATATACGTCAAAACATCTGATTCTCCTGTTTCATCATCATACCCTCCAGATGCCACAATACTAGTGGCAATAATTGTTCCAGCTTGCTTCACATAGTCTATACCACCCTGAATTTGACGATGAAGACCTATAATGTTAAGCTCAATCCTATATTGAAATTCATCACCAACTTCAACTCCAGGGACAGGTCCAATTATTTGTTTGCCAGTGTTAACATATTTTCCTTTGTCCTTGAGGATCTTCGCTGCTTGGAGATCAACTCTCCTACGAGCATTCCCATGTTCCTTCACCTTTGATTCTTCTTCCTGCAAAAGCTTCCTGCAGATAGCTTGGAATAATCTTAAAGTTTCCCTCACTTTGCTTCTGCTAACTGCTCCATTGCTATCATTGTCTCTACCCTTTGAAGCACTGGTACAGTGTGGAGGAAGGCTCACATGTAAATTTTGTCTTCTCCTAACCAGTCTATAATCATAACTATTGTCTTCTTTTTCAAGTTTATTGTCTTTACCCCATACAATCTGGCCTGTGCATTCAGAAGCCTCTCCCTTAGAAGATGATTTCTTTTTTATACACACTCCTTCCAAGTTCTTTACTTCCTTCTTCTTGGCCTCCAAAGTAGCTTTTGGCTGTTCAAGCAATAATAAGGTATCTTTCTTACCTCCCCTTTCTCCTATTCCAGCGGTCAAGTTAGCATATTTATCAGTCCTCTTCCCCTGTCGCCAAGGACAACTTCTTTCAGCCATAAGACCTTGCACAACTTCCCTGTTCATTGTAAACTCAAAGTCATTAAATTCTTTCCCAACCTTTTGATTTTGACAAGCAAAAGAATTAGAAAACTCTGTCCCAGGGTCCTTTGCAGAATCCGTCAAGTCTTTTTTCAGATGGTCTTTGAAGCCTCCCATTAACCTATCACCACACTGGGGAAGTACCTGGGACATTATACCCTGACAGTTTTGAACGCTTCCCTGAGGAGATTTGGTGCTCCGTTCTTCAGCATCCATGTGCAACACTAGCAATGCATTCTCTGCAACAATGTCCTTATCCATGGCATGTGCAAAGTCGTTCATTAATTTCTCCCCCAAATCTCCTATGTCCATGTCAGATTTTAGATCATAATGATTTTGACTGCTTTCCACATTATATTTGATCCATCTTTGTAGTCGATTCTCTTGATCCCCTTTAACCTCACTCCCGCAAGCAGCTCTTGAGTCATCCTGGGTCCTTGTCTGTTTAGGCACAGATACTTCACGTGCAGCTTCAAGTTGGTGCACATTCAGTTGGGAAACATCCTCTTTCAAAATTCCTCTGTCAACATCTGCATTTCGAAAATTGTCCCCTGTTTGTTTCACATCCTCCTTCAGTGTCTTGTGATCGATATTCTTTTCCTCTACAGATTCAAGCATTTTTGCACAATTTTGAGTCAGAATACATGGGGCTTTTCTTCCACAAAATTTTGGGAAGTCTCTGAGAGCATAAATGCTTCTGCGAGGAGGATATTTACGTTGGAGAATTTCTCTTGCAGGGAAGATAACTTTATTCAAATCCTTTGACATATGAAGCTTTTCATATTCTGAAACTTTTACGGGTTCAGCAGCTGATACACTGTCCAAGCCGTCCAAAGCCTCTGACCGCTGCATCCCTGCTGCATGCACATTCACTAATTCATTTTTGTTCAACTGATGCAACAAGTTTGTTCGTCCTTCTGCCTCAGGTCTTGCAAGATTTAGTTCAATGAGCAGAGGTTTAGAATTCAAGCCATGGGACATTCCCACCAGTTCATCCTCCTGACTTAGTCCAGAAGGCCTATGATAGTTATCAAGTACTCCATTAGAAGTGTTGTGTTGACCAAATGAGTTTTTATCTGCACCCTCATGAACATTGTCAATCATCGCTGAAATGGGAGTGGTATTTCGCTTAAACCCCTTGGGAAAATCCCTAATAGCAGAAACTTTCCGCCGCTTCGGCAGCCCAGTATGAGAAGCAAAATGACCACTGTCCATTTGCCTCCCCCAAAATTGTCCATCAGAATGACCACTATTGCTCGAAAATGCACCCCTTATAGACTCTGGGTGCTGTGAATTGTCAACAAACCCCATTCCAGTTCACGAAACAACGTAATGGAGTACCTGAAACCATCCAAAATCAGGATAGCCATCATTACTACACAGTTGGTTTCAAAAGAGTTCACACAAAACTAATTAAAGACAGGCGTCTGCAACCCAAAAATAAAATTAAAAGAAAAATCGATTAACAATTTATCTTGAGGAAGGAACATAGAGGCATCTCAAAGAACATATTCCGTATTCCCCGCACAAAAAACGTCAAGAAACAAACCCAATATATTGGACAGCCATTTAAGTGAAAGAAGATCAAAAACATACTAATATATTAAAAATGTTCAAAAGTTGATAAAGAATAACGAACCACAAAAAAGAAAATCAGTTCATATTTGGCATATCAGAGAAGAAATTTTGTATAAAAAAAAAAAAGGAAGGTAGTACGAATTATGTTAAAACTCCTGCACTTTCTCAAGAAACAAGCAACTTTACCTGACCTTCCCCCACTTTCGAAGAAACCAAACAGTAAGGGTTCAATCGCTCAAGTGAAAAAATGTCGAAATAAAAGCACATCGAAGAAAAACCAGGCTGAAATGGAGAAGTGGAAAGCCGTTATAGCTCCATTAAACAAATTGCGAAACAGAAAAAAGCATACGAGTAATTAACCAATAAAAAGGACCTCAAGAACATAATAAGAAGATGATGATGATGAAGGCGCGAAGGGATTACGTACTGATATAGAGGAGACGAGAACGAGGAGCGTTGATAGGAAATCCATAAAAGTGTGTGTTTGCCAAGTTATGAAATTACGAGTATTTCCACGGAACACATGTTTACTAGTTTCGGTCTTTCGGTGCCGTGCTTTGGACTTCGTACTGTGACAGAATAATTTATGTAATTAAGTTTATTTATAATATCGGAGTGATTGTATTTTTTTTTTTAATTATTAGAGTGATTGTCTTAGAAAATCAATGCAAATTTTCTTAATTTTGAAAATAAAAAAAGTTAATAATGACGCACAACTCACAAGTTGATATAAAAGGGAGAATGATTCTTTGGGTACTAACATAATTTTTTATTTTTTCCACATAAATGTTGACCTTTTAAAACTTTTAACTAAATTTAAAATATATTATCCTAACCATATTACTAAAATATTTATTATTTTATTTTTCATATCATCTTTTTAGATTAAAAAAATATTTAAACTGATGAGCTGCATTTAGAAAATTAAAATTTAATGTCATTTTTAAATTAAATACATAAAATTTTACTTTATTTTTAATTAAATTTATTTAACTACAAGAAAATTATAAATTACCAATAGAATATTACCGACAGTAAAAATACTATAGGCAATCAGCGACGGAAAATCGATTCCAGTCGGCAAAGTTGTTGGAAAAAATTTGAATTTAGTGACGAACAAATTTTCCATTGGTAATGTCCGTCGCTAAACGACATTTTTCTTGTAGTGTTTGATACTTCTCTCTATTTAAATATCGATTTAAAAAATTTAAACTTCAATTATTATTATTTTAATTAACTATTGATTTAAAGAATTCAACATAATTTATTATTAATTTTTAATAAAAGTCATTAAATAGTTTCATTTATAAAATATTTTCTAATGAAAGCCATGAACTAGTTTCATTGCATACAATAAATGAAAACAAATTTACATACGTTTTTCTGTATTAAACAAATCAAGTGTAAGGGTCTGTCTGGTTGAGGATTTATTAATGGAATGAAATGAAATGAAATATTATTCTATCGTCTGGGATGAGAGTTTATAATAGAATGGAATGAAATAAGATGAAAGAGGAGGGTTTCATATTACATTTCATTCCATCCTAAATAGTAAAAATAAAAAACCTCCGATTTAGGGAGTATATGATGAAATGTAAAATAATAAGCAATATTAAACTATAAACCCTTCATCCAAACAATATTTTTACTATATTATATTATAAACCCTTCCATCCCTCCGAAACAACCATTTTCTAGTATTACATTCATTTATGTTCCATTTTATTATAAACTATTCCATTCCATTAAAAATTCTACATCCATCCAAACATAGCCTAAGTGAGAGTACATCTTTTCGTTTTCAAATAACAATTCCATATCTAACTAGTTATGTTATACCAAGTAAACTTTGTCTTATTACAATATTAGCTTTTGTCATATCTCCCTTTTCCTACTGTGTACTCTTGTTACTTTAGTTATAAGGGCATATATTAGTGATTATATATTAAAAAAATCATTAACCAAAGAAAAAGATAAATTAATCATATTTTACCTAGATTGATGTATATTTTAAACTTTTTATACTCCTAATAAATTAAATGAGGAAATTGAGTTTTTAGTGTACTTAAAAAAGTAAAATCTTAAAGTTATTAAAATTTCAAATGTCTAAATAAAACTCATAATTGCCATCTACTCGAGTGTAGTTATTAATTGTAAAATTTTTAACTAAATTTAAAATTGATGTTGTGTTTTTATTAAGAACATAGTCTCATATGCCTTGGAGATAATATTTCTTTACTTTCTACTATAATGTCCTCTCAGGCCTAAGACAAGTGGGTGATAGAGCACAATTCTTGACATTTTCCAAGCAGGGGGGTAATAGACTTGTGAGTTATTTTCCTAACTATTTGCCAAATCCTTAGCTACTGATAAACCTTATGGTCTTTTAAGTAACAATGGAGACTACTTCAAATTTAATGTCTCAAAGCTCTCAAGCCTTCCATTCTACTCATTCCTTGATTCAACATTGTTTGGAAAGGATCCCTAAAGCCAAAATCCTCCTTCATCACTTGGGTTGTAGCTAAAGGAAGATTAAAAACTAAAGATAGGTGATAAGTGCTTAATTGATTACATAATTATTCCATAATACTTAGCGAATAATGACATGAAATTGCTTAGAATAATAATGACATGAAATTGCTTAGAATACTCACTTTAGCTTATATTTGATTTTAGGTAAATTTCGGAATGTGAAGGAGCTAAAGTGACCTAAAAACATACTTATTGAGACAAGATACAAGGACACCTCAGGCTGCCAATTTTTTGATATGAATTGTAAGAATGAGGCAGTTGTCACTTTAAAACTTAGTTTTGATAATAAAGAAAAATGTAGGATGGTTGTAACATGAAGGAAAAAAATCACATGTATCATGCTACCAAGAAGGCCACCTGTCCATTTCCTTAAAACCTAGCTTTCGGAATATATGAGAAAGGATATATGTCATAGCTAGCTAGAGAAAAAACACGTGATGTTGGGAAAAGAATGGAAAACATAGCAGCTCCACTCTTCAGTTTTTAAGCTACATTTTCCTTAAAACCTAGACATTATTAAAACATGAGGAGGTGGCTGGAATGTGAGACAAGAGACGTTAGCCACCTATCCTATTATCACTTTTTAACCTAGCTTTTATAATAAGCAAAGGGAAAGTTTGACTGAAGAGAAAAGGGCGGCTGCACTTGTATAATAAAAGTTGTGTGACAACAATAAGTGGAGGGCTAGAAGTGAGCAACCAAGAGCAAGGGAGACAGAAGTTTCTTCATCATTCCTCTTCAGTTTCCAAGATGGAGATATCCTTGGACAGCAACCATTATTCTTTATGATAAATATGTTGAGAGGGTTGGAGAAGGTGGACGGCTGGAGAAAACAAATAGAGAGTGGACAATAGCTAGTATTCTCCTTCATTCTTGGAGATTAATAGAGTTTGCATGTAGAAAAACGACTAGACTTGATTCTTCTTCAATTTTGGTGGATTTTTAACAATCATGGAGACACTCTTGGCTGATTCTTACAACTTGATGAAAGAATGGAGAGTTAGCTTTCCCGACACTGGTTTGGAGGTGAGATCGAAGCTGACAACCCTAATTAAGTGTATTTCATAGTTTTTGTTATTTCTTTCTCTCACTAGAAATTGATTGTGTTATCCTATGTTAATTAATTTGGGTTTTCTATAAGAATAATCATATTCTCTTTATTTTTCAGTTATTTATGTATGAACCTGTTGGGTATTGTGAAAAGATGATTTTAATGCATTCATTGAATCGTTTATTTGTAAACTCATTGCTAGAATTTTGATATAATCTGTAATTGTTATGTTGAAATTCATACGTAGAGACTAATGATTCATAATCATTAGGAAAAACATAAACTAGGTTAAATGGAGCATCATATGTGATTATTGCCTTGATTAATCAGTTTTTCTAATTCTTAATGTTACTACCAAATTGAATGTAGAGATCATATACTAGGTTATTCGGTAGTTAGTTTTAATTAACGATTGTATCTTGCTTAAACACTACCTAAGGACAAACTCGGGTCAATTATTAACCTACGATTAATAGTTGGTAGGATAAGTTTTAGAGCAACAAATCAATGAGTTATGTTAAATTAGGCTATAGGCTGAGATTGAACCAAAGAACTGTATCCTTACCAAATTCTCCACTTTTATCATTTTTTACATGTTTTCTTTAATTTGTTTTTATTAGTCTAGTTTTATTTTATTTTCTTATTTCCAAAATACAAAACCCCCTTACCCTAAACGTCAATTAATTTCATTTCAACAACTTGACACACATTCTTTGTAGGATCCACCTAGACTAACCACTGTTATAGTATTAGTCTAGTTTTTATTTTAACTAGCATTACAACATGCCAATTTTAACGTCGCTGTCGGGGAGTGCAAAATTTTTGTTTGTGATTTTAATTAGTATTTTGTATATATTTGTTCGTAATTGGTTTCTTTTTAGTTATTTAGTGATCCTTTCATTTTTCTATTTCGTGTTTGTGAAAAAATAAAAAATATTTATGGATGGAAGTAATTTTTTCTTTAACTCTTACTTTCAATCGTATAACTAATGTTGGACTGATCAACCTAACTTTAACTATTGATGGGATAATCAACAAAGTTACTTCCATGATAGTTTGTAGGATGCACAACAATTCCCATATAGACCAGAAGTTTCTTATCGTGATTTAGGTACATCTCTGGACTACTATATCAAGACTTGTAATGTTAACAATATTCAATTTTCAATAGGTTATATGATAAGTGTAGATTACATTATATTTTTATAAGTAATTTGATATCTATTTAGTGGTTAATTTCATTGTTTAGTGTGTGTTTAGGTTAAGAGTTGTTTTAGTTCATAAATATGTTTTTTAAGTGTTCTTTGGTTGAGAACATGTTTTTGAGCTTCAATTTTACATATATGAGGTGTTGTGATGAGTTTGTTAGTGTTTTAGGGCATTTAGAAGAGTTTCGGAGGAGACCTGAACCAAAACACATTCCCACGATTGTGGCAGACAGGTCACGATTATGATAGACGTACCAACACAGGCCCACGATCGTGACAGAATCTCGAGCATAGGGACACAATCTTAGGGAATCTTCCACGATATTGACAACGAGCAAACAAACTAGCCACGATTGTGCACTAAAGGTTGCAAACATCTGCATGTAAACAGATGCAGGGTCACTTTAGATTCAAGTGTTTTATGGACATTTTAGACATTTTGGACCCCAAAAAGACACTAAGGTTACCTTAATTGGAAAAGGCTATAAAAGTATAAAGACGTAACCCTGGAAAGGAGTCTACATTCAACCTACATTTGGAAACCCAAAAAGAGAGAGAGAAAGAAGAGCGGGAAAAGAAAAAGAGAAAGAAAAGGAGGATTTCGACATTGAAGTTTCTCGAAATAGGTGATCTCTTGACACTGCTACTTTCTTGAATCATCCAATCTAAGTTTCACTTCCTCCCCCATTTGCCTTTTTATTAATTTAATGTGTAAGATTGAGATGAGTTGTATAGTTATGGATTTTTAATTGTTAATGATGTTCTAACTTTTTGTAACATACTACTCTCATAGAGCATATGCTCGAACGTATCGACTATTATTCAAAAACATACTCTACAAGGATGGCATGTTAAGACGATAGCATTAACACATTTTAAGGCATCACATATCAAAAGCATTTCAAACATTCATTTTAAATCATTTCATTCACAGTCATATTAAATCACAAATGTCATTACAATTCATAATTCACATATACATTTGACAATAGGTGAGAAATGCTATTCTTGATGCATAACGACTAGAGACATTTATAGGGAAAACTGATCCTAACCACTAACTCATGCCCAAATATAGTAGCTATACTCCAATTAGTCTAACTAGATCTCCTCTAAACCTAAAAATTAATGTTGCAATTTTGACCAGTTTGTAGACTCACTGAGTGAACCGTCATTGATGTATTCACTCAAGTTAGATACACAGAGACAAGTCATATCCTAATTCAACAAGTATTACATATCATCTACTATTGAATATCACCTCACGTTTCATCATACCTCATAAAGTACATCAAGATTTTCATACTTTCATACGTATATAAGGTAAACTAACATTTTATATCATAAAACATCCTCATTTCCTATTTTTACTTCTAAGTCTACTTATAGAGATTGCAATACTCTCACTAATAAGATACAGGCAATAATTCTAGGCTGGAGTACGAAGGCATTGTCATTAGCTAGTAGAGCTCAACTCATTTCCCCTATACTCAATACAATCAGTCTACACTGGGTAGAACATATGACTCTTTCTAAAGATGTTATCAAGACCATTGATAGTAATTTTAAGAAGATTACGTGGTTTAGGAATAGAACAGGAAAGCACTCTACTCCTATTAACTGGTCTTACATATGTTCCTTAAAGATACATGGTGGTTTGGATGTAATTCCTTTAAAGATTTGTAATATGTTCATGCTTACTAAAAATTTATGGATGATCATTAAGGATAAGTAATCCTTATAGGTTAATTAGATAAATGATTATTACATTAAAGAAATGAGCTTATGGAAGATCAACATACCTAAGAATGCTTCTAATGCAACAAAAATAATCATCAAAATCATAATCAAAGTTAGGCCACATGTGACCAGAATTTTGTAAAATGGTCTTAAGAAATTCGTTTGGTATGAAAGATGATTGGCTACTGGAGTTAATGAAGATATTGATGAGCTTAACTCAATTAGAAAAATTATTAGAGAAGATTAATCTATTGCTTGTTCTCTTACGTACAAAATTGAAATTTTATCAATAATTAAATATTTTGGCTTGCATAATCAGATCAATAACACTAAGCTCGGGGAAAATAAGATGGATCTCAATTGGTGTACATTGTTAAAGCATGGTAAATATGTCTAGCAAAACCTTAACATGAACTAGTTTGGTGCAAGTATATGCTTCCTAAAGCCTTAATTACCTTGCAAAGAGCTATTAAGAACATATTGCGTATAATTGATAGATTGAAAAAGTATATGATTGTACCAAATAGATGTGTATTATGAAAAATAGGAGCAAGAAAGTATAACTAATTTATTCTTCAAGTATTAGTTCACGCTGTCTTTTCTAAAGACATTACAAGAAGATGCTTGTTATAATATCCACTGGAGGAATAAGATCAAATTGTGGTTTGGTGCTCAAGTTTATACGTGTACAACAAAGCAAAATAGTGGTGTTTTTTTGTTGCTTTATCATATCTGGTACAACTTCTATAGGATGAAAGAAACATGAGGGTTTTCAAGGGAAATGAGAAATAACATCAAATGTTATTCAAAAAGACACTTAATGCAATTAAGTTACATATTGTCACATTTGGAGAAAAATACAAATTAATTCTAATCTTATGCTAATATGGAATCAATGTCGAATTTTTTTACTTGAATTCTGATTCATGATGTAATACTCTTCTAGTTGTTTAGTTGTCCCATTCAAGATGATGGTCTGGTTTATGCTTGCAAAACTTTATATTGCTTTTCATTACTTAATCTAATTAATAATTTTTTAAAAAAATTTTTTAATAACTTTTCATTGGAGTCTTCCTAGATTTTATTGATATCTACTTACCATCATAATGGCAAAGCAAACACATATTTTTGGTAAATAATATAATATACATTAGGCTCCCAACAACCATATAATAGGGCATAATTTTTCATATCTTCTTCTTCTTATGGATTCTTGGGATAAATTTCTTTACTAAACTTGTCTTGATTAGCAATAAAAGTATCTACAGGCTTGAAATTTTATATTGAAAAATGTTCTAAAATTTTCTTAATATATTGCTCCTATGAAAGAGCTAATAACTTATTGGATTAATTTCTTTCTATTTTAAGTCCAAGAATATATGTAGCCTCACCCATTTCCTTCCTCTCAAAATGAGAGGATAACTATTACTTAATGGTTATCAAATACTCTTTATCATTACTAGCTAACAAAATTCCATATATTAAAGTGACATTATTGTAGATTTATTATTGGATTTTTTTATATAGATGGTCTTCATCAATCATTGTAAAATCATATGAAATGATAGCTTGATGAAACTTTATGTAACACTATCTATAAGCTTTTTTGATATTATAAATTGATCTTTTTAGCCTACAGACTTTATTTTCTTGGCCTCTCTCTATAAAGCCAACTGGTTGCTCCATAACGATTTCTTCTTTTAGTACTACTCTATTCAAAAATGAAGTTTTTTTATCCATTTGATATAATTCCAAATCCAAAATAGCCACTATAATAAGAATTAAGTGTATTAATATGAGCTTAATAGCAGGGAAAATATTTCTTCATAATCAATTCCTTTTTGTTGAGTGTAGCCTCTAGCCACAAGGCGTGCTTTATACCTCTTGATAGTTCCATCAACTTTATGCTTAATCTTGAGAACCCATTTGTTCCTAGTTGCTTTGCATCCTTTAAAAGAAGCTCAACTAGTTCCTAAACTTGGTTCAACCATATTGACTCTATCTCTCTTCCATTGCTTTCATCCAGTTTCCATAACAGGACAATTTAGATCTTCTTAAAAGTTTATTTGCTCTTCTTCATCTAGTGGGGCAATTAAGCAAGCTTAGACACTTGTAACCATGCCATTAATCTTAAAATGATGATATGGTATGTTAATCGAGACACTATATCTAGGTTTAATTAGACTTGATTCATCAATTCTTGTATTGCTCCCACTAGGATTAGATTGACTTGGTCAAATTTCTAAAAGATTTGGTGACAAACTAATAATCTTTTATATGTACCCTATTTACCTTGTTTATAAGAGGTATCATAAATATAAGCAACATAACCCTTAAGCTTCATATTAGAAAAATTGGGTTTTCAACTGTCTATAATTCATATGGACTATTAGTTATTGATTTTATGAGTACTCTATTTAGGATATAGACTATTGTAACAATGCATCACCCAAAAAAGTGGCAGGTAGATTTGCCAAAGCCATCATAGACCTGACCATTTCTAAAAGGGTCCAATTTCTACATTCTGCCTCACCATTTTGTTACAGAGTTCCAAGAATGTTTAATTTTCTATGTATCCCTTTTTTGTACATATTTCACTAAATTGTTCAGACAAATATTCACGTCCTTGATAAATCCTTAAAACCTTGATTCATTTATCTAAATGATTTTCAAAAAGATTCATAAATTGTTTGAAGCAATCTAAATCTTTGGATTTGTGTAAAATTAAATAGACAAACCCAAAACATGTATAATCATCAAATGAATATAATAAATAATTACCTCTATGTCATGCCCTTACATTCATTGGACAACATATATTATAGTGGACTAATTGCAATAAATTTGCCCTAATTCCTTTTCTTAATGGTCTTCTTGCCATTTTTCCTACTAGTTAATGTTCACAAGTTAGCAAAACAAAGTTATCTCTTTAGTGAGTCTACTTAATCTTTATTACCTTATATAGCCTAGTCTAGCATACCATACATTCACACCATTCATAATATTATTAAAATTTGACATTATATAATAATTAGTAACACGTACAATATTGCATAAATTAGGTTCAACATCCAACGCAAAAAAACCATCCAAAATGTATCCACGACCACGCAAACATGAATTAAAATATAAATCTAAAACATTAAAATGGAAGTTTAAAATATAACCCATAGAAAGAAGTACTATTATAGAAACCAAATTTTGTCAAATTTTAGGTGCAAATAAGACATCATGCAAGATGAGGTTTAGAACTTCATGTAATCATAATTTGCATAGAGTAATCCTTTCAGTTTAACTCTAAAGTTATTACCCACATAAATCCATTCCATGAGGAATTCAATAATACTATACAACCTTATCTTTAGCTATATGGTATGTGGTGCCTAAGTCTATAGTTCATAAAGGATTAAATTTAATTAGAAAAACATAACTGGAAATAAAATTAGCATTCAAAATTGCGTAAAGGGCCTTTAACTTCTTAGGCTCACCAAACTAGCTAATAAAATGTCCTTTCTTTCCATAATTATAACACTTCCCTTAATTTTTTTTTCATTCATACCTTGATTTTCCACTTTAATCACTATTGTGATCATATTCCTTTTTTGTTCTTCTTCCACTGAGGAACGCACCTTTTCTTACCACCAGGTTTATGCTTTTAGCCGTGAGTATCAATAGAACTAGAACTAGCAATATGCTTCAGTATTTGGCTTAGTAGCTTCAATACGGTCCTCTTCGAACTCAAAATGATGGACAACATCATCAAAGTGTTAATTCAGGAGGTCTTTACGATAATTAATTTTGATGACAATTAAATAATAATAATGTTAGAAATAAATGAACTAGTTTGATGAGTGTGTTAAGTGTACAGAAGAAACGAAACACAGAAGAAGTAGAAGCACAGAAGAAGCACAAAGTATAGAAGAAGTGAAACATAGAAGAAATAAAGTATAGAAGAAGTAGAAGACAGAAGAAGTAAAAGCACAGAAGAAGTAAAAGACAGAAGAAGTAGAAGACAGAAGAAGTAAAGTACAGGATAAGCGAAACATAGAAGAAATAACATAGAGAAGACAAAAGAAGTAAAGATACAGAGGAAGCGAGATACAGAAGAAACAAAGCACAGAAGAAGTAAAGATACAGAAGAAAACACAGACGATACAAAGCAGAAGATACGCTAGTACATCGAGCAGTTAGTTAGAGTTAGTTACAGAACTCAACTAAATAGTGGTTATCAAGATTCAAGAAGCGGTTATCAAGATTCAAAGAGGAAGTTATCAAGAATCAAGAAGAAGTTGGAGACTTAGACTATAAATACTGGTCATAGTTGAAGACTAAACAACTTTTTGAGAAACCTTTGATCCTATAACTTTTGAGTGTTCAAGTGTATACTTAGAAAAGAAAATTTTCTGTAGTGCGATACTAGAGAGTTAAACTTACTATAACAATAGCTCACGATATCTTTCTAGTGAGAGAGAGAAAAGGCTAAGAGCCTGGAGAGGCTAAGATAGCTGAAAGAATACTTGGTGTAAGAGACCTGAAGAGGATCGAGAAGAAAGAAAGAATACTTATAATTTGTTGAAGTATAGTGAATACTCAAATGTATTTTAAGGACTGGACGTAGCCCACGGTTTAGGGTAAACCAGTATAAAATTACAATGTCTATCTTCTATCCCTCAACTTATTCTTTTTTGTTTTTAAACAAGTATATAGAAGTTATTTACGATTTAACTAGATAACAATTTTGTAATAGTCTTTTAACAAGTTAAAGAAGTTCTTATCAGAAATATGAAAGATTTTGTATTAGCAAAAAGAATACACAATTCAACCCCCTTCTTATGTATTTTGTCTATTATAAGTAATTTCTATATTAAAGTGTGATTTACTTCAATTGGTATTAGAGATCGGTTTCCAAGAACCACCTTTATAAAGTGAGGAAAAAGATCCATGACTGAATCATATGTTTTTATAGCTGAAGGTGCCTCCATCACACTACCTCCTGCTTTCAATGGTGAAGATTAT
>JANIIA010000005.1:19502475-19518735 GCA_027478495.1 Erythroxylum alaternifolium
CTTGCCAAGAAATCTGAAAATCCCTTTATTGATGATAATGAGGGTGTGGGCCGTTAAAAAACCTGACTGGCAGGGCCGTTGTGATTTAAGGTCAATGCCTTCCTGTAAAAAGCAGCTGTTTCCGGTACAGTCAGTCCTTCCTTAAGAATCAAGTTTCGTTCTAGAAAGGAAAACCCAAAGTGAAAGAATGTAAATATGCAGTGGGAACAAAACAAAGCACAACTCCTTGAATTGAATAATAAGAAGAAATGAAGAACCGGTACTTGTTTTTTTTTTTTTTAAATTTTAGTATTAGTTTCCTGGTTACAGGCAGAACCAGTTTCCCGGCTTGGAATGATTACGTTGTTGTCTGTCTACGTGTTGGGCTATCACACCCTTGGATCATCAATCTTTGTCCCTTCCTCTCATTCTCTACTTATAAATATAAAGTTTTCCCTTCTCCAAAATTAGTTTCCATTTCTCTCCATTCGTCATTATAAATACCAACTCCGAATTCCACTCTTTCTGCTTATATCTCACTTCTAAAGATGAAAGACAAAGAGGGTCGAAACATGATCTCCGAGATCAACTCAATTCCTCACCGGCTAAAACTTGGTGCCATTTTGCACTCTGAAGCTCCAATTTTTCCCAGAGTAGACGACGATAGCAATAGCTATAGTCCCTCTGCTATGAGTCCCAGATCTTATTATTATAATAGCAGCGCCCCAACGACCCCGACTGGTGATTCGTCTCCTATCGTCTCATCTCCATGGAACCAACCATCACCTTACGCACGATCTCCATGGTTAATACCATCTCCAGTGACCCACAAGTTTCCAAACAATGGTCTCATTGGATCCATTGTACGTGAAGAAGGCCACGTGTATTCTTTAGCTGCTTCTGGTAACCTACTCTACACTGGCTCTGACAGCAAGAACATACGTGTGTGGAAGAACCTGAAGGAATTCACGGGATTTAAGTCCAACAGTGGCTTAGTCAAAGCCATTATTGTACAGGGTAACAAGATTTTCACCGGACACCAGGATGGGAAAATCAGAATCTGGAAGATATCTTCCAAGAACCCTAGCGTTTACAAGCAAATTGGAAGCTTGCCCACATTCAAAGATTGCATCACAAGCTCAGTCAATCCCAAGAACTACGTAGAAGTTCGAAGACGTCACAACGTTCTACGTATCAAGCATTTCGATACAGTTTCATGCTTGAGTTTAAACGAAGACTTGGGATTGTTATACTCAGGTTCATGGGACAAAACCCTTAAAGTATGGAGAGTTTCAGACTACAAATGCGTGGAATCGGTCAACGCTCACGAAGACGCGATAAACTCGGTTGTTACAGGATTCGATTCACTGGTGTTCACAGGCTCAGCAGATGGAACAGTGAAGGCATGGAGAAGAGAGCTACAAGGGAGAGGAACAAAGCATTGTTTGGTCCAGACGCTGTTAAAGCAAGAGAGCGCCGTCACTGCTTTGGCGGTGAATCAAGAGATCGCCGTGCTTTACTGTGGTTCCTCTGATGGGTTGGTGAATTTCTGGGAACGTGAAAAGCACTTGTCACATGGTGGGGTCCTCCGGGGCCACAAAGTGGCCGTCCTTTGTGTGACGGCTGCTGGGAACTTGGTGTTCAGCGGGTCAGCCGATAAGAGTATATGCGTGTGGCGGAGAGAGGCCGGTGGGGCCCATTACTGCCTCACCGTCCTAAAGGGTCACAGTGGGCCTGTTAAATGCCTGACCGTTGAAGAGGATCATGAGCGTGATGATAAAAGAGATCAAGGGTGGATATTGTATAGTGGAAGTCTGGACAAGTCAGTCAAGGTATGGCGCGTGACTGAGCACGCTCCGTTCGAGTTGAGAGAGTACCCATCGGCACCATCGAGGCTTAAGTGAAAACCAAGTGCATGGTCACGGTGGTTCTATTTCTGCTTTGATACGTATGGCCACAAGCAATACCATTAAGGTGAAGCTAAGTGGTGAATGGACCACTCGAAGCTCAGTGGCTTTGGAAAACTCCTCAGAATATGCATATAGTTTTAGTTCCTTCTAAATTAAGCAATTGTGGACATTCTTGTGTCCGTAATTGGTCCATATATTTGTGTTGATTTATTTGGTGGGACTAAGAAAGAGTTGTCAGGAAGTCGTGAGTAACGAAGATGATATTGAGACATGTAAAGTTGGTATGTGCAAGATGGTTTGCCGTTTGGGGCACTTCTCAAATCGGAGAATGTGGTATATACAACTCTAAAATATCGCGTGGATATCAGTCGTGAGTTATGTATTTTGAACAGAAATTGTTGCCGATCAATTGGTATTGTAAGGCATTTGTCTAGACCTGTGCACTTTACTGTGTTCTTTGTTTGTACATTTATATTTTAGATTATACATATAATTTGTTCTGAAAATTAATGAGTTATGTTCCGCTCGGCGAATGGATATAACCTCTAAGTGGTTTATGTAGAAAAGAGCACATAATTCAATTTTTAAAAAATTTTATGCTAAAAAAGTATCGTTATATATGAAAAATGATTCATATTTTAATTATTTTTATTTTATAATTTTGTTTTTGGTCATTTAAATTGTTTCAAATCAGATGAATATAAGAGAAAGGTTGTACGATATAAGTTGTTTATATATAAATTAACTTAATTTTCAACATAATTTTGATTTTTGTCCCTTACTACCAAGCAATAAGTGGATTTTTTTATTTTTAGTAAGATCCAAAAGGTTAAAAGCTTACGATCCATGATTTAAAAGGATCAAATAGCTCATAATATTGCCTTCGATCTTGGAGATATTGACAAGGCTAGATATGACGTGGTGGTGTGCTTCCACTTGTATGTCTATGTCGGCAGATTCAGTGGTTTATGAAGATCATATCCAACAGCTATGCCTATACTGCATTATTGTGACCTTGTTTGAAGGATTATCTGGACTAAGGGTATATAACGTTTTTAATTGAGAAGCTTTTATCACTCATTCTGAACAATGCTATTTTTGTTCAAAGAGTGGTGAATAAAAATCTTTAATTAGATGGATTTTGACTTGTGTATGCATCAAATTCAATCACAACCTAGTTAAAATTGAAATTAATGGAAGTTAAAAGCTGAAATAGCAGAGCATCATACGTTGTATACAACAAGAGTTTGTAATGAAACCAAGATGTCACATTTAGACTTCCTGACAGTGAATAATCAACGCCTACCTTCCCTTGTAATATCAGAGTCGACGTTTGAATTGTTGGAGAATGATTCAAAGTTGTTAAAAAATATGATCCTATTTTTCTGAGGTTGTTATTCCTTTATAATTTGACTTATTATTCTACTATTCTTATTTAAGCTAGTCAAAAGGTTATGATAGGTTTGTTGCTATTTATATGTTAAGTAGTAAGACTTGTAAGCCTATAAAAGACTACTGTTGCTAGTGTATTTGACTAATAAAAAATCGACACCATTTTTTAATAAAAGTTTTACAGGGTATAAGAGCTCCTTATGATTTTAAGGAGCTTGTGAGTGTTCGAGAAATAATAGCAGCATGACATCTAACAACACATTAGCTCTTTTATCTCCAAATTTTAATGGTGAGAATTATCAAATTTTGGCAATCAAAATGAAAGCTCACTTGAGAGGTACTGGCTTGTAGCAGTGAGTTGAAGGTGAAAGGCAAATAACACCTCTAGGAAATAACCCGACACTCAATCAAATTAAAGTTCATAAAAATGAAGAAGCTAAAGCTCCAAAAGCGTTATCTTAAATTCATGCTTCTATCTTTTAATCAAAATTTCCAAGAATTATGGGTTGTGAAACAGTCAAGGAAGTTTGGGACACACTGAAAGAACTCTATTATGGCAACGAGAGACAAAGTAGATGCAAGTGTTAAATCTCAAAAGAGATTTTGAGATTCTAAGGATGGAAGAAAAGAAGACTCTACAAGAATTTTCTGACAGGCCAATAATGGTGGTAAATAAAATTATATTGATAAGAGAAGAGCTACCTGATAGCAGGATCGTAGAGAAAGTGCTTGTAAGCTTACCCAAAAGATTTAAGGCAAAATTTTCATCTCTAGAGGATTCAAGAGATATCAATCAAATTCCTTGCCTAAATTAATCAATGCCCTGCATGCTCAAGAGCAAAGAAGAATCTTGAGAAAAGAAGGAACTCAACAGGTAGTTGAGGGGGCTTATTTAACAAAGGCCTTATCTTCAAAAGAAAAAGCTCAATCTCAATGTGGCATTTGCAAGAAGCCTGATCATGATGAAGACAATTGTTGGCACACGGGAAAGCCTCAATGTTTCAAGTGCAAGAAGTTTGAGCATATACAAAAGAATTGCAAATATAAGACTGAAGAAAGTGTCAATTTGGCACATATTGCTGAAGAAGAAAATTTGTTTTAATATTAGTGAGAAGTTGACCAAGAAGCAGCTTTTGGATAGAAGTGCATTAAGAAGCAACTTTTGGAGAGGAGTGCTCCAACCATTGAAGGGTGATGGGAAGTACATCATTAGGCACAAGAAGTCTTACAACTTTGAATCGAGAATGAATGTTGGAGAATAATTTAAAGTTGTTAAAATTTTGGTCCTATTCTTTCTAAGTTTGTTATTCCTTTAGTTTGGCTTATTATTCTATTATTGTTATTTGAGATAGTTAAAAGGCTAAGTTAGGTTTGTTGCTATTTTTATATTAAGTGGGTCCATGAACCCACTTTGGCTTTTAAGTAGCCAATAAAGTACGACTTGTAAGCCTATAAAAGGCTATTGTTGCTAGTGTATTTGATTAAGAAAAAATTGAGGCCATTTTTCAATAAAAGTTTAACATGAATAATGTAATAAGTGGAACATATATGAGAGGCAGAATATGGTAATTCTCATCCTTAGAAGTGTTGTGCAATAAAAATGGAAAATATACAAGAGTCAGCATATATAGTTATTCTCATCTTTGGAAGTGTTGTACAATAAAAAACGGACCAATCAAGTACGTGGATTGTGTTCCATGATAAGGCTGCCTATGTTTAAATGACCTATAACTAAAGCAATATAAAATGAGATGAGACTATAAGTATAAGCACGACTAAGGATGAGAATGACTAGATCTTCTGATACATAAACAACTTTACTAACATAATTGCTTGAAATTCCCTACAATTATTATATTCAATGAAGGAATATTAAAGTTATAACATTTAGTTTCTTTCCAAGCACCTACCAAATTATTCACCAAGAAGCTCCTTACAAGAAGATCATCACCTCAAACTAGAGAAAAGTCCTTTATGTTTCAACAATCATTGTATCCAAGAAGAAAGAGAAGCTTTCCATCTCTATAAAAGGTAACTCAAGAGTGGCAACAAGTTACTATGAATGAAGTTGCCTTTGTAACTAGTTCAAGATAAATACTCATTTATTGATACCTCTCACAGTACAAAGTTGACAAATTATTACTATAAAATGCTTTCAGACCATTGTTAGATTTGATTCAGTCCAACCCAATATTTGTTAGGACCAATTCCACAATCTTTAACACACCTAAGATACTGCTTTCTACAACTGTCCTTTAGAATATTGTAGCTCCCTCACCTTATTGCTCATTGTCTATCTTTTCATAAACTTGGAATAAACCCATAGTCGTACAATTTTCTATACTTATATAAAGGAGAAATATTTTAAAAAAGTTAATGCATTTCTCAAATTCTAGACTCTCTCTTTTTCTAAGTTTGTATTGGCTTAGGTATATCAGTGATTGTTTTGAAAGGAAATCCATCGTCATATACAGGTCTAAAAATCATTATATAGGAGACCGACACATACTTCCCTCCAAATGAGCAAAAGTCCTTTAAGTCGAAGGAAGCCCTTCACTCAAGAAATTCACTGAAATATGAGAACATCAATTACTTGAAAGATGAGACAAAGAAGAAGGAAAAATAATTTTGTTCATCGTTACTTTCTTGGAAACATACTAGTTATAATGTATAATAAGGGAAGAAATTTCAACATTTAATCCTACATCTATAATTATCCTACATTTATAATTGAGAGCTCTAATTAGGATTCGAAGAATATACTTACATCTGTACAATCCCAACAATTATGGAGAAAAATCTCAACACTTCCCCTCAAGTTGATGTATAGATGTCATACACGCCCAATTTGCTAAGAAATTTAAAACACACGTGATTTAAAATTACTTTGGTAAGAATGTCAACCAATTGATCCTTAGACCGAATCTTGGGCAACTTAACAATTTTTCATCCAATTTCTTCTTATTGAAGAACTTGTCAACCTCAACATGCTTTGTTCGATCATGTTGGACAGGATTGTAAGCTATATCACAAGCAGTTTTGTTGTCACAATATAGACCAATTAGTTGCTTCAGTGGATAGCCTAAGTCTTGTAAAAATAGTCTGAGCCATAAAGCTTCATAGAAATTAAGTGCTATACCTCTAAATTCAGCTTCTGCAATTGAGCGAGTGACCACATTTTGTTTTTTACTTCTCCATGTAACAAGGTTACCGCTCATAAATGTGAAGTAACCAAAAGTTGATCGTTTATCTTCTATTGATCCAACCCAATCAGCATCTGTATACACATCTATATTTTGCCAATATGTATTTTTAGTAAATAAAATTCCTTTACTTGGAGCATATTTTAGATACCTCAAAATTCTCATAACATCGCTCATATGTTGTTCTCTAGGATTATACATAAGCTGACTAACAATACTCAAAGCATAAGCAAGGTCGTGTCTTGTGTGATCCAAGTACATTATATTAAGTCAGGAGGGCTTTACGATGATTAGTTTTGATGACAATCAAATAATAATAATGTTAGAAATAAATGAACTAGTTTGATGAGTGTGTTAAGTGTGCAAAAGTGAAAAACACAGAAGAAACAAAACACAGAAGAAGTGCAAAGAACAGAAGAAGTAAAAATACAGAAGAAGCAAGAGATACAAAAGAAACAAAACACAAACGAAGTGGAGATATAGAAGAAACAAAACACAAACCAAGTGGAGATACAGAAGAAGCAAAATACAGAAGAAGTGGAAATACAAAAGAAACAAAACATAGACAAAAAGAAGATACAGAAGAAACAAAACACAGAAGAAGCGAAAAACAGAAGAAGTAGAAGATACAGAAGAAACAAAACAGAGACGAAGTGGAGATACAGAAGAAACAAAACGCAGATGAAGTAGAGATACAGAAGAAACAAAATACAGAAGAAGTAGAAGATATAAAAGAAAAAAAACACAGACAAAGTGGAGATACAGAAGAAACAAAACACAGAAGAAGCGAAACACAGAAGAAGCAGAAGAAACAGAAGAAACAAAACACAGAAGAAGCGAAACACAGAAAAAGCAGAAGATACAGAACAAACAAAACACAGAAGAAGCGAAACACAGAAGAAACAAAACACAGACGAAGTGGAGATATAGAAGAAACAAAACACAGACAAAGTGGAGATACAGGAGAAGAAAACACAAACGATACAAAGCAGAAGATACGCTAGTACATCGAGCAGCTAGTTATTTACAGAACTCAACTAAATAACAGTTATCAAGATTCAAGAAGCGGTTATCAAGACTCAAGAAGTAGTTATCAAGAATCAAGAAGCAGTTGGAGACTTAGACTATAAATACTAGTCATAGTCGAAGTTTAAATAACTTTTCAACTTTTCAACTTTTCAGAAAACTTTTGATCTTATATAGTTTGAGCGTTTAAGTGTATACTTAGAAAAGAAAAATTATGTAGTATGATACCAAGAGAGCTAAACCTACTATAACAATAGATCACAATATCTTTCTAGTGAGAGAAAGAAAAGGCTAAGAGCCTGGAGAGGCTAAGATAGCTGAAAGAATACTTAGTGTAAGAGACCTGAAGAGGCTCGAGAAGAAAGAAAGAATACTTATAATTTGTTGAAATATAGTGAATACTCAGATGAATTCTGAGGACCGGACTCAGCCTACGGTTTGAGGTGAACCAGTATAAAATCGTAGTGCTTATCTTCTATCCGTCAACTTATTCTATTTTGTTTTTAAACAAGTATATAGAAGTTATTTGTGATTTAACTAGATAACAATTTTGTGATAGTCTTTTAACAAGTTAGAGAAGCTTTTATCAGAAATATTAAAGATTTTGTATTCTTGAAAAGAATACACAATTCAATCCCCTTATGTATTTTGTCTATTATAAGTAATTTCTATATTAACGTGTGATTTACTTCACAAAGGTCATACTCTCCCAGTGAGTCAAGTGGATCTTCATATATTCCCATTTTTAAGTTAAAGAGTGAATGATAAACTTCTTTCATATCACTAATCATATTAGACATAGCCCTCAAATGCTATCTCATTGGGGTGCTTCCTATAAATATCAAACTTAATAGTTAGCAGCCTCAGTTTGGTGAGAGAAATTCGATCAAACCTAGAGTTTAGAGCTTCCGATAGCTCTTTGGCTATCTCATACCTTTTTGTAATCATGCATAATTTCATTCTCCATACTACTTAGTAACATAATGTGCCTCGTTTTCTCGCCTTTACTGGGCAGTGGGTACCTTCCTTTAGTACTTCCTTCATATGTTTAAGATATTCCAAAACCTTTATTCCTCTAACATATATTGGATTTTTAAGCTCTAAGTCTCATAATTATCATTTTTAAGTTTTATACCCTTATTTAGTTTAACCACAATGTTCTTAGAAGCAGTAGTCATAATGCTCTCCTAATCAATCAAAAATTGCAGTATTTTTTAAAACATCATTTACAAACGCATAAAATCATTTTACTGCAATCTACTTAACTAAATTAATAATGAATGAACAATTAATATAAAATTAAAAGTTGGCTAAATTGCCAATTAACTCTCACGTCAAACACTTAACATTAGCAATTTGATACCATTTATGTTAAATTATTTCCAAAAGTAAACTTATTCTTTTAGAACTCCCACTCAATTCAAGCATTAATAAAACATATTATATTCCTAAAAATAATAAGAATATAACAATAACACGCTTTTGGAAAATAAACCAAATACATAATTATATTATATCCTAATATAAAGAAATATAAACATATAACAAACAACAAATGTTCATCATGTTTAACCTAAGCTGTGAAGGTCACTAAATCCACCATGTCCTACACGTAAAAGGCATGCTCCTAGAAATCTCAACCTTTTTAGCTATTTCAAAAGCAATATCTTCTTCATCAAACAAAATTTTCATAGTTGTCTTCACTACTTGAAGTCTTGCAGTTCTCACAAATTTCTTCACAAGCAAACAATAATTCTTTCTTGGACTTTCACGAAAAATCCAAAGATATTTCAAAAACTCTTTCTCAAGCTTTATCCAAATATTATGTAAAGCTTCAAACTTTGCATTCTCCGTGAGAAAAGCTGAACAATCTTCAAATATAATTTTTAAAATTTTATCATTCACTTCTATCACATTCTCAAGGATTCTTTTTATTCTCCAAAAAGAATTCGTTGTGCCTTTATTTCATTTACACTTGCCCTTTAGTCCTGACTCTCTGTGGTAACTTATGCTATAAGTACATTTTTCCTCAATCAAAATCAAGAAAAATTTGTTACTTTTTAGCCAAGAATATTAAAATAATAATCATAAACATAAAAGATAATTTCCCATTCGCAATGAATTCATAAATTCATATTCATTTTCTAATAATTAAATTGACTAAAAATTTATTTTTGAATATTTACTTAATACTACTAAAGAATTCAAGTTGCATTTTAGTTGTACTAAAGAATTAAAATTTGGTAAAATTATGATTATTATTATTAATTGACTTGAACCATAATTCTTAGACTTAAATATTTTGTAAGAATTATAATTCTTAGAAAATAATATGGTAATTTCCTATTGAAGAATTCTAATTTTATACAAACTATAAAAATATAAAATAATTTTAAAATTATCGTACATATTCAAAATTAAAATAAAAATACCATAATAAAAAAATTAATATTATTTAATGAAAGTTTTTAAAATAAAAAACAGTGGTCAGAGCACCTGTGTGGGATTGTTTGTAGCAAACAAATTATTACACGTCACCACAATGTGTAACGTAAACCGTCGTGTGCGTAGTGCAATCCATTATGGTTACTATCTCGACTCTCGAATCTAATTCGGTTTCTATTTTCTAACATTTATACTGTGTTTGAATTATACACATGGAACAAATGAGTGGGCTTCAACAAGTTTGGGTAAAATTACATAGTCTTTCTTATGTTTTTCATGTTCTCATTCGGCTGTTTTATCCCAATTTTGAATGCTTATATTTCATTCATTTCTTAATGAATCTAGGCATATAATATGTGGATTTAAATCTTGTAATGTCTACTTTGTTCAGAAATAAAAATCACACAAATTATGCTGTCAGATATAAGCCTTGAAAATTGGTATGCTGACATGATAAAAGGAAATCAAAATACAAGTTTAAAAGTAAATCAAAAATTGGTATGTTGTTCGTTGATAAAAGTAAATGAAAACACGTAAAGGTATGACATCGGTGTTAAAAGAAAATTAAAATATAAGTTTAAGAAGTATATCAAACGAAAATAAGACAAGTTTTATAAAAAGATCGGCAGTTTTATCTATATGGATGCGATCAGGAGAGCAAGAACATGGTGGAGTAAACGAGTAGAATAGTCATCAAAGCAACCAGTCCATGATCTGTGACATGTGCTCGGCAGACACCATTAGCAACATCTTTGACGGCGTTTTTAGTGTCGTTGTAGGCATTCTTGGTGGTGTTGTAAGCATCTGAGGTGGAGTTCACCGCACCTTCTACCGCATTCTTGGTATCATTAACCGCCCCATTGACTGCAATCTCAGCCTGGTTGACGGCATCAGATATCGGGTTCCAATCGGACTGGACGGAGAAGGAAGAAGAGAAGATGGTGATGATGAAGAGCCCCAGAAGGCAAAGAGAAGATAATGAGGATTTTAAGGTAAGCATAGGCAGTTTATTCATTTCGTAATTGTGTTGTGTTTTTGTTAGTAACGGTCGTTGCCTTATTTATTATCGTCAGGCGTCCTAGATTTGCACCAAAATAAACGCACCTTGCCCTTACTTAAAATAGGTGGCTTAAGATATAGTTGATTACAAGATAGAAGTGTGTATAAATCACGTAAAATAACTAGGCCTCGCCAATTTCCACTTGAAGCGCAGGCTTCTTTCTTGTTGGCGAAGAGCACCTTTTGTTTCGCCTACCTTATAGCCAACCCCATATTACTTCGCTTGTCTTTATTTGACCATCGTTGATTATTAACTATTGTTTTAGAGGGTTGTTGCATAAACGGTATTTACCCGTCTTTTCTTGAGATTTTTTTGGGAGCTAAAGTTGATCAAGTCATAAAGTTTGTTGAGTATAGAGAGTTTCTTTCCGCCAAAATAACGAGGATATAAGAAATATTTGCCACATTAGTGTTAATAAGTCTTATTATTTCGATAAATATAAACGAGGAAGTATAATAAATACCTAATCCTTACTAATTATGAAAAAGAAAAGAATGAAAAGCTTAAACATAGTCTAATTCACATTCCGTAACTAATACCCATAATATTTTATTTACATTAAATTTAATTCGTACAGTAATAAAATAAGTTTTCATAGAGGTATAGATTAAAAGTTCTTAAAGTGAAAATACACAAAAGAAAAGCTTTAAAATAAATATCAAAATGTGCCTTGTATATTTGAAGTTTGGATTTGTTTGTAATATTCTACTCAACTTAAGTTTGAACTACAAATTTAGGGTGAAATTTTCACTTTGAACCCAAACCTTTCTAGATACGGACATAAAACAGCAAGCGTCTGGGTTGGAGCGAATTGAATTTTAGATCAAATCATGTATCTATCTTGGAAGCAATATGGAATGCGAAGACAGTAGCAGTTTAACATTTAATGATCAATTTCCGACATTATACCTCTATTACTATAAACGAAAATTTTGATATGGTACGATGTCATTAGCGATTAATATCAAACACTATTTTAGATATTTTTAAAATTATAAATAGTTCCTTGACAATTTTTACTACTAGATCAATCATGTATTGAAAAATTATAATAGTATAAATTTGATATAATAAATATCTCTCTACTTCCATTAATATTACTTCACATATTTATCATATAAATAATAACCAAAATCAATATAAGAAAAAGGTCATTTAGTTTTTATACAAATATAAAACTATGAATAATACAAAGCACTTAAGATGTTTCCAATTTACGTCATATAGCAACAGTAATTATGTCAAAACATCATATAGTAAGGGTAATATAGATCTATATGCTTTACAACAAAAGTTTGTGTCGAGGAACACAACAAAATATAAGTAAAACCTAAAACAAAAATACTTCAAGTTTTATATTTATATTACATATATAGAATTTAACATAATCATCAAATACAAGTTAAATTAAAAGAAAATAAAAAAACAAAAACTTCATTTAATAACATATCTGCTCAAAATCGCAATGACATCAATATTTTTTCATTTGTATAAAATCTTCATCATTGACAGAAGTCTCATCATTACTATCATCCAAACTCATTGTACCAAATGACGTATTAATACGTTCCCATCCAAAATTATTTTTTAAGTCACTCACATTTATAAAACTTGGTTCCTTAGAAATCTAATATTTTAAAAGATCAATATGATCAAAGCAATTTAGATCTATAGAACTTCTTATTCTATTAAGAGTCGTAGTAAATTATTAAAAATTTACAAGATATTGTATTTAACTTATTAATAATGATAATAGTATGCCTTTCTTGAAGCTTTAAGTTGTATTGAGTAAAGATCAAATCATTCAATCTTTTGTACTCTATTTCTTTCTTTAGAATGAATAAATTCAAACGTGTTCTAATTCTTTTCACACTTAGTCCCATTCACAATTTAACTCATAATTCGAATTGCAAATCTTTGAAATCAACGTTTGAACTAGTACCACTAAGTAACTATAAGACCACAAAATTAATCTTATAAACAAAATAAAATGATGACTAGTTTTAAAAAAGTAATTAAAGTGAAGAAATATATACCTAGATTAAGTTTGTCTCCTTGACGATTATAATGAGCATCCTAAAATTATCGGATGCATCCTTTTATGCCTTTACTTATGAGTTAAGGACATCTTGCATCCTTTTATGTTAAACAATTGTTGTGATAGTTAACGACATTTCCTTTATTAACTTGAGCTTTCTTAGTATAATCTATTTAAAAATAAACATCAGGAATAAAAAATGCCTCAGTAACAAACAATAGAGAATAAAATTATTTTTCTCATATTTCATTAATGACTGCAAGATAACGTGTATACAAGAAAGACCTATTTTCTAAATTGGCATTAATTGCTTCCTTCTCCATCTCCGTGGCATTATAAAAGTAACTCATTATTGCCTTCTCATTACTATTAGCTAAATGAAATACTCTCATCAAAAGCTCACAAACTTGGATAAAAAGTTGACATTAGGAACAAAATTATGATCTTTAAATATAGTTCTGGAAACTTTCAATCAAGACCTAACATACTAAGATATAACTTATTTATCACTAATAAACATTTTTATTAGCTCCTTGTTCATTAGAACAAAACATTAAAGTGATAAGAAATTAGTTGTAGATCTTATAATAACATAATGTTACAAATTCCAAATTCCTATCATTTTTCTCATTAAATTCAAAATCTATGCACAATTATAGATGAACTTAGTCACTTTTCTCATTTCTTGCACAATTTCATTAATGATAGGAAAGTATCTAGCATCTCTTATATTTTTCAACATTAGTTCAATACAATGTGCAACATAAGATGCCTAATAAAAAGAATTATACTTGTTTTACGACCTTTCCTCAGCTACTTTGTAAGTACCATCATTGTTAGTGATAAATTGTATAATGTTCTTGGGCTCAATTTCATTCATAACTGCATCAAATATTTCAAATAAAGTACCAACATTTCCAAGACCAGGTGCATTAATAAAATTCAAAAACATCATTACCTTAATAGAATAAACCAAAAAGATAATAAACTAGTATCTTCTATTTATCAAATAGTCACGCATGATTGAACACCCATAAGTTGCCAAGTTATTCTTTTTTTCATTTAAATAATTTTTAATTTCATAAATAGAACTCCTTAGAAGATTACTTTTTAGTTTTCAATTAAATGAGCTTTATATCCTAAACTATAAGAGGTAATAGCATTCATCATACGTTGGTAAAAATAAGACTGAGTATAATTGATTGACATATATATATCATACCACTATTTAGCCATTATCATGTCCACATTATGAGTTACTTTTTTATATTGCAAGATACTATAAATTGAAGGTTAAACTTTAGGAGTTGTTCATGTAGCAAAAAAGTTGGACATTTATTTTCTTCATTTCCTCATATTAGTTACAACAATTTCTTCTTGTTAGGCCTAAATATTATCTTTAACATTGTTAGTATCATCGTAACTATTGTAAAAAGAACTTTCACTACCAATGTTTAGTCTATTATCATCGTAACTATTGTAAAAAGAACTTTCACTACCAATGTTTAGTCTATCTTTCTCGTTTTGATATTTTTCAAGTAAAGTTTTCGTCTGTCATTTTATATCATGACTAACTTTCTTACAAGGCTCCACATTATCTTTGATCCCAACTAAATGTTTCTTTATTTTTGTGATTCTCCTACCTTCAAATGTTTGTTGCAATATAAACAAAGATTCTGATTCTTTATATCATGAACCAATCTAACATAAGCCTAAACTAGATTATTGAATATTCTTGAAGAGATTAAATTATCAAGAATTCTTGAACTTTCCTCCATTTATTTATAAAAATAAATAAAGAAATATGAAAAAAATTAAATTAATAACATTATATCAAAAATAAAAGTTATTGCATATGAAAATAAATTTACTCAAAACATATTAACTATAGTTAACAAATTCAAATTTTCTTATTGACATGTTTGTTAACTTGTAAGGAGTTAATGGTACCTAAAAGACGAAGTAACATTATCTTATTTTTGATCCTTGTGTTATATTTTAAGCAATCAACTTATATCTAATTCTTACCTAATAAATTAAACGTACCCATTAAGGTAAATTTCTAACCTTGATCCTCAAGTACTTTAATTATAATGAAAATGGATAATTTTAAATTATATATTCATAAACAAGTAGCCAAAATAGTTATACACTCGTACTTACAAGTCAGAAACCTTTACACATCCAGTCTTTATCAAAGTGGGCACATTTTGTTATCATCACACTTTTTACAGCAGAACCTTACTAGTTTGGAGACAAAATATAATACGTCTACTTTTCTTTTTCTTTTGTATATTCTTAACCTCATTTTATTAAATACATTGTCTATGAAAGTTTAAAATCACCAAAATTGTATACTTACCCACAATTATTTTCCAAGATGTAGACAATTAAATGTAGTAGATAAACATTTGAATAATTTGTGAATATTGTGTATATCAACTAATTAATTTGTAAATAACTTTTTAATGAATACAGTATTCCAGAAAACCCAAATAATTAAGACTTCTATAACGTAAATTTCAACATTAATAATTTTCAAAGTTCAAAATGCCACTTTTTATTTGCAAATAATTAAGATTCTAGACTCCAAAAAAACCAGAAAAAGTAATTAATATAAACTCCTATTGCACTACAAGAAAATCATAAATTATCATCAGAAATTTACCAACTGAATCAAAACCATAGCTATTTACCGACGGAATACAAAATACATCAGTACATATGTCGTCAAAGTTTAAATATAGCGACGGAAACAATTGTCGTCGGTAAAAATGAAGGGAAGGAATTTCGTGTAAAATATCCGACGACATATAGCGATGACGTAACCATTACCGTTAGTAAAAATTGTGAGAATGCTTCCCACAATTAAATTGGTTCAGGCATTTACTGACGGCAAATGTTTCATCGGTGAGTTTGGATCAGCGTCTGTTATTTACTGACGGAATAGCGTCCGTCGTTAAATTGATATCAAGTTTACCGATGGACAATGTGTTCCGTTGCAAAATCAAGCGGCAAGATGTCCCGGTTAAATATTTGATGATCGATAAATGTCGACTGATTAATAAATAAAACGACGTCGTTTGGCTCTTCGTCTTTAAGATGACGAATACCCCCCTATTTTCTTCTTAAGGAGTGTGCAAATTAAGATCATAATAATATATATTAATAATGTAATATAATATAATATAATATAATATAATATAA
>JANIIA010000005.1:19594192-19604422 GCA_027478495.1 Erythroxylum alaternifolium
ATTTGTTAGCTATGGACAATGGTTTGATCAAGTTCAATAGGCTAAACTATCTCGATTAGTCTGATGTGAATCCAATTTCAGTTGGGTATTATGGATAAGGACTTGGCATTAGTTACAGAGAAGCCTGCAACCATTATTGAGACTAGTACACAAGTCGAAAAGACATATTTTGAGGTTTGGGAAAAGTCTAATAGGTTGATTCTAAACTTGATGCAATTGACAATGATTGAAAATGTTAAGCCATCAATGCCTTATATTGACAATGCAAGGGAATTCATGATGAAAATCAAAGAGTACTCATAATCAGACATAGTTGCCAAGTGTATTATAGGAGCTTGATGAGTGAATTATGACCAAGAAGTTTGATTGGTCACAACCTATCCATGATCATATGACAGGCATGTCAAATCTGGCTGTAAAGTTGAAATCAATGGGTATGGATGTGAGTGAATCCTTCCTAGTATAGTTCATCATCAACTCACTTCCAAGTGAATTACAACTCTTTGAAGGAAAAATGAAACTTTCAAGAAATCAAGGCCATGTTGGTGCAGGAGGAAGGGAGAATAAAGAAAATGAAAGAACACTTTGTTCATATTACGTACACAAAGAAGCTAGTAGTAGAAAGGGAAAGCCAGGAAGGAAGAACAACAAGAAGGACAAAGCCCCAATGAAGGTTAATGAGGAACAAATCCAAAATGAGCAGTGTTGTTTCTTCTGTAAGAAAACTGGCCACCTCAAGAAAGATTGCCGTAAAAGAAAGACTTGGTTCAAAAATAAAGGTAAGTATCATTTTTCATTATGTTTTGAATTAAATTTTATTGAGGTTCCTAATAATACCTAGTGGTTAGATTCAGATGTAACTAATCATGTGTCACATATTATGTGGGGATTTCTTTCGATCCAAACTATAAACGAAATTGAAGAGTTCCTGTATAAGGGTAACAGAAAGAAGGCACGAATAGAAAGAATTGAGATGTACAGATTGATCTTAGAAACCTGTTATAGTCTAGATCTTGAAAGGTGTCTTTATGTTCTTGAATGTGCTAGAAATTTAGTTTCCGTTAGTAAGTTGGATAAGATAGGTTTCAATTTCAATGTTAGAAATGGTGTTTTTTCTTTGTATAAACTACAATACTATTATGGTTCTGGTACATTAATGGATGATTTATATCTTTTAAACCTTGACGTTAATTATTCTAAATCCCTATTTCATGTTGAATATAATATTACCCTTTCTCTAGAAATATGACCTAACCTTTGATGGCCACAAGTAAGCAGAATGTTCATGTTGAATATAATATTCGTAATATATGTAATGCACATAATGAACATTCTGCTTACTTGTGGCCATCAAAGGTTAGGTCACATTTCTAGAGAAAGAGTGATGAGATTAGTGAAAAGTGAAATCTTACCTTAACTAGATTTTACTGACTAGGATGTGTGTGGATTGCATTAAAGATAAGCAAACCAAACACATATCTAAGAGTTCAATAACAAGAAGTACTGAGTTATTTGAATTAATACACAATGATATATATGGTCCATTTCATGTTCCATCTTGGAGTAATGAAAAGTATTTTATTTTATTGATAACTATTCACGTTATTGTTATCTCCATTTATTGCATGAAAAGTCTCAATTAGTGGAAATTCTTGAGGTCTACACTAATGAGGTAGAAAGACAGCTAGATAGAAAAGTGAAAGTCATAAGGTCTAATACATGTGGTGAATGTTATAGTAAAATTGATGAGAATGGATAGTGTCTAGGCTCACTTGCAAAATTTCTTCAAAGTCGAGGCATTTGTGCACAGTATACAATGCCTAGTACACCACAACAAAATAGTGTAGTTGAAAGGCAGAATTGTACTTTTATAGATATGGTTAGGTGTATATTAAGTTACACTAATGTACCTTTATCTTTATGAATATATACATTAAAGACAACTACCTATTTACTTAATAGCATTTTTATAAAGTAATTCCTATGACACCTTATAAATTGTAGATAGGTATGAAACATAACTTGAGGCACCTGCATGTTTGAGGTTGCCCATCAGAAATAAGGATTTATAATCCTCATGAAAGGAAGCTTGATGCAAGAACCATTACTGATTAATTCATTGGTTAACCAAAAAAGTCCAAAGGTTTATATTTTATTGTCCTAACTATAGTAAAAGAATAGTTGAGTCTGGTAATACTAGGTTCATTGAAAATGGACGAATCAGTAGGATTGGGGAACCACAAAATTGGATATTCAAGAGATTCAGGTAGAAAATCCTTCACACTGTGTCTCTTCTCAAGTTATTGTTCCTCTTGTTGTATCACAGTCACCCAACATATTGGAACAAGAAGTTAATATTCCAAACCCGTAAAAAGAGAATGTCAACAATAAACTAGTAAATAATGTGTAAGTCACAAATGATCAAGTTATACCGCAAGAAATAGTATTGCGAAGGTTTATAAGGGAGAAAAGAGTAGCCACATCAAATGACTATGTGGTGTATTCACTTGAGCACGAGTGTGATTTAAGCATTGATAAGGATCTAGTCTCATTTAAAGAAGCTGTAAAATTTAACAATTCTAAAAAGTGGCTTAGTGCTATGAAAGAAGATTTTAAATCTATGGTTGAAAATCAAGTCCGGGAACTAGTTGAGTTACCCAAAGGATCAAAACAAGTGGGCTGTAAATTGGTCTTTAAGACCAAAAGGGACTCCAAAGGTAACATTGAAAGCTACAAAACAATACTTATAGTCAAAGGTTATACTAAAAAAGATGGCATTGACTTTAAAGAGATCTTCTCTCCAGTTTCAAGGAAGGACTCTTTAAGAATTGTTATGTCCTTAGTAGCTCCTTATGATTTAAAGCTTCACCAAATGGATGTAAAGACTACTTTTTTTAATGTTGACTTAGAAGAAGAAGTTTATATAGACCAATCGGAAGGTTTTGTGACTGCAAAAAAGGAAAATATGGTGTGTAAATTAAAGAAATCAATATATTTTTTGAAACAAGCTTCTCGACAGTGGCATCTTAAGTTTAATGATACCATTACCTCTTATGGTTTGTAGAGAACATTATTGATAGGTGTATCTATATAAAGGTCAGTGAGAGCAAGTTCATTATTTTGGTATTGTATGTTGACAATGTTCTTTTGGCTTGTAATGACTTGGGCTAGTTACATAATGTAAGAAATTTCTCTCTAATAACTTTGAAATGAAAGATGTGGGTAAAGCATCCTATATGATTAGAATAGAAATATTCCATGAAAGGACATACAGATTATTATGGTTGTCTCAGAAAGGATATATTAGTAAAGTATTAGAGAGATTTGGGATGGAAAAATGCTCAGCAGAGGTAGTTCCAATTTATAAGGGGGATAAATTTAGTGAAATGCAATATCCTAAGAATGATTTAGAATAAAAGGAAATGGAATTTATTCCCTATACATTTATAGTTGGGAGTCTGATGTGTATTCAGACTTGTAATCCAATATCAAAGTAATCCCAGGTTGGACTACTGGAAAGCTGCAAAGAAAGTTCTTAAGTATTTATAAGGCACCAAGGATTATATGCTCACATACAGGAAATCAAATCACTTATAAGTGATTAGTTATTCAGATTCAGACTATGCTGGTTGTCTAGACTCAAGGAAATCTACCTTTGGTTATTTATTCTAACTAGCAGGAGGGGCAATTTCTTATAAGAGTGGAAAACAGTTTTTCATTGCTACTTCCATCATGGTAGATGAATTTGTGGCATGCTTTGAGGCCACTATTTAAGCATTGTGGCTCTATAACTTTTTCTTAGGGCTAGGTATTATCGATAGTATAGCTAAACCGCTAAGAATTTATGGTGATAATTCTGCATCTATCTTCTTCTATAAAAATGACAAATATTCTAAGGGTGTTAGACACATAGTTTTGAAATACTTATCATTCAAAGAAGAAGTGTAAAAATATAAAGTGTCTATTGAGCATATCGGAAGTGATCTAATGGTAATAGATCTATTAACTAAAGGATTACCACCTAAAACATTTACTGGTCATGCTAAAAGGATGGGCATTATAGATAATTCTTTGTTAATATGAGATCATATTATGCCTGTACATATGTTTGGATATTTGCTATTATTGTTTTGACACTTATGAATTCCATTAATGTTATATTTTTACTTAGCTGTTAGATGTCACATTATGTTGTGTACATGTATTATTTTATTGTGATGACAAACTATGTTTTGAGAAAACATTACAGTTAGGAATCACAATGTTTCTCAATTATAGTTAATTTGACTTGAGTTGATTGTGTGATACCTGGAAGGAATCATATCATTAGATGACTTGTGACGGCCATGATCCCATCATTGTAATTCATTCAAGTTTAATGGCTTGATAGATTCAATATATTGTGCACACTTGTGTTGTTTGATCATCATTTTGTAACATGGGTCAAGTGGGAGATTGTTAAATTAATTTAATAATCATAAAGTGTGCCTATATTACTTTATTTAATTCTAATATGAAATGGGCCCAAAATAATGGTTATTAGGCATGTAAAGGAAATTAGAACCATTAGGGTTAATTAATAAAACACTTCCCTCTCCCTTCAGTCAAGTAACATTAACAATTATCAAAGAAACATAGGTTCTTGTACCATTGAAAAGAATGAAGAAAAGGAAGAAGGTGAGAGTGGATAAAGCATTTATGTAGAGAGGTATTTGTGATCAAGAAGAAATTACACATATTGAGCATAGATCGAGGTTAGGATTTCTTTCTTTTGTTTATAACATGAATCTTAGGGTTTGAAGGTGTTGATTCAATTATGTCATAGATGATCTTAGGTGAATTCTAGGCTTGAAATATTGCTTAGAATGTTAAAGATTAAAATTTACAATTTTATCTCCTTTTGGGTTACAATTGATTTGAAATGTCCTGTGTTTATGAGAAATAGTTTATAAAGCAACCCGACTGTTTGAAGGAAAGGACAAGCCATAACTTCATGTTCCCGTTTTCTTAACAATCAAGATAAATTTATTCAATGTTGGGCCATACATATTACATACCCCTATTTTGTCTATCAACTTTAAAGCATAAAAGTATCAAAAGATATTGTTATGGGATAATTGGAGAAGACGATATTATGACTTTCTCATTTATCTTATATGTAAACAATGTTGTATTAGTAGTAAATAAGAGACATGCATCTTCACATTATAGTCCTTGTTGTCATTGTTGTTTCTTTTGATTCCTTACAATTATGTATCATTGCTAAAATATAAATAATGTTGTTGTCATATGTTAAGGGATGCATAATAACCAATATATTCAGCATAAATCTTTTTCTATATTTGATCTCTTTTGAAATTGTCTTTTACCTAGATTATTCTCATATTAATTGGTATCAGAGCTTAATCATGTTACCTATTTGTAAGTAGTTGCCTTATATTGTTGGATATTTTCCCATTTGGTAGACAACAATTAATTGTATTTTAAAGATTTTAGATTACTTATTGGTTAAGTTATATCTAGATAAAGATAAGAAAAGTGGCCTAATATATGATCTAAGTTAATGGGTCGAAGTCCAGGAAGGAAATAGACCCTGATCAGTATAGATCGGACCTATATTTAACCCATGATAGGGAGGCTTGATATGGATTCTACATATAGAAGGTTGAGGTCTCTTGTAGTTGCTGTAACAAATCATGAACGTACAGATACTCTGACCCATTCAGAGGTTCACATTTATAAAAAGCTATAAAAAGGCTTTAACACATTGTAGCGAGAGTTGAGCAACTCTCATGAAGGTCTCAATGGATTCGCACTTATTATGGCCTCGAAAACTGAAATCAGGTATTTTTTGCATTTTTTCAATATTTCACTTTTACATTCGATCTGAGATATGTAACTAAGGCTCATGTTATGTGTTACATGTGGTATAAGAGTGGTTATATGATCCGGTGGATAAAAATGAAGAATTTTTGATTTTTCTAGAATAAAGTTTTGATTTTTATTTTTTTTCTTAGATATTGATGCTTGAATGTTTGCTAAATATGGTTAGCATTAAAAAAAAGTTGAAAACAAGCTCAAGAGTACGAACAGTCGATCGAAATAGGAGCATCAACACCATCATTTAACGATGAGAGGTAAGGCATTAGTTGATCACCTTTCTTTGATGACAATGATTACCTTTATTGGAAAACTAGGATGAGATTCATCTTAGTGATTGAAAGTGTAGACATATAGAAAATAATTTCAATTGTTCCCTTTATTCCTTAAAGAATTGTAGATAACAAAAAAGTACTTAAACTATAAGGAATAATGTGACCTCAAGATAAGAAATTAGTTTCCTTAAATAGTAGGGTCATATGCATCCTTTTCTGTATATTAGGAAGAAATGAATTCAATAGGTTCTCTATGTGTAAAATGACATAAAATTTGGCACACTTCAAAGTTACACATGAGAAACCAATCAAGTAAATGAGAGGAAAGTAAGCATACTGATAAATCAGTATGAATTGTCTTAAATGAAGCATGATGAGAGCATATCTAGCATGTATACTAGATTTATTTATGTCACTAATGCTCCTAGAAGTCTTAGAAAGGCATATACTAATGTTAATAATGAAAAAGTTACTTAGGTCACTTCCAAAGACTTGAGAAGCTAAAGTGACAACCATACAAGAAATCAAGTATCTAACATCACTATTATTGGATGAACTTATTAGACTTTTCTTCACATACAAAATGAGGCTCTAAGAGGCACAAGAAGAAATGAAGCTCCCAAATAAAAATAATTTAGTATTCAAAGCCTCAAAGGAAGGATTGAGTGAAGAGGAAGAGACATCAACTAGTGAAAGCGATGAAGAAGATATTACATTAATCACTAAAAAATTTAAGAAATTCTTGAAGAAGAAATTCTCTAAACTAAAAGACTTCAAAGAAGGTAAAAGTAATTTAAAACATAAATCCTCTAACATTATTTTCTTTAAATGTAGAAAACCTAAATATATAAAATCACAATGTCTTTTAGTTAAAGATAATGAGAAGTACAAAAGAAACTATAAGAAGGAGAAGAAGGACAAGATGAAAACACTCAAGGCATCAACTTGAGATGACATAAGTGAATTAAAAAATGAATATTCAAAAGAAGAGATAGCTTGTATATACTTTACTGCTATAGAGAATGATAAGGTAACATCCAACTCTAATTCGTTTGAAATGCTAATGATGTTGATTTGACACATAATGAACTAGTTGAGAGCTTCAAATCATGAGCATGAAAAAGAAAAAAAGTTATCTTTTAAACTTAAGGAAGTACAAAAGTAATTGGACGTATGCATGAATGAGAATGAAAGATAAAAGTGAACTGCATAGAATTAAAGCATCAAAAAATGTGATTATTGATGACAATCATGACTTAAGGGGTGCTTGGGTGATAGGTTTGGAAAGGGATTAATAGGTAAAGAATGAAAAGTGAGTAGTTGGATGTTGACTATCATTATAGGGGCAATAGCTTGATATCCCACTTTTTGAGAATTCTTCATACCATTCATTTAGTAGAGAAATAAAACTCATTCCTTAGTAGTGGCTTTTTTTTAAAAAAATTTTAATACTAATTATTTAAAATATAATTAATTACATTATAATAATATCAATTATTTAAATTTTAATTAATTAATTAATTAACTAAACTATAATTAATTAATTACAATATAATTAATCAAAATATAATTCATTCATTCATTAAAATATTGTAATTAATTAATCAATACGTTGTAATTAATTAATTACAATATAATTAATTGAAATATAATTAATTAATTAATTAAAATATAATACATTTTTATTTCTTAATATTTTTTACAAATCAACCACTATCAATGGTAATGGTAATTATTCCTTTCACTTAACCAACTATTATAATTATAATAATAATATCAATTCTTATTCCTCACTATATTCATTCCCATTGTTATTATCATTCCCCCGTACAAACCAACCGCCCCCTTAGATGGATGTGACAGTCATGACTTAGATGCATTAAGACATGAGAATGAAGAATTGAATAAGGAAATTAATACCCTTAAGGACTCTTTGTACAAGTTACAAAGGGAAGTGAATAGATAGAGAACATTCTAGGAGCTCAAAAGAATTCCAGTAATAGGCGTGGAATAGGATACAACAATAGAAGCAAAGCTAATTCTAAAACCATGTTTGTTAAAGGAAATATTTGCATATTGAAGAATCAGTGCCTAATACGAAAAATGAATATAGAGCATCCACATCTAAGCATATGCATGCATATTCTACATCCATTAGGACTAATTATAAAAGCAAGCATCATGCTTTCATATATGGCTTATAACCAAGATATAGATTTCAATACTATTAAGGAAGAGTAGGCATAACTTTTACAATAACATGCAAATCCATTTATACCCTTTAAGGCCTCAAAGAAGCACACATCAAGCTTTTATTTATAGTAGGTATCATATATGTAATCATGGTAGCTTGTCTCACTACCCAAACTTATCACAAAAATGACATACCATGTCTTTAAAATTATTTCTTTTGAAGAGTCTTTGATCATTCTTGCTCTATTTAAGGACAAACTTCTTTATATTCTATATAAATATTTTTAAGACTTTCCTGAACATATGAAGGCTAGATTCATCAAGATAAAAATATATAAAATCTTTAAAAATAAAACCCAATTTGATAACTACCATCTCTACTATATACCATTTTTTCTTTTAAGGAACCTAGCTTATTTAGATACCTATAACATATTGTCTTTTTTTATAGGTTTTTGAAAGAAAAAATGATATCTAGTAGAAATGGTAATTATTGGGTTTTATTTTTAACGAGTTTATATTTTTTATCTTGATGAATCTAAACTTCATGTGTTCAGGAAATTCTTGAAAATATTTATATAGATTATAGAGAAGTTTGTTCTTAAATAGAGCAAGAATGATCAAAGACACTTCAAAAGAAATAACTGTTAAACCAAGTGAGCTTGATAAGAAGGATGAGATGTCATCAATATATTGTAAACTCAAGAAGAATGTTTATTCAAATTATTCACAAATGATTTTTAATGAGAGAACTATTAATTCAGCCTTTAGAAATTTATCACTTATTGTAACTCCGAATTTTCTGAGCCCTTTTTGTATTGATCTATACTTGGAGATACAATTGTAAATTGACATATACATGGTTGTATATAAGTTCAAAATTGTATTTGGATCCTTTCGGTATTTATTCCAATGATATATATGCCCTTACATAACTTAGAGTTCATCGGTATGTGAAATCTTGGAGATTTATGATATATAAGCTTTTAAGTATGTAAAATAGATTCCATTGGATGGATATAGCCATAGTGGCCGAGTTAAATGTGTTCCAAGGCCTTAGAGGTAATTAGACATGATTTATAGACTTATTGGACACTTAAAAAGCTTAATTGAAACAGTTGATGTACATAAGAGCTTATTTGCAAATTATTAAAAGATAAGAGATTTAAATGTAATTTTTCAATTATTGGAGAACCAATATGTAATTTTATAAATTTAAATAGCTCAATTATTATGTTCAAAAGTTCAGGGACCAAAGTGAAAATAAAAATTTTGTTCATTCTCAAATTTTGGGCTTAATTGCAAATTTAGGAAAAGTTGGAGGGTATAATGGTAATTTCACACAAGCTAAGGGCAAAAAAGTAATTTCACCATGTTTGGTCAAAGAAGAGTCAATATTCTAGACCCTTCTTTATCTTATGGCCGTGCACTTCACCATAAGAAATTAGAAACACTTTGTTTTAATTGAAAGAAAGGAGAAGAGAGGAGGAGAAGAAGAAGAATTCGGCCATCACCCAATTTTCATCATTTTTTCTTTTCTACAACCCAAACAAAGGTGTTCTAGGTTAATTTGAGGTCAAGGAACTCAAATCTATCATTAGACTTGAGAAATTCTCAAAGGATTTTAAGATATCACTAAAGGAAAGTTTAGGTAAATTTTGTCTCATCTCTCTCTACATAATGATTTTGAGTTTGGTATTAAGATATATTGTTCTCCATGCTTGACTATGAATGAGACATGGTTTAGATGAATGAAATGAGTCATAGAGAAGTTTCTTTAAGCCAAAATCGAAATGCCCTCTCTCTAGTAAAAGTTGTGAAATTTTGAATATCTTTTGAAATTGATAGTTTAAATGAACTCTATAATGTTAATTATGTATTT
>JANIIA010000005.1:19752621-19776469 GCA_027478495.1 Erythroxylum alaternifolium
TCACCCTCGCGGGGCACGGACTCGGGTATCACTGTCGATATCGGGTTCGGGTTCAGCGGGAGTGGGGTGTTACAATCCAGTAGACTCAATGGCATAGAAAGAATTTGATAGAAAGTTTCCATGGTTTGTATAGGATTGTCATAATTTTCGACTTGGATTAGCCTCAGATGGATTTAATCCTTTCGAAAATATGAGTACTTCATACAACATGTGGCCGCTAATTATAGGACTATACAATTTACCTCCATAGATGTGTATGAAGGAGCCTTTTATGTTATTGTCTTTACTTATTCCAAGCCCTACTGCTCCTGGTAAGGATATCGATGTCTATATGCAACCATTAATTGATGACTTAAATGATCTATAGGAATTTGGAATACAAACTTTTAATGTTATTCAAAGTGAAATATTTAGAATGCATGTCACTGTTTTGTGAACTATTTAGAACATGGACATAAGTAGCAAAGAAGTAAATTATTTAATGACAAAACATAATTGGGTGAAGCTCTGTTGCAGTTGTCTAGTGATGATATTATTTATTAGCTATCACATTTGGGTGACATTACACTTGAAAAATACCTAAGTAATAAAAAGTGAAAGAGAAATGATGTTGAACTTAGTTAGACAAAAAAGCATATTTTTCAATTTGGCTTAATAGAAGGAATTACTATTGAGGCATAATCTTGATGTGATGTATATTGAGAAAAATATTTGTGAGAATATTTTAAGAATTGTGATGGAAATTGATGGGAAATCGAAAGATACAATTAAGGCTATACTTCACTTAGAAGACATGAATATTAAAAAAATACTTACATTTGAAAAAAAGAGATGTTGGGTCAGACATTATTCCCCTTGTTGGTTACAATATGTCAAAAAGGGATAAATAATCTTTCTATTAGTTTCTCCAATCAGTGAAGTTTCTTAATAGGTATGCATCAAATATAGGTTGTGGTGTGAATGTTAAAGAGGGAAAAATATTAGGGTTGAAAAGTCATGATTGTCATATACTTTTGCAACGATTACTTCCTATTAGAATACGTAGGTGTTTTTTGAAGGATGTGTCCGTAACTTAAGGTCAATTAGGAGAGTTTTTTAAGAAATTATGTTGCAAGACACTTAAAGTTGAAGAGCTTGAAAAAATGGAAAAAGGCATAGCTTTGATTTTATGTAAGCTTAAACTATTATTACCCCATCTTTTTTTGATGTTATGGTTCATTTGGCAATTCACTTACCATATAAAGCAAAACTCTATGGATCAATTCAATTTTGATGGATGTTCTTGAATGAAAGGTAATTCATATTAACTTTTGTTTTTTAAAAGTTATTTGTTGTTAACAATTCCTAATATTTTAAAGTTCTAATTCAGGTTTTTATGCTCTCTTAAGCGTTATGTGTATAATAGAGTTTGACCTGAAGGGCTTATGTAGAGGCTTATATAACAAATGAATGTTTGACATTTTTTTTAATTTACTTAAGTAATGTGGAGACAAGATTTAATATACCATAATGTAACTTTGATTTTGATGAAGAGGGTGGGTTGTCAATTTTCTCCTAAAAAGTAGGGCCACTTAGTGTGCGTAAACATATAGAGTTAACTAAAGACAAATTCCAAATCTCCCATTGATATATTTTGAACAATTGTGAGAAAGTTGATATATATATATAGAGTATCTTTTTTTTTATTCAAACAATCATATTAGAATTTTTTTCATTGAATTTCATTTCCTTACAGTCATTTACTTTTTTAAATAGAGAGAACAAAATGTTCATTCATAGCAGAGGGATTATTAATGTTGAAGAAAGACAAAAGTTGAAGTTTGTATCATGGTTTAGAAATCGAGTAAGTTACATATGGATTGCATATTATGAACATATGACAATTTATAAGTCAGAATAATTTCTCATTTCATTTTGTCATACAGATCATACGGTTACATAACCGTAACATGCAGTAAGCAACAAGAGCATTATATAGTTTGGCATGTGGGCCTTATATTTGTGAGAAAAAATATACAGGTTACATTATTAATGGGGTGAGATTTCATATACAAGATCGAGATAGTCGACTTAGAAGCCAAAATTATGGGATTGTTATTGAGGGATGTCATGGCGACAATTTTGTTGACTTTTACAGTGTCATCTCAGAAATAATAGAGTTACACTACATCAAGGATAAGAATTTTGTTCTATTTAAGTGCAAATGGTTTAATCTTTCTAACATGAAAGTGAACAGAAATATTACTAGCATCAATGTTAGTAAGACATGATATGATAACGATCCTTTTATCTTTACAAGTGGTTGCAAGGTTACACGCGCTAAGTTTTGCTATTTATAACCTTGGTAAATTTCATAAGCACATAGGTCATTCGCGTAGTTCCTAAGGTATCGATCCTACGAGGAGGGCTAACTAGTTCTAAATCTAAGGTCGAAAGCACTACTAAACAATGATTAACAAACAATAAATTAAAATACAAGAATTAACTAGACCAAATAAACCAAATGAATCAACAAAAATAACGATTAACGATTAATATAGAATTAAAAACAATCATGATGACAATAAACAATTAAATATGAAATTGAATAGTAATGGAATTTAGCCAATTAATGAACAATGATCACACACCCAAGTTCCACCTAATGAGTTTACCTAAAGAGAGAGGGAAAATTACCTATCTTTAATGACAACCTAACCAATTACGATTTATTGAATCAATGGTTCTAGAAGATCCTAGGGTCAACTACTCTCTATCAAGTTATAATTGAACCCTAACGTATAAACGCTAATTAGATTATGGGAGTTTGTAATCTCTCAATTACCATCCTATCCAAAACTTAATTAGTTCTTAAGTTCTCTAATAAACAACTGGAAACCTAATGTGATCTCTCTACACAAGATTTGCCAACTTGATTTAATTCTGGATCTATTAATTTGCCTAACTCTCGTTAGTCCAAATTAATTATTTTCTCTCAATTCACCCTCTCAGTTTATTATCAAGATATTAAGTGCAGAATAAATCACAATTAATTCAATGAACACATAAAATGATCAGATTTCATTAAGTTAAAATAATAATCTAAAGGTGGGGGAGGTTTAAAGATTAAACATTTGTCAACATAGAATTATGTCCTATTAGGGAAAAGAATCTAGTATCTGTTTGATGATAGTGAAGCTTTGTGGGTTAAGTGGGTGCACAACCTACCAATAATAGTTCATAGAGTTGGAGAAAAATCTTATTTGTGAGGGATAAAATGGGGATCAAATTCAGATTTAGGATAGGGAATGGAAATTCTACTTTTTTATGGCAGGATCCTTGGCATCCTGGAGGAATGCTGAAGAACTTCTCTTTTCTAAGAGAGATCAATGGTTCGGAACTACCTATGATAACAAGAGTCTCCAAAATTATCAGTAATAATGAGTGGAGATGGCATGAGGCAACTGTAGAGATCATTGGTAACCTAGAACCCCTATGGTACCAACCAAATAGCTCTAAACTAGATTGTTTGGAATGGTTAGCTAGCGTTTCAAAAAGGTATACTAATGGTTCAGCCTATAATTTCTTGAGACCTCCAATACAGAATATTCCTTGGCATAAACTAATTTGGTTTAAAAGCAACAACCTTAGGTGTTCTTTCGTACTATGGCTGGCTTTCCTTAAGAAGTTGCAAAGGTGGGACAAACTTCTCTATCTCTATACTCCTAACCACTGTTCCTTATGTACCTGGGACAATGAGACTATTGAACACTTGTTTTTTGAATGTCCCTTCTCTAAAACTGTGTGGGAACAATGTCTCAACCACTTCCATATACACATTCCTAACTAGACAAACCTTCAATCCATCCCTATTTGGTTTAACCGATCCTTAAATATCAGAACCTCTGACATTAACCTTTTCCCTATCCTTCTTTCTACTACTTTCTATAACATTTGGACTGATAGGAATAATCGAACATTCAAAGATGAAGTCAACGATGTGGGGAGCCTGTACTCTAGAGTAATCTTCCAAGTTATGGAACATCTTAGCTCAAACACCATGAGAAGACAATTGCTGAAGTTCTTATTCACTAATAATTTTTTCTATAGGTTTGATATTTTAGGAGTGTCAAATAGAGGTCCAACATTTCTTAGGTTTCTAAAGCAGAAGAGAAGACAAGTTCAGGAAATATTCTTATTTCCAATAAGAAAAACATGGAGTTGGCAGGTTAAGGACTTTCCTGAAGCAGATAAGAGGATTTTTGGGAAGAAGCTCACAAGCTTTACAGTAGCAGAACCATCTCATACAATTGATTTGGACTGCAATTATTGATGGTTGATTAATAATGTTGTAAATTGATTGTAGGTTAGCTTGAATTACTGGTTAGATGAGCTAGCTCTATAAGGTCTCTTTGGTAGGAAGGCTATTGTTGTCTCATTTTTTATGTTGTTATAGGGAAGTGATGTAGCTTTCTCATATATTTACCTTTGTTCCCTTTTGGTAGGTAAGAGATTACTACTCAAGTAGTCTCTAGTGATGTACATAACTTTTCAATTTTGTATAAAAGCTTCTAATTTACCAAAAAAAACTACGACGGGATGACTGAAGGTCACGACTTCGGAAAGCTTCTTAATCTGGGAAGCAAGTCATGTCTGCATCATCTTCCTATTCTCTCTTTCTTCGTCTCTTTCTCGATCTCTCAAGGTCTCTTTTAGGGTTTCGTTGGGTGGCTGCTCAAAGTTCTTCCAAGGCTCTATCCCCCAAAAGACTTCTCATGTTCTATTTATACTTTGTAGGCACTAGGTTAAAGTCAGGATCGAAATGGTCTAAAAAATCACTCAAAACTCGAGTTTCTATATCAGCCTGAGGTAGGGCACGACAGTGGCCCTGCCTACTGCGATCGTGCCTGACACCTTAACCTTTCTGTCATGATTGTGGCCTAGTGTGCACGATCATGGCTTGACTTGGAGACTTTCAGGTGCACGATCGTGGCCTAGCTACTGTTAGCTCGTCCTTCTCTGTCACGATCGTGGTCCCGCTGTACATAATCGTGGCCTATGGCTTTGGCCCAAAACTCCTTGAATCTTCTTCTTTCTTCACCGTTTACCTTGAAACACTAACAAACGCATCACGACACCTCAAAAATATAACATTTAAGCTCAAAGAATTAATCTAACCTATAAAAACACCAAAACACAAAAACTAATATAATTAAACACACACTTAACACTCAAATTCACACTAATTACATAACAAATTCAATCTTAAAATATCATGCAATCGACACCTATCAACAAGTTAAGTGAAGTAAGTTTTCTATCTCAGCAATACTGTATTGGGTAGCAATTAGAAGGTTGTTTAAAAGTTTCAACATTGAAATGTTTTCAATTTTTGTGAAAGGGATAATGGTCAATTCAATGAGGATGTAGATGAAGTTTATTAAGAGATTAGATTAGAGTTCAATAATGAAGCCCTTCGAATTGAAGATGCAGATATATCATCATTCCATAGGAGAGATGTTAATCCTAACATAGTACAACTGGATGAAGTCCAAGCCAATTTTATTGTACAAACAAATGAAGACTATACTTAGGATGCATTAAATGACAATGATGATACTTAGGCTAAATATATTAGTGATGAAGAATCCAATGATAATGTAATTAATGATGATGATTTTCAATATCTTGATCATATTAATTGAATGTAAATAAATTGTTTATATTGTTTGAAATGTTATATTCATATTTGACTTATGTTGTTGATGTTTAACTTATATTTATTAAGGATGAATCAATGCATATTGTTAATGTTTTACTTATGTTTATGCAAAATGTTGGCATTTAATTTATGTTTATATCGAATGTTTAGTTTTGACTTGTGTTTGACTTATATTCAAGTGGAATTTTGATGTTTAAGTAAAGATTATGCATTATGTTGATATTTCATTTATAGATATTCAATTTAATGAGACCTGTAGAAACAAGGGAAAAGATAGTGGTAACTACCGAAGATGTTCCTCTCCTACAGCAACCAAATCAATTCAACCCTATCGATTAATAACCATCGATATCATCCTCTAATGAAGGTAGTTAGCAACAACCTATATCTACCTCAACTAATGTTGAGGGATCTTCAGGTTTGTTATTAGTAACCACCTATGTTTACAGTTATGTTCAAATATATATTTACATGTTTAATATGTTTTTCTTATCATTATTCTTTTGTTGTTAGGTTTCAATATCGGTATAAGAAAAAGAGGTTGAGGTATCACTAAAGGATCTTAGTTGCAACGTATGAATGTTGCAATAAAGAGCAAGTTGTTTATACATATTGACCCCACACAACGTTGTCCTGTTGATAAGATCCAATCAGCAAAATTGTCCAGTGAGTTCGGAGTCATTGTCAATAATGAATTGCCATGCCTTCAGCATGCCAGGTAGTTGAAAGAAAACAACTTGCTACATAATGCTTTGGACAAAATTTTGGTAATTTTTTATTCATTTTATTATATGCATTACAGTTTTACTTATTTAAAGGGTAAGTTAACTTATACGTGTTGTTCACAAATAAAGTTCAATATCGTCGATATGTCGAAATCGAGAACCCTGAAGTTTTAAGCATTGTCAGTTCATTATTGAAACAAAGGGCAAATGATCATCGTTATCGACTTCATAAATACTATAAGTCTTTTCCTTTAGATGAAGAGGCAAAGAGACATATTCCCGAATGGGTGACTCCAAAAAATTGGAGTGAAATGTATGATTATTGGGCCTCTACGAAGGTTAGTGTTTGTCTTTTTTCTCTTCATATTTCCTTCCATTAATTTTGTTTTTACATTTAATGACTATTTCTTCTCTTTATTTAGGAAAAGTGTGAGAAAACCAAGGTTACCAGAGAAAAAAAGAAAGTTCCTCACAAAATCAGCTCCAAATCATTTATTGTCATATGACAAGAATTTTTAAATGTAATGTTTAGAAGTTATTATTCTATTGGTTAATACAATATATTCTAATGTGTTCCATTTTTTTATTCATATAACAGAGTCAGCAACTCCATGGACAAGAGTGTGATAAGATCACACTCTACAAGTTGACATATAATAAGGAAGATGAAGGTTGGACGTTTGAAGAGGCGCAAAATAATTATGTAAGCATAAAAATTTTAATTTTAAAGTTTATTTATTTACTTAATACTAAGTAATAATATTTGAATTACATCTCGATTTTGTGTTTTAAATTATAGGACAAGATGCAAGAGTTGTTGCAGAGATCATTGTTTGACAGGAATGAGTCCGATGTGGATGACATTTGCAATAATGTCCTTGGTACAAGATCAGGGTTTATCAAAGATCTTAGACGTGGACCTAAGCTAATCGGTTCAACATTGTCACGACCAGTATATGTAATGATGCTTCAAGAGGAGAACCGGTCGCTTAAGGCTTAGTTACAATGTAATGAAGAAAAGTTAGATCATATTTAAGAAAAATTACAATGTAATGAGCAAAAACTAGACCGTACTGAAAGAGAGTTGACTAACCCAAAAAAATGGGCAAACAAATACTAGATTGTCAGTATGTCAGTAGTAGTGACGATGAGGAGTCTTAGTTTGTAAAAAAAATTCTTAAGTTTAACATTTAATTACATGGTTTTGTATAAAATGCATTTCATTTTTAATTATGAAACATTTTTATTTTATTTTATTTTATTATTATTTAAACAATTTGTCACCAACAATAATTACAAGATGTGACTAAATTATAATTTAAACTATGTTAAAAACAATAACATGAACTAAAAATGTTGTTAATAAATATAATTAAATATTAAATTGGTAATAGGGAGTTAAATTAAAGACAAATATTTGCCATTAAAAGATTTTAGCTACAAATATAAAATCGTCACCAAATATTTTTCCCTACGATTTCTAGAACGTCTCTAATAACATTTAGCTATGCTTCAATTTTCGTAGCTAAATATATATTGCTACAAAAATAAATCGTCAGTAAAAATTGTTATCTATGCTTACGTTCATGAAGTTAATTATCTTTACCTAACAAAACTAAACGTGGCAATAAGTTATTTATGACTATTTCTCATCTCGTCACATATTCTTATTAGCGACGAAGTGATGATTGTAGCAAAAACCTTTTTGGAGACGATTTCTTTAAAACATCGCAGATAATTTTTTGCTATCGGGCTTTTGTGATCGTTTGTTTTATGATTTTTTTGATCGCTAAAAACTTTTTGCGACGCTTTAGTTTCTTTTAGCGACGTTATATTTCGTCGCCAAAACCCTTCTCTGTTGTAGTGATAAATTTTGTAGGATAATTGCTTTTATATTTGCAGGATAATTGCACGATATCTCATACTTCAATTAAATAATTTGAGTTCAATTAATTGAAGTATATTCTACGAAAAGCGTTAACACAAGATTATTACGAAACTGTAATATATTTTATGATTGATTTTTAATAAAGTTATAGATGTAGATATTAATAAAAGTCAAACACAAATAAAACTGCAAATTAATGGGTAAAATCTCTCTTCGTGATTGGATGGAATTGAACTGACTTGAATTTAAATAAACAAACACCCTATCAATTTGTGAGGGTTATGTGGAGTAGACTTGAAGATAGAAAAATAGGCACAGAATCTCTGATTTTAATTCATCCATTTTATATTAATTAGGTAGGTATGATTAGTTTATAAAAAGTAAAAATAATAAGTTAAAACATCCTATAATAAAATACATCGTGAATATATGTTCACTAGCTGCATCATATATAATAAAAAACTTGAAATTACTTTTAACGTATTTACCAGACTTATAATTGTCTATTATACGGTCATGTGCAGCAAAGAAAAAGAACAAGAACATGCAATAACACAAACCTTTAATAGACGTGAAGTCCACGATGGAGAATATATGAATGGACATTGTATTTGTGGTTCTTTGAGAACGAATGTCAAAGAAAGACATCCTTAGCTACTGTAGTTCAAGACTAAGGTAAAAAATAAAAACCTTTTCTGCTTTCTAAAGGGAAAAAGAAAAAAAAATGATGAGGTAAAAGATATTGAATTGGTGCAAAGAAAATTGCATTATCTTATGTCACTTTTTACGCCATTCATCAAATCAATATAGAATTTGAAGCTCACCTACTCCAGCACACAAATTAAACATATACGGATTTAAGAAAACATATAATGCAGTCCAAAATAAGTTATGTTGAAAATAGGAATATCAATGAGTCGGGCTCGACCTACGGGTAGGGTGGCCTGTGGCTTGACCCAAGCCAACCTTATATTTTTTTAATTAAAAAATGATGTTATTGTTGACATTCTAATTGGGCTAAACAATTTTAGCTTGTGGCCTGGTCAACCCAAGTCAAAATCAGGCCAGGTTGTGCCAGGCTAAAATTGACATTCTTAATTGAAGAGCTTGTGAATTTGTATGTAATTTGAGGAAAGAGAGAATGAGTACATCTCCAATCCATACATTGCTCTTGATAAATGTTGTTAGGAATTCGAAGTAGGATCTAATATCATGTAGGGTAGAATAATTACGAAAATTATTTTTTATAATTTCCTAAAAGTCAAAATCATTAAAATTCTATAAAATGATTAGTATACAAATTATAATAAAATATGAATATTAATTTGTACATTATTCCAAAGCTTAATCGTTTTCTTGTCTTTTTCCTTAAACTATATTAGCTTTTCTCAATCACCGTAGCTGCACAAGTATTAACGGTATCTATATAACTTGTTAAGAGAACTCTAAAATTGTTGTAGAGAATTTTTGAGGAGTGCTAGCTTCCTTGGAGCCTAGCCTATTTATAATAGGTTTTGGACTTTTGATAATTTAATTAAAATTAAATTATAATTTCAATTAAAATTTAATTAGAATTACAATTAATTATAATTAAATATCAATTAGATCCAATATCTTATATTAGTCTTTATTTATTAAATATCTCATACTTAATCATAAAGTTTCTCAAACTTTACAATCGAGTCCAACTTGATTAAAACGCCTTTTCTCTCTTCAACTTATTATTTATATGTGACCCATTAAATTCCCAAATATATTGTAATTGATATAAATTATAATCATAAATTATATCTACGATTAGATAAATTAAATTCTTTTAATTATCTTTAATACTCTAATTAAATAATTTATTTTCATGTATCAAGATAGACTTCTAGCATGTGACCACCTAAATATTTAAGAAGTCAGAGTGGTTTTGACTAAGCTTTTCGTGTATGATTTTTGTATAATTATATACTTTTATCATACAATATTTTGATTAAACATAAAGCATGAAATTAATGTCTACTCTACTTTGAGTCCAATCATATTGGTTATCCATCATTAGCAATTGATTCCATTAATGAAATTTAAAAACCATTTTTCAAGTGTCATACTACTTTAGATAAGGATTTCTTAAATTAGTATTAACCGAGAATAATGAAATATTCTTCCTAGTTACTTTAACTTTATCATAGATATATAAATATGTACAAGATAAATAATGCCTTTAAATAAATGCCACTAAATTACAACCAACTAATTGATTGTATGACATAATTCAATAATCTCTCATTTTCACTAAGTCAATCATTTAAATATCTTATATTATATCATCGATACTATTTGGATAGTGGTTCAGTAAAAGAATTTTATAAGATTGACTACAGTGAATACTTACTTAAATCTTGTAATTTTTCTTCTCAATTACCATCATGGTAACATAAATTTCCTAAATACATGTTTGAATCTTTAATGAGACCTTAACTCCTTTTGTATGCCCAATGACTCTAATGTTCTGATAGTTGTAGTTTACATTATGTTTTCATATATGTTTTAGTGTGTTTTTAGGTGTTTAGATTATTTGTGCATGTTTAGGTTTAGAATTTTGTTATTGTGATTGTGTGTTTATGTTTTTTAATGTTTTGTGGTTTAGTGCATGATATTAAACTTTAATTTTGTGCAGTTGAGGTGTTTTGAGATATTTGTTAATGTATGAACTGAGATGAAGATGATTGAAGGAAGTTAGAGAAATCTTGGACAAAAGGAGCAAGGTCACGATCATCACATGCCTGTCATGGTTATGACAAAAGGTGATAGAAGAGGATCACACTAGGTCATGATTGTGGCACCCTTATCATGATCATGACAAAAGCCAAATTTTAAGGGTCACGATGGTTACATCCCTATTATGATCGTGACAGGCACACTGCAGCGTGGGGATCTCCTTCTGTTTTCATTTTTAAAGGGTCTTTTTAAACTTTTAGCTTGGATAAAACCTAATTTTTACCCTAAATAGCCCCAATACTATATAAGATCATTAAATGACCCTAATAAAAAGCCCCCATCTTACCATTTAGAGAAAGAAGCCAAGGAAGAGAGAAGAAGGAGAGAAGAGAAAAAGAAGAAGAAGAAGGAAGAAGAAGAAGAAGAGGAGTTATTCCCAACCACTCCTTGTCATTTCTTTCCACGTTATTTCTTATTCTTCTTATTATCTACTTCGTATGATGTATGATTTGGATATGAGGATGATGAATACCTTGTTAAGGATGTTCTAACTTCATTTGGGATTAATTATTGAATCCATTATGATTTAATTGCTTTTGATGTTAATGTGTTTGGGTATTGGGATTGTTTATGATTTTAGCATACTTAGGTAACATACTGAGAGATTGAACTAATAGAAACATGATTAGGTTAGGTAATGAGAATTAACAACCTAATAGATCACATAAACATCAAATCGACAATTACACGAAGAGAGATCTTATGTGAGGTACCGATTGCCTATTAGATTGATTATTAGAACGTGAGTTTTATTAATTGAGAAATTGCAAAATAAGAAATTCAGATTCAATTAAAGATTATGATTTAGGGTTTAACAATTAAGGAGAGAGAGAGAATAACCAATCTTTCAAAATTCTAGGACCGATACCAATTAAATCAGACGTAATTAAGGTAGCAATTGACAATAGAATGAATCCTTGCTTCCCATAATTGTTTGATCTTGTCTTGTGTGATTTCTCAATTGTTAAGTGATTGTGCTCTAATTTGATTTCCTTGTGTTAATTTTAGAATTTCAATTTCAATCAATTCATAATCAATTGTTTAAATTATTGTTTTAGTCTTTATTTTCATTTTATCACATTTGTTATAACCTTAGATAACATTAGGGTTCATTTAGTTTTAACTATTTCCTTGTAGGATTGACACCTTTGATACTAAAAGTTATGATTCGTATACTTGCGAATATTGGGGCTTTTATTAGAGGTAAAACTTGCTCATTAAGTTTTTGGCACTGTTGTCGAGGAATTTAAATTAGGACTTTTGAATTCCTTTCTTTTAAGGAATTATTACCCTTTTTTATGATTATGGTACCCAATCACAAGAAATTTAAAAAAAGAGAAGGAAATTTGGGCACAAAGTTGAAGACACATCAATTTGGACATCATAAGGCAACTATGAGGAATCTAAAAGGTTAAATGCCAAGAAGAGATAGAAAGAACGATGATGGAAGAAATACATCATGGGGAGTAAAGGACCATTGCAAACTTCAATGAGGCACAATTTAGTTGGGGAAGTAATCATCCTATTTGAACACTTACAATCCGAGGTGGCAAAATCACCTAAATTTCTTTTAGTCTAGCAATGTAAGAACCTAAATGGGAATTCAAGGTCGGCCAAGATTTTAGTAAGATGGGTCTAGTTTATGGGATTCAAAATTGGACAAGATCATGGACAAAGATCATAAGTATGGATGACGCCCAAAAGAGGCTGAAAGGGAAGTTCAAAGAACTAATAGAAGATCATGTCTCTTCTATTCACAACCTAGAGATTCAAATGGGCCAACTTACCATTGAATTATTTAAAAGAAGTATGGAAAGCTTTCTGTGCAATATGGAAGTAAATCCAACAGAGCAATTTAAGGTTGTCACACTTAGGAGTGGGAAAGAGTTAAAAGAACCAGCAAAAAAATAAGATGAACCCTACCTTGTAGAAGACCAAGAGAAGACAAAAGAGGATGAAGAAAAGAACGAAGACCCTCCATCCATTCCTCCTTCACCTTATCCACCAAAAATACCATTCCCACAAAGACTTTAGAAGAATGAATCATATGTACCATTTGCAAAGTTAGTGGAAAAGCTAAAGAAATGGTAAATTTACTTGTCTTTTGTGGAATTGTTGAAAGGCAGGCCCAAGTACGCAAAGTTCCTTAAAGACATATTATCTGCCAAGTGGACTTGGGATAATAATCAAATGGCAGCCATGATGGAAACCTCTAGCCTTAATTACCAACCATATGCCCTCAAAGTTAACAAATCCAGGGAGCTTTACAATACCCTATGTAATTGGTAATTTGAAGATTTCATAATGTTTATGTGACTTAGGCATAAGTATAAACCTTATGCCTTTAACGATTTTTAGGAAACTAGGGCTAAAAGATGTGAAGCCAACATCTATACGTATTCAGTTGGTGGATCAGTTGATAAAGAAACCATTTGGTATGGTGGAGGATAAACCTGTAAAAGTGAACAAGTTTACCATTCTTGTGGATTTTATCATGTTAGACTTTGAAGAGGATAAAAAATTTAATCCTTAGTTTATCATTTTTGACCATTGGAAAAGCTTTGGTAGATGTCTATGAAGACAACCTCATGAACATGAATAAGGTATCAAAGAATTCAAAGGAGGGTAGGTCATTCATAAGAATTGATAAAGTTGGATCTTTAAAGGAGTGAGAGGAAGAAGAGAAGATGACAACGGAGATTGAGTTTGAAGAATATAAAGAAGTCTTTACTCAAAAAACTGAAAAATAATAGAATGAAGAAAAGAGGATGCAAAACATAGAGGTTAAAGAAGATACGAAAGTCTCTATTTATGAAGTGAAAGAAGAAGAGGAGGTGGGGGTGACTGAGGATGAACAAGAACAACTCTCCCTCTTACAAAACAAACTGCTAGATTCTATAGAAGATTCAAGGACTTTTGTTATTCCTTATTTTATTGACAATTTGTTAGTAAAAAAGACATTACTAAAGTTAATTGGTTTTCTTAATTTTATCAATATTGTCCTTTTAATTATCTTTCAATTTTTGCAAAACTAAAATTGGGCAACACAGATGGAAGCAAGTCACTCATAATTGACCCAAGTTGAGTCTGGAAAGAAGAGAACGTTAAGCTAATGTTGTTAACTAAGCACTACTTAGGAGGAAACCCAAGAATTAGGATTAATTTTAATTTTAATTTTAATAGTATTTTATTATTTTTATTTTGTAGGGAGTGAATTGTTGGAACTTCTTAGCCAGAAGTATCTCCAAATTCCTTCACTAACACCATCACCACTACAATCCCCATGGCAGGTTTATGCTCTAACCCTTATCTTTTCCTTTTGTTTTACGGGTTTCTTGTCATTTTTTTATTCCCCCTTATGTGTTATTTGTTCTTCTCATATATGTATTGTCCAAGTTTGGGGAGGTATACATACATGTCGTATGTTAGTTTTTGCTTAGGTTTTCATAGTGTGAATTGTGTGAATGAGTCAATAGCTAGGACTTAATGAAATTAGTTTAGTTTTGAACATAGTCTTCTAAGTTGTAAAGATTTATTAGTTGGTGCAATTCGTGCTCTAGGCACGTTAGGAAATTTATTACATACATTTATAATCATAGGTCAATTGAATAAGTAGCATCATTAGTATCTTTTTATGATGATGATTAGTTAAAGAAATGAGGTAGACAATCAAATGTGAAAAAGGGGGTGTGTGTATATCTTAAACAAATAACTATTATGCCAGCCTTCAGGTTATGAATAGAGTTAGTAGCCAGTTAAGAATGTGATATAGTTGAGTAACTGGGGGGACATCCATCACGAATGTTTGCCTTCATATCTAAAGGCTAAAATAATATTCCAACCATGCCTGTTAATAAAACATGACCTAGTTGAGTAACCAGGAGACATTCATCACAAATGTTTGCCTTCACGTCAAAAGACTAAGTCAATGTTTAAGAAAATTAACAAAATGATGTTTAATAAATAAATCCTACCGATTATCGACGTGTGTATGCAAGTTTTAAGGGTGAGTGAATATAATGTTTAGGCCTTGATTGTGTTTGAGGCTAAATTAGTTTTATGAAGTTAGATGTTATTGTATCATTGTTGAACATGCATAAATGTATATGTTATTGTTTGGTCTGTTTGAATTTGAATTTGAATTTGTTTTGTTTTTTTTTAAGGACAAGTAAAAGTTTAAGTGTGAGGATGTTGATAGTTGTAGTTTACATTATGTTTTAGTAGGTGTTTTAGTGTGTTTTAGGAGTTGATTAGATGATTTATGCATGTTTAGGTTTAGAATTATATTAATGTGATTGTGTGTTTATTTTTTTGAGTGTTTAGTGGTTTAGAGCATGATATTGAACTCTAATTTTATGCAGTGTGTTTGTTAGCGTATGAACTTAGATGAAAAATATTGAAGGAAGTTGGAGAAAGCTTGAACAAAAGGAACAAGGTTACATGCTTGTCATAGTCGTGACAGAAGGTCTCCCCCGGGGTTATGATTGTGAAACCCCTGTCATGATCGTGACAGAAGAGGATTGCACTAGGTCACGATCATGACAGAAGCCAAATTTTAACACAATCGTGACAGAAGCCAAATTTTAAGGGTCATGATTGTGATAGGCACGTGGCTGATTACATTTTTAAAAGGTTTTTTTTGGACTTTTTAGCTTAGGTAAAACCTAGCGTTTAACCTAAATGGCCCCAGTACTATATCAGATCATCAAATTACCCTAATAAAAAAGCCTCCATCTTACCATTTAGAAAAAGAAGCCAAGGAAGAGAGAAGAAGGAGAGAGGAGAAGAAAAAGAAGAAGAGGGGCTACTGCTAGCCAGTCTTTGTCATTCCTTTCCAAGATATTTCTTATTCCTCTTGTTATTTACTTCATATGATGCATGATTTGGATATGAGGATGATGAATACTTTGTTAAGGATGTTCTAAATTCATTTAGGATTGATTCTTGAATCAATTGTGATTTAATTGTTTTTTTATGTTAATGTGTTTAAGTACGGTGATTATTTATGATTTTTGCATATTTCGGTAACATATTGAGAGATTAAACCCATAGTAATAAGATTAGGTTGGTAATGAGAATTAACAACCTAATAGATCACATAAACATCAAATCGGTAATTAAACAAAGAGAGATCTTGTGTGAGGTCTCAATTGTCTATTAGATTACTTAAGAACTAATTGGAACATAGGCTATTTTGTTAATTAAGAAATTGCAAAATCAGAAATTCAGATTCAATTAAGGATTATGATTTAGGGTTTAACGATTAGGTTGAGAGAGAGAATAACTAACCTTTCGAAATTCTAGGACCATACCAATCAAATCAGAAGTAATTAAGGTACAAATTGACAATAGAATGAATCCCCTCTTCCTATAACTATTTGACGTTGTCTTGTGTGATTTCTCAATTGTTAAGTGGTTGTGCTCTAATTTGATTTCCTTGTGTTAATTTTAGAATTTCAATCTCAATCAATTTATAATCAATTGTTTAAATTGTTGTTTTAGTCTTTTTTTTCATTTTTATCACATTTGTTATAACCTTATATAACATTAAGGTTCGTTTAGTTTTAATTATTTTCTCGTGTGATCGACACCTTTGATACTACAAATTACAATCGGTATACTTACAGATATTGAGGGTTCCATTAAAGATAAAACTTTCTCAACATGTTCTATAATACATTATTGTTTAAATAATTCAAAGAACTATACTAAGTTCATTAAAGAACTTATTGATCCATTTAATTAGTTCTACTAAATGAAAATTTTATTATGGAAAGATTAGCAATTAATGCTATATTGGAATAATTCCAATATAAAAATAACAATGTTCTAAATATAATTTACCTTAACTAGGATTTACTTCTAAAGTTAATATCCTTATAGCTTTAAATTCAAATATCAACGTATACATGAAATAATATATATCACTAATAATTTACAAGTATAAGATATCTCAAATACTAAACACATGGCATAATAGAATCTTTAGAGTCTCAGAAGGGGAAAAGAGGAGAAACAAAGAGAGTCTTTCCAAAAATGATTGAATCAATGAGATAATTCACCAGAACTCATATCTTTTTAATGTCACTTTTTTAACTACACTATTTATATTTTTGGACTAGAATAGGTAAACAAATTTCATGTATATCTCTATAGATCTAATTCACAAAATTAAGTTATTACCTTTTTATATCCAATAAAAGTCGTTCTTAGACAATTATATTTTTAATAATTGAAATATGATTTATTGTTCAATTTGAGCAACATGTCTCTAGACACTCCTACTAAAAAGGACAACTATACTCCCATTAACCTTTTTATAGATATGATAAATTCACAATCATCTCTAAAACATTATGAAAGTGAATATTTCAATGTTTCACAGCCTTTCAACTATACATCAAATTTGTCAATCAAGCTGCTAGTTCTAATTTGAAGCATTGTCATAAGATTTAAACATTTCAAATTTCATCTCACCCCCACTACTTATCATAAGAACCATTCTCCTATAAGTATCTATTGAAACAAACAATTTGTTCAATGGTTTTATAGGAATATGTCCAACCTTTTTGTTATTTTATAACTTTATATTATCCAGTTTAGCTTTAAACTTAGTGGATAATATGTGATTCAAATAAGCATCACATCCCAAAATCATTTACTTGGACTCTCTTAAAGACTTAAGATTTTATATCTAATATGAAATCTTTCTAAATGATTTAACTGGAACTTTAAAAGGAAAGTTGTACTAGGCTTAGTTATAGAAAAAATAAATATTACATTATACAATATATTATATTGTATGTTCCTCCTTATTCAAATTTGTACTCTTATGAAATGAAGTAGTGGAGATATTTATTAAAGAATGTCATTTCTTATAGATAACTGGAAAATTTAAATCTCATCAAAATGTTTCAACATTCTCAATGCTTAATTTCTATTTAGATTTAAACATTGAACTTTTCAAAATTTTAAATCACTACTTCATTTAATACATATGACTATAGTTCATAAATTCATTAGTACTTCTAAAGAAATATAAGAATTATCCTTTTATGAATTGTTATTTTATCTAATACATCACATGTATAAATTTAGGAAGTGTTTGTTTTCATTTCTATTTTTGGTTTTTTGTTTTTGTTTTCAAATTTAGTAAAAAAAATATTTAAATTTAAAATATATAAATATTCAAATAAACTTTTATTTAATAATTAAAATATATTTCAAATAAATTTATAAATAAAATTTTGATTTTTAAATTATTTAATTTATTGAAATAACATAGTTTTATTAATAATTTGTTAATAAGCATTATATAAGAGATTAAATAAATTTATTTAATTTAAAATAATTTATCTTTAAGTTTTATCTAATATGTAATAATTATCAGTGATAAAAATATAACTACATTAACATTAACAATCAAACAGATTTTTATTTTTATTTAAAGGAAAAACAAAAACGAAAACTGCAAACTGAAAACTGAAAACTACAACAAAAAAATATAAGTAAAACTGAACGGCCCCTTAATAAATCAATACCATGATCATTCTTTTATCAAAGGTTGATTTGGTTGTTCTTCATCTTAACAAGTTTCATAAGTTCCATACAATTCATAATCAAAGGCATACATATATCCTTCTATATAACTTTATGATTTTTATCATGTTGATTTAACCATCACAACATAAAAGAATAGTCTCAGTTATCCAACTTTGTATTCTTGCCACTTATGTTATTTATAAGTTTCCCTTTCATCCAAAACATATAAATTATTTGTATAAATTTGGATCAACTACTTTTACTGAAAAATCTACTTCTTTTCATATTTTGAACATTATAATAATGCTGAGTCTAACTTCAATACCAAATATTCATAATCATGACATATGATATTTATCATATTATATATAGGCAAGAAAAGTCATACACTTATTTTTCTTCTAATGGCAACTATTATCATCATACTATAACAAATGCCTTCATTTGTAGTCAATTTTTTTGCTTTTATTATGCTAAATTGAATGGAATAATTTTATTAAAGTACTATACCTGTCAGTTCTACTTCATGTTGCTATCATGATATTGACATACATCTTACATATTGTCATTGAAGTTTATGAGATGTTACGCAAGTTATGTTGTCATCTATAAGATGTTGACATATATCTAAAGAGGGACTATGGTAAAATTAAATAATGGATATACAATTTTCCTTTCTAACTTTGAGAACTCTTCTCAAGCATAACCTATGTCCAAGAAATTTTGTTACCTAGTCTTAGTATCAACTATTCTAAGCAAATGTAATTTATACTCAGAACAAAATATAAATGTAAGAAAAGCAAGTAATTGATTATATATTATGACTACCAAATAAGATTAGGACTTTAATCATGTGTTTAGTTATTCCTACTATTTTTTCTTAAATAATAGCCCTCATTACTATTCAAAAATATTACTCTTATCTCTTTAGTGGGCTAAGATCCCATTCAAATTTAATTGATCTTGAGTTTGCTCAACAAACTAACTAAATTTAAATTAAGTAGAAAATAACTTTATCAATCACATTTCATGTTACTCCTAACTCCTAGATTTGTTAGATGACAACTATCACTAAAACGTGTCTTTTATATTATTCCTAACCCTGCATCTAAATTCATGTGATCATGAGTTTGCTCATCTAAATCACACAAATTTAGTTAAATAGGATCTATTATTACGAGACTAAATATTTTTGGGTTAAAGCGACCTTAAGTTTGTTTAATGAACTTAACAATAAATAGAACTTTGATTTATTATTATAACAATAGAAGTCAACAATTACGTTCTCAATGTGTACTTAATATTTTAATAAGTGATTTAATTTTATTTGTCTTATCAAACATAAAATTGCATGTAAAATATCATACATATAAAACATACAATTTAACATGCATCTATATATATATATATATAGATGCATGTTAAATTGTATGTTTTAACATGCATCCAATATATATATATATACAATTCATAATCTAAAATAATATTCCTAACATTTTGGATAATTAAATTAGATTAAACTTATTGATTTCTAAATAAATTAAATTTCTATTTCAGATAAAAATTAAATTTGATTTGAAAATAATTTTCAAATCCAATTAGAAACCATTTCCAATTATCTTAACTCCTTTAACAAAATTTAATTGAAAGCAATTTTCAGTAATTATGCTTCTTACTTATTATAATTTAGAAAAACTCTATTTTCAAAATTGAACAAGTAAGACGTTCTAATTCAATTAGAAAACCATTTTAATCTAATTACAAATTACTTTTCCTTAATTATAAAACTATTTTCTAATATTGAAAAGGAAATCACTTTCAAAATTAAATAAAATATTTTTTAGTTTAATTAAGAAAGTTATTTGTATTATTTATCTAAAGACTGATTTTTAATTAATTAAAATTCTTAATAAATTATAAAACTATTAAAAATATTAAAGAAAACTCAATTGTATCAATTAATAACTAAAAATCTTTTTAAATTTAACCAAGAAAAATATCCTTTATAATAAATTAAGAAACTTACATTCACATAAATGACTTAATTTATAAATAAATAGAATAGTAATTCTCTAAATAAAAATAATAAATTTAATTTATCTCAATAAAATTGAAATAAAAATTTTAAATTAAAAAATTTCTTAATTACTTAAGAAAATACTTTTTTAATTTTAAGAAGCTTAATTAATTAATTTCAATCTAATTGAAATATAATTATTTTTTATTTTAAAAACAACTTTTCTAAAATTTAAATGAGAATCATTTTAATTATTAATCTTAATCATTTTAAGAAAAATAATTAACATAATTTTAGAGCTGCTTTTGAATTTAAAAATCTTTTTAGATTCTAATTAGAATAAGGAATTTTTTTATAAGGATTAGTTTGTTCTTATTTTGGTTTTATTTAGATTTGGATTACACTAAATCTTATCCAAAAAAACTAAAATCAGCTATGGAATACCCTTGTTCCAGAGCCAAATAAGCTTTATTCTAATACCAGAACAGCCGAACCTTGTGCTCAAACACCACTTAATATCCTAGACCTAGGATAGCTTAATCTAGTTGTCAACCAAAACTTATCCTAACTCTGTCTCCAAACATCATCCTTCTTCCATTCTTTAGAAACCCTAATTTCACAACAAAGGTAAAAACCCTAGCTGCCAAGACACCAAGCTGCCACCTCTAGCCCTTGCTCCATCTCAACCCCCAAACACTAGCCTTTTCCAAGCCGCCAGTATACCGTCAGACCAGCCCGATACTTCACCACGTTCACTCAATGCTTACCGCCAACAATGCAACAGTTGTGCCACTTTTAACCAACCTTGCCTGCCCTTGCTTCATCACTGGTGCACTAGAAGCACATTGCCAACTACTGCTTGTTGTCACTGTTTAGAGGAGAAGCCACAACGTGTCTCTGGTAGCTTGTAAGCTTGCAGCTTCCATCTCACGTGACACCTAAACAATCACCTGCTATTTCGGGTTATCCTCCACTGCCCAGTGGAGACTTATCACCACTATTCAAGCTGGTTCGCCAGCCTGCTTCTCACCCGCTACTGGTGAGCATTGCCTTCTCCATTCCACCATAATGGCCAGCAACTCACAAAACCACAATAATCGATCACACTTGAGCAATCGACATTTTTAGTTTCTATAGAAAACCTCGAACATACTTCACAAACATGTACATAGATTCTAAAACCTAGCATCGACAACAATATTCTTTCTCACAACAAGCAATTCACACAAGTCCTGTAGTTTTCTCTTCACGCTCACCTGTCAGACAATATTTAACAGGGAGGATAGAACATAGTAACACATAAAACTCCACGTGACACATCTAGCAAAAGTTAATTTCATCAAGTCGTCATCTGTTCCAGAATACAACAATTATATGTCGGATTTTATTTAGTTATAATAGGAGGATTCCTTAAACCCTTGTTGATACCAATTAGTGTTATGAATTATTTGTAAATTAGATATAATCTTATTTTAAGATTCAGGGTTTGCAACTTTTACAATTTTAATTTCAAATTTCAATCAATAACAATCAAATAATTTAATCAATTCATAAAATTTAAATTACCACTATTGAGAAATTGAAAAAAAGATCTATCTCAGCAGAATAATTACAAAATTTATTTTGTATAATATCTGAAAGTCAATATCACTAAAATTTTATAAAATAATTAGCATATAAATTATAATAACATTTTCTCGTAAAATTTCAAGCCAAAGTACCAAGCAACATTTTTCACCACATTATTTCATCATACAAACACATTCCCATATACTGATAAGATCATGACACCACCAATTGGATATGAAACAGGAAAGCATGCGAATGCAGGAATGCACCTGAACATGCTCTGCGTCACTAGAGGACGAGGCTTTAACACGATTCCTTCGCGCTTCATGTATAGAATTTACATTCCCATTAATAACCATCAGTGTTGCAAACCAATCAATCGAAACTTTACCATTAACTCCAAGAAAAAGAAAAAAGCCAATAAGAAAGCAGCAAGCAACAAACAAGATCACCTCATCGATAGTCTAGTCACTTTCCGTTGAACCATCCATCTCTATTATAGCTCCACAACAAGTAAAAACCTATCGAAAACTTAGAACTTTTTCAAGAAAAGAAACACTAAAGGCGGGAACTTTGACTTTAAAAGAAAATATTTGAACCAAAAGGCGTGAAATTGACGGCAAATTACACACGAAGAGGGAAGGAAAGCGCATTTCCAGCGGAAGCTCGGTGCAGAAGATCTCCGCGTTGCCATTTAGAAGCCGAAGTCGAAGTGGTGTCTCATTTGCCACTTCGATCCTCATCTCGCTCTCCCTCTCCAATTTCACCAGTTTTATCGACGACCCGAACGACGTATACCATATTTGTACTCATTGTTTCAACAATGTCTACGAAGTTAATGTCAATGGGGACAAGGGTTTGGGGTTAAGAAATCAAATGCAGTGGTTAGTGGGGCGTTTCTGTTGACATTGAAAGGCTCTTTGCTGAATCCTTGACCTGGAAGGAGAGTCCTACGAGACAGTAGCATACGGTAGGGCTAGCAATGGGCTGAGTTAGGACCACATTTGACGTTATTCAGACCAAATTCAAAGTTTATTTACTTCAAAATATAATATGAAAATTTCAAAAAATTGAAATTATGAATTTAAATTAATTAATTAATCAAAATTGAAATTTTATAATAAATATATAAAATGTATATCTATTTTATAAATGAGTAAAATAAAACCAAATTTATTAATGAAGAATCATAGAATTACATAAAATAAAAAACTATATATAAAGTTAGAAATTCAATTAATTGAAGTTACAAATTTTAATTAATTAATAAAAATTGAGATTTCATGATAAATGAATATATAAAACGTACATATATTGATAAAATAAATAGGATAAAACCAAATTCATTGATGAAGGATGGTAGAATTATAGTAAATAAAAAAGAGATTATATATAAAGTGAGAAATTCAATTAATTGAAGTTACAAAATTTTAATTGATTAATAAAATATGAGATTTCATAATGAATGAATATATAAAATGTACATATATTTATAAAATGAATGAGATGAAATCAAATTCATTAATGAAAGAGGAAAATATTATAGGAAACAAAAAAAGTAATATATAAAATGAGAAATTCATTTAATTGAAATTACAAATTTTAGATTTTCAATTTATTAATAAAAATTGAAATTTATA
>JANIIA010000005.1:19776569-19809426 GCA_027478495.1 Erythroxylum alaternifolium
AAAACCCTAGCCACCATCCGAGAGAAGTGCGTGCGGCATTCGAAAGAGTTTCAGGACGTGCTAGCACACGATAGCTGCAGCCCAGATCGTGCATACTCGTGTGGATACCGGTAGAGGACATTCGCGTGTAGCAGTGTCTACGAATTTGAAAAACAACCACTAATCCGTGCTAAAAAGGTATTTTTGCGCATCCTATATGTTTGCGGTTATACATCGTGTTGTGTTATGGTCTCTTCCGCAGCGTATTGTGAATACTCGGGCCATACGCGATCCAACACTTTGTAGTTAGACTACCTCTTACATCGAAGGGTCGTGATGCTATTTAGGTTATAGTGGATAAATTGACGAAGTCTGCTCATTTTCTGCCTACCCATACAACCTACTCGTTAGAGAGGTTGGAAAAACTATATATTGATGAGATTGTGAAACTACACGGGGTGCTAGTTTCTATAATTTCATATAGAGATTCGAGATTCACCTCCAAATTGTGGCCAAAATTTCAGGAATCTTTGGGGACTAAGCTAAAGTTTAGTACTACTTTTCACCCCCAGACTGATGGTCAGTTGGAGAGGACTATTCAGATACTAAAGGACATACTGAGAGCGTGTGTGATGGAGCTCCGAAGAAGCTACGACCAACAATTGCCTTTGATAGAATTTGCTTATAACAATAGTTATCAAACAAGTGTCGGGATGCCATCATATGAAGCACTTTATCAGAGAAAGTGTAGGACAACTCTATGTTGGGATGAGGTTGGTACAGCTAAAGTCGAAGGAGCTGAAATGATAAAAATTACCACTCAAAAAGTAAAAGTCATCTGGGAAAAATGAAAGTTGCGCAGAATCGTTAAAAGATTTACGCGGATAAGAGGCGACAACCATTAGAGTTTGCAGTTGGTAATATGGTTTTCCTTTTACCATGGAAAGGTATAATATGATTTCAGAGTTGAGGGAAGCTAAACCCTCGATATATCAAACCTTTCTGTATTCTAGAGTGCGTCGGGACTGTGGTGTTTTAGTTAGAATTGCCACCTGATTTGGATAGTATACATAATTTGTTCCATGTCTTGGTGCTTAAGAAGTATATACCGGACTCATCTCATGTTTTGGAGACACCTTCAGTAGAGTGAGAGAAGACCTAAGTTTTGAGGTGAAACCAATTCAGATTTTAGATCAACAGATAAAGAGGTTACGCAACAAGGAAGTTCCCACGGTCAAAGTTCTTTGGAAGAGCGACAGGGTTGACAAGATAACATGGGAGCCTAAGAATGCTATATGAAATGTCAATACCCCATTTATTTGTATCATCGACTTAAGAGTTTTGAGGACAAAACTCTTTTGAGGGGGAGTACTTGTAACGCCGAATTTTTTAAGCCCCTTTTTTATTGGTCTATACTTGGAAATACTACTGTATATTGACATATACATGGTTATATATGAGATTAAAAATGTATTTGAATCCTTCGGTATTCATCGGTATGCGAAATCTTGGAGATTTCTGACTTATAAGCTTCTAAGTGTGTAAAATTGATTCCATTGGATGGATATAGCCATGGTGACTGAGCTAAATGTACTCTAAGGCCAGAGAGGTGATTAGACATAATTTAGAGACTTATTGGACACATAGAAAGCTTAATTGAAAAGTTGATGTACATAAGGGCTTATTTACAAATTGTTGAAGGATTTAAATATAATTTTTCAATTATTGAAAGACCAATATGTAATTTTATAAAGTTAAAGGGCTTAATTATTATGTTCAAAAGTCCGAGGAACAAAATGAAAATAAAAGTTTTAGTCGTTCTCAAATTTTGGGTTTAATTGCAAATTTATGAAAAGTTGGAGGGTATAATGGTAATTTCACATAAGCTAAGGGCAAAATGGTAATTTCACCATGTTTGGTCAAAGAAGAGTCAACATTCTAGACCCTTCTTCATCTTATGGCTGTGCACTTCACCATAAGAAATTAGAAATACTTTGTTTTAATTGAAAGAAAGGAGAAGAGAGGAGGAGAAGAAGAAGAATTCAGTCATCACCCAATTTTCATCATTTTTTTTTATTCTACAACCCAAACCAAGGTGTTCTAGGTTAATTTGAGGTCAAGGAACTCAAATCTATCATTAGATTTAAGAAATTCTTAAAGGATTTTAAGATATCACTAAAGGAAAGTTTAGGTAAATTTTATCTCATCTCTCTCTACATTATGATTTTGAGTTTGGTATTAAGATATGTTGTTCTCCATGCTTGACTATGCATGAGACATGGTTTAGATGAACGAAATGAGTCATAGAGAAGTTTCTTTAAGCCAAAATCGAAATGCCCTCTCTTTAGTAAAAGTTGTGAAATTTTGAATATCTTTTGAAATTGATAGTTTAAATGAACTCTATAATGTTAATTATGTATTTATAATATAAATTGATGATGAAAAATGAGGAAGATTTTCATTGAAAGGAGGCTTTCAAGTTTATGCCTTTAAGTGTTTGATAAAATGCTTAAGTGAACTTGGCTTAGGATTTAAGGATTTTGATGGTGTGCATTGGAAAGAAGCTTTCATGTTTACTTAGAGTAAACTTAAATTATTGCTTAGATTGATAAGTAGTGGCCTAATGTGCTTGGATAAAAATGTGCTCAATTATGCTTTGAAATGTGTAAGTATTGGATTAAAGACATTAAATGCCTTGTAAAATGCAAAAGAAAGCTTATGTGAATAATAAGAGAAGTAATCATGTAAGAAGCTTCAAGGCTGAATCCTATAGCTTAAAAATTGTGATATTGTGTTTTATACACTTATATGACGGCGTATAAATATGAGATATATGTTTGGGTAGTAAATACATTGCATTTGTATGTATAAAAGCTTGGGAGCTATGAATTAAGGAGCTCGTACCGAGGATTATTGAAGTCAAAGGAGTGTACAACTTCTTTTGAGGTGAGTTAGGGAAAAAATGTCTCTCAAATCAGACTAGGACAACCCAAGACATGCATAATGACTTGTATATGAATTTTGAACCTAGGTAATGCATAGTAGAATTTATCCTCAAATAGATGGTTGTATACTTATGTATTTAATAAATGTCATTGTTTTGAATAACTCTTTGCACTTGGTGTGACAATTATATTTTTATTTCGCATTTTGAGAAATGATATTGTTTTCAACAAACCTACACATAAAGTGTAAAGGACAATGTTTTATTTTCTAAAACTATATTTTTGAATAAGGTTACACTTGGACTGCAAAAGATGACTTTCACTGCATGAAATAACCTTTTGAAACTTACTTTCACTGCATGAAATAACCTTTTGAAACTTACATATGCATAACCGAGTCATGTATGCTGTGTGTATATGTTCTCTTTTGTCTTAGAGCCATAGCAAGGCTCTATTTTATTTGTTGGACCGATAAATAAAGGCATGGTGCCTTACTTGATTTTAGTACTTAATATTTGTATATGATTTTTGTGATTGGTAAGGAAATGATTGGTCAATCATATGCTGGGCACAACAGATTAAGCGACCCTCGTACCCTTGACACTGGTACATAAAAGTTGAGTATTTAAAACGACACCATTCTATAGGACTAGCAGGTGATTGCACACCTAGAGGTCTGGTCACTAACGAGGTCATGACGCTCTTGTCTACCGTAGTCTGGACTCACCACAGATGAAAGTCGAGCCAACACCAGGATCAGTGGGTGTACACACTAGTTTGGCCGACTAGTGGTGACACATATAACTATTTTGGCTTATTCTGAGATTTAACTTCCTGATGAGATTTAATTTTTACTTATGATGCTTTTCTGCTCTTGTGTACTGGAACTGGAACCTATGTTCACTGAATGAGTGATTAATAGGCTAGGCCTATGTGATTCCTAAATAGTACAGCATGAGTTATAGGCCAGGTCTATGTGTTTCTATGTCATGCATATTCACTTCATAGGTGGTTATATGCATGTTAGATGTGTAAAACAGTCCTTAAGTTATTTAGAAAATTTTGGTGTGTACCGGATTCTATTTGTCATATATGTTTTTTTCTACTCACTGAGTATATAGTGTACCTACGCTTCCCAACCATGCAAGTTAATTTGGTGAGTTTGAAATTTTGAGTGGATCGTGCGATCTTTTGACATTTTCAAGGTATTATCGTACGTGGTAGTCTCTATTTTGTATTTTTGTTATATAGTGGTTCATGGTCATGTTGAAATGTTTTATAATTTTGTAAATTAACTCTTAACTATCTTATGGTTTGTAAAAGACCTTATTTGTGAACCTTTTGTGCTGCCCAAATGTTTTTAAAGATATTCAGTTAGCCTTGCATAGTCGGGTTAAGGGTATTGTGAGTATCCTTAGCCTGGGTATGCGGCGGTTGTCATGTGCCCGATGTGATTTCGGGTCGTAACACTTACCGCTCTTAATTATCAACTTAATTATAAATCTTTAAAATTAATTGGTTGGGTTTGAATTGTAAATAATCTTTCCTTCTTTTTATAGTGTGAACCTTAGTACCTAAACTTAGAAACTATGTACAAAATAAAGTTATAAAGTTGGAATTTATATCAATTGGGTAATAGCTTATCAAAACCTATAAGTAAGAATAGATTTTGTTTCAATTAGAAGAGAATTTAGGATGATTGATGGAAATTCGCTTTGTTAAATGACTTTTTTAAAGTTTTTATTGAGTTTATTCAAGTTTTTCTATATTATTTCGGTTTCATTTTAGTTTTAAAGGGTGGTTTAAGATATAAGGACATATTGTGCCTTCCAGAGAGTTTGTTCATTATCTGGTCACCCAAATAGTCATATTGATCGACTAATATCCCCACATCTGACATTCACTTCTTTAAAATGAGTTTGGATGCATTTATTGGTCAACCACTTACTTTCAGAGGTTAACCAATATTCTTCACTAGTCAACCTATATCACTTCTTCAGTTAAAAGTTTTTATTTTGGTGAGTTTGTGGAAACATTAGTCACACACTTTTATAATCTAACAACTAATATAGGTCGATCAATAGAGTAAATGCTTTGATATTAAAGGCAAGTTGTTAGACCCTGATTAACCATTATTCTTAAAAGGTTGACCAGTACATCAATTTTTAAACCAGAATTAACCTTCTTTCTCTTCTTCACTGCATCTCCACTACTCAGTCTCCCTTCTCTCTAAAACTCTAACTTTTCTACTAAGGGATTCCACACCCAACCACATTCTTCCGCCACCCTTTCCCTGCTCACCTCACCTTTTCCACCCTTACTGAAGATGACGTTGATCACTAGGCTCCCTTTTAGCTCAACTCTTTTCCTGCATCACCCTCCCTTCTTTAGTGGGATTTTCTTGACTCTCACAACCCCAACAAGTTCATATGCATCCTAAAAATATCATGTGCCATCAACCTACAACATCAGTTCATCCAATTACTTTTAGGGTAAACCCTAACTCGACTAATTTAGGGACATCCCCAATTTTTTGTCTAATCTCTCAATTTACATTTCCCTTAGCTTGTGATCTCATTTGAGAGCATGTTATGCATTGAATTTCATGAATTAGCCTTTACATTGCATCAATTTGTATTTTTATGCATATTATAAATTATTTTTACAAATTGAAGATTCATTAATTCAATTGAAGATTGGTTTAAGGTTTTTCAACTATGAATTGTATCTAATTTTGTCCAAATTAAAGTTTTGGGTCATTTTGCTTAAATGAAATTTGGATTTTTGAAACTAATCCAATTTTTACATAAATGATGATCTTCTAATACACTTTTTTAGTAATTTATTCATTCAATTTATTGATTTTCAATTCAGTTGAGTTATCAGGTGTCTTAAAGGAATGATATGTAGAATAATTCAATATTAAACTTATTTAAAATCTTCTAACCTTAATTATATACTCTAAATTTTTTAACGCAATCATTTTTTGTATTTTTTAAATTTTCATTTCTAATAAATTTTTGTATTTTTCATTTTGTTTTTGTATTATGTGTTGTGATAATTGAAAATTTGTATTAAGATGAACTTTATGGAAGATTTTTTTTCTTATAAGTGACTCTACAAACTTGGCCTTTACCATATTTTCGAACCTTTCCTCTTACTTCTTATTTTGTAACTTTCCCTTACATTCATGGCAAGAACTAGAGGGAACCTTAATCCTATTCCTAGGATACTCACACGAGGTAAAGTTACACGTACATCCTATAGGACTCTTAGGACTTAAAAGAGATCACTGACCCCTCCTCCTTAATGCGTGGTCCTAATAAGGATGATTACTTTGATACTAACTCTCCTTACTTTCAAGATTATGCTTCCTGTAATTTACATGAAAACCATGTTATCTCTCCTAACAGTTTAGAATCATTCAAAGCATATAGTCTTGTCTACTATTTTATTGATCAAGGGTGGGAATCTCTTCTTAGGAAGATATGTTGTATAAGTCTTACAAATGTTAGGCTCTAATATGTTAATTTCCATCCCAAAGTATTTCATGATGCCACTCGCATCTTCTTTAAAATTCATGGTATTGGCGTCCATCTCACTTATGATCTCATAAATGATATACTAGGCATCCTAATTCATAAAAAGCCTACATATTATAGTTATCACACCAAATACAACATTAGACCTTATCATGTTCCTAATAGAGTTATAATTATTTTTAAGTTAGGACACTAAAGGCGAGTCCATAGAAAACCTGATGATGTCTGTAGCCTCAATGTTATTCCTCATTTCCACCATCTCTTTATCAACTATAATTTTGTTTTTTCCGATGGTCACTTTATCTTTAGGCCACGATGATCTTGGTTCCTCTCCACCCTTATGCAAGGAAATCAAATTCATCTTGGCTCCTCATTTTGTTTAATATGGTTTATTTCCACTAAAGTAAAAAGAAGAAACAAAGCATCTCTTATGCTCTCATCCTTAGCCTCATCTTTTAGCATTTTCATATTGCTCTAATTGGTGATGAGATTGATTTTTATTTCTTCTTTGAATTTGCTACTCTCAACCATATAGGGTACCAATTAATTGATAGTCAAATGACTAGGCCACATCAGCAACAACAACTATAAGCTCAACAACTATCACTATTATATAAGACTATGCCTTACGTTGATGGTCCCAATGAACCTCTCTTAAGTAACACTATCAAGCTACCTACAAATGATAAGGTTGCTACTTTATGACCATATCGTCTCTCTTTACCTAATGCTCTTCTAACGGTTATTAAAGATCAACTTACCATGTTGTAAGGTGAGCTTGACCCTTTTTAGGACATCGCAATGCATTGACTTGATATCTTATTCATCTTAATCGAGTCTCATTTTACCCCAACATCTAGTTGATTTCTTATTGATGATTCCAGAAGGGGAGAAAGAGTAGTGATATTAGATTTATAGAGAGTAATTGTTTTGTTCTCTTTGTATTTCTTGCACTTTATGAGATATGTTTGTCCAAATTTATTTTATCTACAAATATAGATATTCTTTGATATTGAATATCTCTTTTATTATTGATATTAAATTATGCTCTTGATATTGAATTATGTTTTTTATATGAATGAAAGGGGAGCTTATCATCTCTAATATATCTTATATTCTTGATATTAAATTATGTTCTTGATATTATATTATGTTTTATGCATAAACGAAAGGGGATCTAATCATTATCTTAATAGTTGTTTGTCTACTTAGTTTTACTGTTGCTCTCTAATATCGTAAGTGTTTTTTCATTATCAAGAAGAGGGAGATTATTGAAATAGGGGATGTCCTAATCAATTTTTTGATGATAACAAAATATAATTACTAGTGAACTTAATATTTTGATGAAAAGCAAACAAGAACAAATAAATTCATAAACTCAAGAAGATAGATTATGAAGTTGACAAAGAGAAGCTGAAATTTGCAACCATCTAAATGAAGAATAAACAAAGAATAAAAGAAACCAAAGCTCATCAAGGTCATTCTTTAATTTATAATGTTAATTATAATATCATTTAAACACTTTGATAGTCTAAAAGTCTCATCATGCATAAACATTTCATTTCAGTTCATTGCATGAGTCTGTCCATTTATCAAGAGACATTAAACTTTTGATTTTAATATAAAAGCCTCTTATCTTTCAAAAAAATTTTAGGGAGTATTTTAGGAAGTATTTAAATCATAATTACATTAAACAAATTGAGTTTGAGCATTTAAAGTTGTTAAAATCATATTTTTAGGTTGATTGGTTGACCTATATAAGTTAATGATCAACTAATATAAGTTAAAGTTGTTATATTTGATGTATCATGAGTTTGTTGTAACATTAGTTGATGTATAAGTCGACCAATGTGTCATATTGGTCGACCAATCTACCTATTGATTCACTAATATCCTACTAGTGAATCTACTACTATTAATGTATACCAGTCAACAAATATATTGTACTAGTTGGCCAGTACACCATAAGTAACCTTTATAACTGCTAGTTCTTCGCTCTAATGGCTAAGAAGAGTCCCAAAACTCTATATATAGTTATTTTCTCATTAGTTTTTATATCAAGAAGTTTTTGGGTAAATTTTACACATATTTTTAAGTGTATTTTAATCATTTGAGCATCATCACTTTATATTTGTGCAAGTGAGTCTCGATAGAATTATCAACTGATAAAGTTAGTTATTTTGAGTTGTAAGATTTGTTTGGAGAATTTATTAATGAATTAAGGGTAATTTAAGTAGGATTGAAGTTCTTTTTCATCTTAGGAGAAGATTGTATAAAGTTTCTCCTTGCCTTATCAAGAAAGATTGTACAAAGATTATTCTTCTCCTTAAATAAACAGTTACAGTGAAACTCTAAAAAAAGTCTAAAAGTAAACATAGGCAAAGATTATTTACCGAATCACTATAAATCAATTTATACTCTCTTTTCCCTATCTTCTTTAAATTATTATTCAATTATTTGAATTTTTTATGTTAACCAGTCCATTACATATATATATTTTTTGTTAAATTGAGTTTGTTAGTTAAAAAACTATTTAAATTTTATAAACACCCATTTTAACTCCCTTTTGAGACCCATTAGGACTAACAAGCTATAATGACTCCCCCTCGTAGAGTAGTGGTATAACACCGCTAGCCACTTGGCGATAAACACTACCCCTTTTAAAGTTTTATATGGTTACCCACCACCAATTCACATACCCTATTTTACTAAGGATTTCAAACTATTGAGGGAGGATACCCTGCTTAGAGAGAAGACAGCAACCATCCAAGTTATGAAGTTCCACCTTTAGTGTACACAAGATAGAATGAAGCAACCATCTGCAGATGACTCGTTTGTTTATGTTCAGAAAATAAGATGCCCCCGAGACTTGCATTCTCTTTCTGTCCTTTTGATGGCAAAGACAATTAAATGAACCAGGCAGATGAAGGGTTTTGTCCAATACAAGGACTATGCTCCATACATCAAATGTTGAAATAATCTTTTATGCACTTTTGAACTATATATTACAATCTTTTGTCAACCCTATACAAAAACAAAACCCACCCAAAATTTATCCCTTAGCATATTAAGTTTGATTGGAAGGGTAAAGGTAGCAACCATCATACCTCATTCACGTCAATATTTGGCATCCAAAACATGATTAGCCTAGTTATGGGATTTGGCAAAAAGTAGCCTACATAGCCCTAAGTTATCAAAACAAACCATTTTGACGGTGTTAGGGACGGACCAGACGTGGGTATACTGAGCTACTACTAATGCTAGCCTGCAGTCCAAAATTCAAAGTAGGGTGAAGAAGTTCAGCTTGTGGAAATGAGCCATTAGATGGCACATCCAGCAGAAGATCGTGATCAGAATTTGCATCCACAAAAGGAAGAGAATCCAGCATAAGGGAGCCACCACCTGGAGGCATGGTAAATAGGCTTCTTGGACTGAAGCAAGATCCATCATTACCCATAACGTCTTTGTTTTCATATATAGCCTTCATGACAAACCTTTTGGGACTCTTTATCGCTATTCCTTCTGCGGAAAATTTTCTTTGAGAACGTTCCTGATTTAAATTATGAACAACTTCTACAACAACACAATACAATATGTATGTATCTCCAGGTAATTGACCTCCTACGTACCAAAACTATAAAAGAAGGCGTGTATAACTGCAAGATTCCAGGGACTTGTCATATTTTTTTGGTCGAGGATTATTAAAAATTAGGATATGGCCTCTTATCCCTCTCAATATTAACATAAATTAAGAAGAAAAGCTGTCACTCAACAATATATAGTGACCAGCAAATATTGGCTAACCTGGAAGTTTTAGAATTAACTTTTCACATTCCTTCTTGACAGCAGTAGAACTATTTCCTGCAATGCCATTTGGTTCCTTTGCAACCAGCAACTTCACACTACCAACTGTACACTTCTGCATCCAAAGAGACGCTTAATAGGACAAGTAGATAGAACATCACAAGGAACTAAATCACAGACAATAAATATCATATGCTACACACTTCTACCACAAACAGATCAATCAAACCTTTAGTTCATGATATGATTCCACCCATTTGGATTTCGACAAATTGGAAAATGCCAGCCTTTTTACAGCCATACAATCTTCAGGTTTTGCTCCTGATAAGGAAAGATCAAAAACACCTTCTGCAAGCATTTGTTGATACAAATCCATGTCCTCCTTAAATTGAGGACTATCAAACATATTTTTGAGGCTGCAAATGCAAAGGAAATTATTTTAATCTTCAATCACCACTGAACTTCTATAAACTGGATTCATTCAATTGATATAGAATGTATCTAGATGATGCCCATTTACTTCATCTAACATTCTCAAATACTATAAATGAATTGCACAAATACAGAAAACAAAAGGCACGAATATGGTGTAATGAATTTTTGCGCAACAAATATTACTAGAATAAGTAAGATGGTTAGCATATTTCCACAAATCAATTGAATATGCCAGTTGCCAAAGGTGGAACTTTTAGCAATATTGCATAAAAGTTAGCAGTTGCTTGTGCCCCCATTGCCCACCCCCAAAATGTAATAATGATGATCATTGTCCTATCAAACTGACAGCTACTACCCACAGCGGCAGAGTACAAACCTGTCAGGAAGTTTGGCAGTATCAACAGGAGGTAGATATTTTAGCAACTGCTGCTGCTCTTCAGTAGTCAAGTTTCTACCGAACTCCTCGAAAGTAAGAATATCCTAAAACATAAATGCACTGAATCGTGTCAAACACCAATGAAGTCTATATTAAATATTAAAAGTGCAGAGTTTTGATACATCTTAATATTTAAGAATCATTTGATTGAGGTTCATAAGACAAGAAAGAAAAATAGAAGATACATTTCATAATACTGAAGTATCAAAATGCAGAATCTTGAGATGGTATAGAAAATAAGTTGCAATTTCCAGAAGTAATTGACAAAAATCAGAATTCTTGTACTCCAAAAACAAGGATAATGATTACAGACATGAATAGGACAACAATAATATCAGATATGAAAAGAATGGCTCTAAAAAACCATCAACAAATAAGGAAACGTAACTTACATTTAAATCAACATTACATAGTATTGAAACATGATTTCCCAGGATTTGAAATTTCTCTGGCAGAGGCTTGTCCCTGAAATTCCAAACAACAAAGATTAAACATAGCGAAAGTAAAATTTATGGATTCTTTTAATGCCAGTGGGTAATAGTTCCACAAGTTTCTTTCTGTTCTTCACAATAGAACTGCACACATACTCAGTTAAAACAGTCATTCACCCAATTTGCTGGCTGATTTTATGTATACCCAGATCAAAGATCCATTGATCTATGCAGGTAGCAAAACCAATTTTATATTTGCTTTCCCTTTTATTCACCTGAGAGACCAAAACAAGTATATATGTGTTTCTACGTTAAGATGTTAGGAGATATGGTTAGCTGCTAAGAACTACTGACAAAAATATTCAGGCACTTCAATGACATAAGGAAAACATAGTTCTTGCAAGACATTCAGATATTTTAATGAACTCAGGAAATCATAGCTCTTGCAAGTTAAAACCATTTGGAAGTATACCTCTTTAGCTCCTCTAGCTGCATTCCAAGCTCAAAAGGACTTGTATATTTTCCAACAACAGAATCAGCTCTGCTTATTCTCTTGCTCTCACTATATATAGGACGGCTCATAACATGTGAATAAGCCTCACTTGTTGAGTATTGTTTGTTCTCAACAGAAAGGGAGCTAGCTTCAGATTCCTCATCTCGAGCTATTGAAATTGGATGTCTAATCAGAACACTCCCATGTCCAATCTCAACAGAAAACATTGGTGTTTCACTCTCCAAAAGCAAATCTTCTACAGAAGAGCCAGAGACACATGAAGATTGTTGTTCATATAATATAGTATGAAGATCTTTGGCAAGTTTTTCAACAGAAGATTGCTTTGGGCGATTGACGCATGTCCTCTTCTTAGAAGGTACCATTGCATCCCACACAATTGATTGGGCTGGACCTAAGAAAAGTGCAACACACAATGATTAAGTGAAGGCATTCACGAGGACAGCAACACAATAAAAACTATCAGTATCTGTCGTGAAGTATTTAGTCATCTAGTGATTTGATTTGACAAAAATCACATAAGGAAGCCACTTCTGCTCCCAGAAAGTCAAAGACTTTGGCTCTCTGTGAGATAATTTGCTGCAGCAATAATAATGTCATTATCTATTTTTTTTCCCCCCTCCACCACCATTTTAGAATTGTTTTTAGGGTTTTATGATACCTTATGCCAATTACCATCATTAAGATTTGTGTATATAAACCAAAAACTCTAACTAATTATAAGTTTGCCCCCAATTTTTGATGATGAAGAAAAGGGGGAAATAAGATTAACTTTGGTCAGTATTCCACCTGTCAAATCACTTGCATCGCCGCTGCCACACTGAGCACAGCTCTTAGAGTTAGATATGGCTGATCCAGAACTAGATCTATTACTAGTATCTTCATCTAAAGCCTTTTGGTAACCCTGGTTGTAGTCAAGATTAACCACTCCAACCACCCCACTATCATGGTTTGGCTTTCTTTTCAGCTGTTTAACTTCTTTGTTCTTATTTATGGATATGTTTTTCATTCTAGTAGCCCTGTTGTCCTCGTAATCATCAACATCTGCTCGAGCATGAAGAGGAGTATAATTGGCAAGTGTTCCTTTTGTTCTCCATCTAGATCCGCAAGCATTGCATAATACTGGCTTCTCAGGAGGCCCATTGCGCCAAAGAGGTGTGTCTAAACCAGATAATTGTTCAAAAACATGTTAGATATTAACATCAAATAGAACAACGGACAAAGTCATCTAGACTCAGTAGGTACAGGTAAAAAGTTGGTGCTTTTTAATGGAAGACAAATTTTAACAATAGAAGAAACAAGAGAGTTTACTGATTTCTAGTAATTTAGCCATGAAGCAATATATTATGCACAAGCAATTTGTCTGGTAAGTAGAGCTATAATTAACACAATTAAGTAAATCAAACAAGAACAAGGCCTCATTAAATAAGGATCACTTTCTCAAAAAGCAGAACTACTACAAAATCTCCTGGACATAAGCATAAACCATTGAAGGTCACTCTGAGCTCAAACATTAGCATATCATTCACAGGAATCAGAAAGGAATAACAAAAATGAGATCCTTGAGCATATACTCATTACACGAGAGGAGAACAGGACAGCTCTGTGTAGAATTTAGACACTTCTCAACAAATAAAATAATATTTCAGGAAGGATGGGAATATATCTAGCATGACAACGATCATTAAGAAAAATTATTCTGGTTTGTGCATTCTTTTTGTACAATTTCCAATTAAAACCACAAGTTCAAGCTGACACTACCATGAAAAAGAAATGGAAAAGAAAAGATCTGATGCTTTGCTAAACAATGGAGGATGAAAGGTGAAGGCGTGCTACTTTCGCTCACTTCACTACGAAAAAGAACACCTGAAGAGTGAATACAAAAAACTCTTTTGAACTAGTTCGTCATTGATCAGACAAGAATTTTTAGTTGAAAGTTGAAACTAAATTAGCCTAAAATGAGTGGCAGTAGTAACGTAAAACTCAATTTGGAAAAATGGATTACCCTAACCAGCTAAAACATATACCGTGCAAAGTCTAAACTACTGGTACTTATTCACATCAAAAATAGATGTCACGAAAGGACGACACCCTCAATAAAATTAAAGCCAATGGCAATGTAAGGTTCAGATTTGAATCAAGAATTTATACAACGTTGCTTATCATCTGCAGAGATTCAATTGAACAAGTTCAAGGCTTTAGCAACGACGATGAGCTTTATAATGTACTTTTAGAGTTCCAGACTCAATGCTTGACCTTAACATAGTTCTTAACAGAGAATACAGGCAGCTCTACAATGAAACTAGCAGCATATCAAAGTCCCTTATTTGATTTGATCAATATCATATTTTTACTCGGTATCCAAGCTCGTTACATTGTTTGGAAGAAACAAGGAGGCCGCTAATCCTATACAGTCTATCCAATGACCCAGTATAAAGAGACTCCAAACTTAATTCCTATAAACGGAGGATATTTCAAACAATATTAGAAGGTTAAATCAACAACGTCAGAAACCAGAAGTCTATGAACTAACAAATGAACTCATGAGAACTCGAATCCATATCTCGTTTGTTAAAGAAGCAAAAAGAAAAAGCATCCAATCAAAATTAATACACTTGCACAAATGCAGACATAAAAGGAAAGAAAACGAAAGCTTTCAATGTAATATCCTTGTCCAGGTAATACCTTGTGTATTACAAATGGTCGCACTGTTCATTGGTACAATGAAACCATTAACAAGAATACTTGATTGCAAATGGTGAAGTCCGTGAAAACCTTTCCCATATCATTAAAGAAAACAAAATGGAGAAACAAGAACTCACTTATAACTCCACAGTGATAGCAAGGTCCTTGCTTGCCCATGTCTTTCTTTTCTTTTTTTTCCCCCTTAAGTGAAGGAAATGGAAATCCAAGGACAATTTTTACAAACAAGATAACTGATTATACCAACACAAAAAGTTTACAAAAACAGAAGACTTTTATCGGAATTTTATAAAATTTTTGTTTGTTATCTTCAACTCTTTATACGTCTATACAAAAACTACTTGATACATGAGGCTTTTTTTTTTTTTATTCAACAAAACAAAACCAGAAAAGGAGTTTGCCAAAAGAAGAGACCAGAACTCAGAAATCCAGAAGAGCTTGCAGATCTTAATAGCTTAGAAAAAAGAAGAAGAGACTCAACAAGAAACGGATAGGATTTTGATGGGTAATTTCAGCTGGGAATATGTCCAATCCAATGGAGAGGAGAAAAGACCATCTCAAGGAATCTAATAAATGGCTGTGACAAAGGAAGAAAGTGAAATGTGAGCGAAGAGAGAAAATGGAGAGAGTGAGTGGTGTGTTTATGTGACCTCTCCACTAGTTGTATTCTATGTGAAGTAAATGTTGGAGGTTTCTTTGCTTTGCAATCTTGTTGATGATGTTATTAAATCCTTAATTTCTGTTATTTCTTATATATTACATTATTCATTTTTTTTCCCAATATAGGGTAGAGATAGAGAGAATATCATTAGATATATCCTTTCTATTGTACGTAAGTAGCCTTTTTTTTTTTTTTCCCTTGGAGAAGAGGAAATAATTCAATGTTTTTGGAATTTTCTTATCAAATTTTGACACAAAAAAGAAGAAGAAGAAAACTGTGTCTTTAGTTTAGCGAACAACGAAAGAAACAAAGTGGGTCTGTTTCGCTTCTCTTTTATTCTTTTTCTTATATCAATAAAATATTGTTGCATATTGTTCGCTATGTGATGACGGGTGAGTGAGAGTTCCCTTCAAAAAACAAAAAAGGATCGCATTCGTCGCTTTCTCATTGGCTAGATATTTTTCAAATTAGATCCACCTAACCTGATTTCCCTTTGATTCTGGTTTAGATCCTAACCCTATGGTGATCAAGGGGGTCGTCAGTTAGATGCGATTCAATAATCCTGTTACTCTATCACTGCTTTTTGTAAAAGCTAAACTATATTTCAATGACTTTCCACAATTTTAGCATCATCTTTTCATTTTAGGACCAACACTGTCCACGATAAATACACTAGTGGGTATCACATGAATTTGACCCACCTTGCCTTGGTGCCATTGGTGTTAACTTTGAAGCTTGTGAATAAGTTTCTGTTCTATTCACCTCAGATTAAACTTAATCCCAATACATAAACTATTCAGAACATGATGAAATTTTGATTCAAGGGTTGAGATTCGTCTACCTTTTGGACTTGACCTAGTGATAGGTAAAAAGAAAGAAATCCCAAAGGTCAAGTGCAAACCCATGACTTTTTCTCATGTGGTTTTACTTATTAATTACATTACTTATTAATGACCTAGTGATAGGTAAAAAGAAAGTATGTCCTCACTCGTATCATACTTCAATACATTAATTACGTTATTTTATTAATGTTTTAACCTAAGTAATTTCAATATGAATAAGAACAAAATACATATTTTTTCCATTTTAAACTTGAAGTCTTCATTAAAATATCTTTAAATAAAAAATATATAATATAAAAACAATGAGATAGTAATAATTTTGCATCTTCAATGGTGATTTAATTAGTGGAGCAAGTCTCACAAAAAAAAAGTTAATGATAGAGGTTTTAAATTAAATTCGGGGAGTTTTCACTCTTAGAAACTTTAAACATAATGAACATCATCATCATCAACAATCAATTAAAGTCTCGCTGAGATAAAACACAGAGTCTATAAAGATTCAATAGTCCATAGCCTTTCCCATACCTAGTAGAAGTTAAGAAATTGAACAATAGAAAACAAAAATATCAAAAATTATAAATAACAATTAATTGGAATTCGTTAAATAATTGGTTTTATTAAATAATACATGTAAATAATTAATTAAAGAATAATAATATTTTTTTGATAGGCAACGTGTGGGGTTCATTATTTTTACGGTCATTGATCACCACTAATAGTTGAAATTTACATACTTTATGAGAAAGTTATGCAATATGATAAAATTATTTAAAGGAAATGCAATTAGTCTAATTGGTGGATCCCAAGCATAGCTACCAATTCTCTTACCTTACAGGCTTCAGCTTGCCTTCTTTTATTTAATTATTTTTGGCCTTTGAAATTCCCCTTTGAAGTATAATCTAATATGTGAGCACTCGCATTGAGATGAAAGCAAAACCTCATACTTGAAGTGCTCTATCATTCACAATTCTCCGGCCCTCATAAGAAGTAATCAAAATCCAAGTCATAGACATCAACTAACCATGTGTTTCCATCGCATTCCAAGTGCCTCGTGTAAATTTAGGATGATAAGGTATACAATTAGAGCCATATGCTACACCATAGTAAATTCTCCTAGCAATCTTGATGGAATAAACAAAGAAAAAGAAGTCGTATGTAGGGTTTGATTATGGGAGAAAGTGAAAACGCTGCCTAACCTTACCTCCGCTCCAATACAATCAATGTTCACACTTTCTCTCAGTCTTTTGTATGCAGTGGAATAAGTATTCCTAACATTCTTACCAATTTCACTAATGTTTTTCTCTAATTATTATGCATAAAATTTTTCAATAAACTACAAAATAACTATTATCGGCAAACAAGTGTTGAGTGCCTAAGTACAAATTTCCATATTTTTCAAGTTTTTATAGTGTCTAATTCAGTGTTGTAGGTCCAAAAATTAGGCGAATACTTTTAATGGATTTATTTGATTGAAATATCATATGCTGTCAACTTCGTAGAATTTTTTTAGCTCAAGTTTGAAGCTTATACATCACCATATTCTTCATCAAAGTTAATATAATTTAAAGGAGTAAATCCTAACAAGGGTTAAGAAGCAGAATAGGAAACAATATATAACCTTCCCAAGTCCAAAATTTCTGTTAACCTTCATTTGATCACTTGCTCTCTCATAAGTTTTGTAAGCTAAAATAATTTCCCTTATCCAAGAAAAAGTTATGTCAGTCACCTTGTAAAAGATTCCCTATGTAGCTTGTTCCTATTGTTACTTTCATGATATAATGTATAGATGCTATAATTGAATATTGTTATAAGGAAACATACATATGTTGCTTCGTTATCCTAACTGTGTAACTTACCCATTTTATGATATTCAACCAATCCCTTTCCCCCTAATGAATTTGTAGAGGTTGTTGAACTCTTGACTAAAGGACTTGGAAGTAAGACACTAAAAGAACAAATGGCCATTGGATTGTGGGTTACAAAGAAGTTATAAGGAATCCTTAATGTTATGATGTATGTCCTTAGTTTTCAATCTTTGTCTAACAGCATGTCAACTTTTAAAAGAAGCCTTAAAAATCAAGGATTTAGCCATATTTAGTCTTATTAGTAAACTTTTTTTAGAGTTAAGCCTAAGAAGCAAAAAGCATGATTCATTGGTGAATTTATGACAGGAAAACCTTAACCATATAACATGATCATCATTAAGAGGATTCAAATTGCATGGAGGCAAATTATTAGTAATACTAGTTGATCCCCTAAAACAACAATTCCAATTTCCATATAAAAAAAATTATTGACTTTAGCATTTTATAGAATTCTCAATGTAAGAGAAGACAACTCCTTTCTCATATGCAAAGGCCCCAAATTGCATTAGTTATCATACTAGAGCCTAATATTCATTCCATTCCTTATAAAGCCCTTAAATGATGAGAAAAGTCAGTCTCCCAGCCTAAGTATTTAGATTAAGCTTTCGGAGTGCTCTATATTGATCCTTAGTTGCTAAAAGTTGGTTCTGGCTAAGTAACACTCATGCATCCATTTAGAATATGTTGCCTCTTTGTCAATAAATATCCTCTATATCCTTTTGACTAAGAGCATATTACATTACCTGGATAAGAACTATCCCAAGCCTCCTCCTCCTTAGGTAAGTGAAGTTCCCACCATTTTATTTTTACACCTTTAGAATTCTTAGCTTTCCCTAACCATTAGAAATTCTTGATGCATTTTTCAATTTCTTTGATAAGCTTTCTAGTTAGGAAGAGATGGCACTCCAATAGATATGGATATTCCTCAAGATTGAATAAATTAATTGTAATATACATGTATTAGATAAGAATCTATTTTTCCAAGAATTGATTATGTTTGTAATAGCTTTCATTAAGGGAATAAGGTCAACAAACCCGGACTTTTTAGTAGATATAGGCGTTCCTCGAAATTTAAACGAAGTATGATGAATTATAAAACCATAAATGGAACTAAGTTGGTGAATATCTAACACATTTGCAGAAATTTAGATGTTATTGTTATCTATATTAACCTTTAAATCAGACAACTGAGAGAAATAATTTAGACAATTCATCAATATCTAAAAGAATTGAGTTTGTACCATAAAAAAGTATATGATCATCCACAAAAGACTGTTTTTAATTCTCTGCATTTAAAGTGATACGCAAAATAACTATTAGCTTTAATGTTGAAGTTAATTATCCTTGTAAGAGTGTCAATGGTTAGGGTGAGTAGATAATGGGACAAGGGGTCCCTTTGTCTAATTCCCTGAGCTCCATTAAAAGATTTGAAGGAGTTTTATTAACTAGAACAAAAAAGGATGTAAAGTAGATACATACATAAATCCATTCCATGAAAAGCACAAGAAACCCAAATACCTGACGATAATTGAAGATACAGTTCCATTCTAAGGAGTTCAAGGACCTTAAAGAAGTATATTTTCACATAACAACTTTTAATTAAAGCCTTAGGGTTATAGTCTTTAAGTAACTCCTAAACTAATAGTATATATCTCCAGTTGATCTGCTAGAGATAAAAGCTGCCTGATTGGATCTAATTTCTAAACATGATAGGGATATCATACTGATCTCGGTTGCTACATGAGCCCAAGCAATATGGAATGAGAGGAATAACAAAAGGTTTAAAGATAAATCAAATTCTCCATTCTCTCTTACAGACCTCACTATGGCTAGCATAAGAGAACAACTGATTATACATTAGTTGAACCTGCACTGTAGTAGAGGAATGACTCTTATATGGAGAGTTTAGTCCTCGATGTCTTCTCTTAAACCCTAATTACTCAAAACTACATCATACAACCATGGATTTAGAAAGTTGAGATTCTTGTAGTTCAACAATTCACCTACTTACGGAAAATATTGATGTATTAGTTTTCTGATCTTACCTGGTGGAAAGGAGGGGGTTTTTTCTCAAATAAACTTCTTACTAGTTGCTTTATACTTGAAGGATCGTCACTGAGTCACTATTATCAACAAATAGAATGCTATTTGTGAAGATTCATATTTATAAAGGAGGAGATCATACTTAGTTGAGAAGATTACCTGAATAGCGATCATCCCCTCTGACCTTTACCACAGAGAGGAATCCCCAGAGCAGAGTCTATAGAGATGGAAAAAACAATGTTATGCCCTAATCACTAAATGACATCGCAATCTTACAGGAGAGTATGTTACCTGAGCTTGAGATCTTCTTAGCGCAGAGTAAATCGTAGAAGAACTTCGAGGAGACAAACTGATAGCCTCAATCACCAGCATTTTGCCATCCCCACCTCCCTGCCAAATCAAGAAACTTCTCAAGGTCTCAAAAAAGTTAGAGGTAGTTATACCCTAATTTTTAAACGAACCTTTCTTTTTAGTTATTATGTACGTCATCGTATTGCTTTAACTTTGTTTAAGTGTCCAAATGGTTTATCCCACATGGGAGAGACCTTGATGTAAACATTTCCATTTATTAATGAATTTTATAAATTTAGAAAAAAAAAACTAGAATTTTAGAGATCATTTTGTAAACTATGTTATAACAAGAAATAGGAAGAAAATCATTTATGGAAGTAGGATTCTTTATTTTAAGAATCAAGGATATGTGAGTTTTATTCAATTCCCTTAGCATTCTTTTACTAATGAAGAATTACCACTCCAATTCTTCAGTAATATTCTAAATGGTCTGAAAGAAGTGAGCATTAAATCCTTCTAGCCTTAAAGATTTATTAGGATTCAAGTTTACGAGTGCTTCTTCAATTCTTGAGTAATGAAGGCCTTATAAGATTAGCCTTCATGTCATGATCAATAGATTCATCGATGAATGTGCTTAGGCCCACATCTATTAAGCCATATTTTAAACTCTATCCAAGTAAATTCTTATAGAAATTCAAGGAAATCTCTCCAATCTTGACCTTATCCTTATATAGATTCCCTTTTTCATCAACTAAAAAGGAGATTTTATTTCTATTCATGCAGTTCATAATGGAATTATGGAAGAACTTGGTGTTGTTATCCCTTTCCCTTAGCTAGTTCACTCTTACTTTCTACTTAAAAGGAGAGTTATAGAATTGTAAGGCTAAATTATAGTCATTTAGGTATTTATGTTCCAAAGACTTTAACTCTTAGTTAAAAGTATCATTATAACATTCATCTTAAACTCTTCTAAGGGTATCTTTTGCTAATTGAATATTAGATCTAGTATTTAAGCAAGTTTTATTTTGAAAGGCTTTAATCCCCTCTCTAATAACCCTAAGCTTTTTCATTAGTTAGAAAGCTTTACAACCAACAATTCTAACTTCAATGTAGCCCTGACAATATCCTTAGACCCTTCAACTTTAGATAGAAAATTATAAAATATTAAAGGAATTTTAGAATAAATGGAAGATATGAGGTTTATAATCTCCACTATAGAATGATTTAAAAATAAAGTAGGATTAAAATTTGTAAAAGAATTTAAAAACTACTTCAACCAACAATCACTTACTATAGAACTATCAAGCTTATTTCTAATGAACCATTCCTTTTATTGTTTATTACTTATGAAAAGAGATGTCTTATATAGTTTAAGCCTAAGACCTTAATTCAGTTAACCACTTGGCTCAACTCCTTATCAATGTTTTTGTGATCGATTATGATGGCTTAAACTTCATTCACATACAACACACAATTTATATCGCCTATAAATTTCTATAATTTATGAGTTCTTCCTTGAATGATTTTATGATCATCTTACCAGCTACTTATTTGAATCCTTATGTAAGTAGCATAAACAATATAAACTTTTAATGGAATATTAGTATATTCCAAATAGACTATAATGTATCATTTGGTTTGAGAAAACCAAATTGGAGACTTAGATAAGTGATGCATTGAAGGTAACCACTATCATTCCATTATATTGATGAGAATGGTTTGAGATCATAGACTATTGAGCACCCAAAAATCTCAACCTATCAAGCAATTTATTAGGCTATACTTTAGTTTCCAAAAGCCCTAGAATTATAGCGTCTTTTTTTCTACGATTAGATCCTTAGCAACTTACTATTTAAGAAGGTTATTTAACCCCCTTACATTCTGTACCAATGTAGATGTTAAGATAAAGGATTATTTACTACTAAACCTGGATTTATCTACCTTTCTATCCTATATTTTCCTAGAGAAGGAGGGACCAACAACTATGTATCCATTCCCGAAAGAGTCATCTACCATGTGATTCGCCTGGTTACTAAGGGCATCTATATTTTCCATAGTTTCATTCCCCTGCTTCATATTAGGTTGTAGTGATGCTTCAATATAGGAATTCTACAAGTTATTATTTGGAACTTCTAGGTCCTTCCCTTTGAGTTTTGAACTACCTCATTAATCAAATTAACTTCACGTGCTTTATATTACTCAAGATTATTTTGGGTAGTTGCAGGAGTAGAATCCCCTTTGAAAAGAGTTTATTATGCTTATAAGCTTATGATAGAGCCCAGTAGTAATTATAAATTGGTAAAGAAAAAGGCAAAAAAGATAATCTCATAAGCTAAAAGTAGAGCTTATGAGAAACTATACCAACAATTAGAAACTAATGATGGCTAAAATGATATTTTTAAGTTAGCGAGAGCTAGGGAACAAAAGATGAGAGACTTAAATCAAGATCGTTGTATAAAATATGAGGTGCTCATAATAAAAAATGACATCAAGAGATAATGGAAAAGGTACTTCTATAGCCTTTTTAATGAATACATAGAGACTAACATCTATCTAGGTAATCTTAGCATATCCGAGAGATATCGTAACTTTATTTATATAGACATATTACAAGGGAATAAATTAAAAAACATTGAGGGAGATGAAGAGTGGAAGGAAAGTAGGGCCTAATAAGATACCCATAGAGGTGTGGAAGAGCCTAGGCGAAGGGAGTCTTACTTGGCTAGTCAAGCTTTTTAATGTGATCCTTAAGTATGCCAAAATGTCAAATGAGTGGAGATTTAGTATATTAACTCCTTTATATAAGAAAAAAGGGGACATCTAAAGCTGTAACAACTATTTAGAGAATGCGTATGACAAAGTTCCTACGGAAATCATATGGAGATGTTTAAAAATTAAAGGAGTTCCTATGATTTATATACTAGTTATTAGGGATATGAATGAAGGTATAAAAACTAGATTAAGGACGATAGGATGAGATATAAAGCACTTTTTATCAATATTGTGCTTCATCAAAGCTCCTCTTTGAGCCCATTTCTGTTTGCAATAGTGATTGATGAGCTTCTCAAGAATATCCAAAAGGATGTGCCTTGGTCTATGTTATTTATGATGACATTGTTTTAATGAATGAGATAAAAAAAGGTGTCAATTTCAAGCTTGAATGATGCAGAGTAAGTTAGATTCAAAGGGCTTTAGCTTGAGTAGGATTAAGACTAAGCAAGTATAATGTAACTTTTCAGGACATAGGGTAGCTAAAAATATGGAGGTTAGATTGTTTAGAAGTTATACCATAAAAGGATCGTTTTAAGTATTTAGGATCTATCATTAAGAGTAGTGGAGACATTGATAAAGACATAGTTAAAAAGATCATATCAGGGTGGCTTAAAAGGAGAAGTGCGTTAGGAGTTTTAAGTGATAAGACTATACCATTCAAGCTTAAAGGTAAATTTTATTATTTAGAGATTAGGCTAATTATGCTCTATGAAGTAGAGTGTTGGCCTATCAAACAAGTGCATATTCATAAGCTAGTGGTGAAGAAGATGAGGATGCTATGTTGGATGTGCAACCTTACTAGAAGAGATAATGCCATAAATGTAATGGTAAGGGAAAAATTAAAGGTGGCTATACTATTAAAAATTAAAAGAGACAAGGCTTAAGTTGTTTGGATATGTTAAAAGGAGACAACCCGATGCTCTAGTGAGAAGATGCGAGAAGATTTTACTTAGAGACTATAAGAGAAAGAAAAAGGCTTAAGAGGAATTAGAGAAAGGAGACCAAGAATGATATGACATTGCTGAAACTTATCGAGCACATGGTCCGCAATGCAAAACTTTGACGGACTAGGATACAGATAAAGGATTTCTTATAAACAGACCATTTCCATTCTCATAGGTCTTTTAGCATTTTCCTCTTGTATTTAACATAAACTTTTAATTATGTAGCATTTACCTCTTAGGGTTTTAGTCTAAGCTTTTTTCTACTTAGTCATCTATTTAGTTTATTATTATTTCATATTTTATTCATTAAGTATTTGTTTTATTTTATTCTTCATTTTCTTATTTATTTTCTTTTTTTATGTGAGTCATTCAAAAATAACCTATCTACTAGTTAGGGGCAAGGGTACGTATTATTGGACGCCCTTAAATCTAGTGTATCAGTAGGATTTTTATTGGTTTGTTACTGTTATTGTTGATGTTGTTAAAGCATAATTTAATGAACAAGATAAAGGAAAGATAAAACAAGGATAGAATAACGGCTAAGTTTTCAATATTGATTAACTTCACTCTTATTGTTATTAAGCTTTATTAATTTATTTTAATTTCACTTAATTCAATCTTTTATTACCTTAGACAAAGTGTATGAAAATTGTTAGGTGACTAATTCAATCCTTGCAGGAATGATATTTTGTGTCCACAAGAATAAGGAACTTACTAATTCTTACAATCACATCTTCCAATGTACCTAGCAAAAATTTAAAAAAAGTAGTCTACTAGCCGTATAGAAATATTGGTAGGTTTGAGATTGCTTGTCTTAAGCTTCTTGCTAACTGATAAGGACATGAGGTGAACACTTAGCCTTAGATCACATAAGATGTAATCAAAGCTCAAGTCTCTAATAGTATATGTGACTAATAAGTTGCCAGAGTCCTTATGCTTTGGTGGCAATATGTTGTAAGATTCAGCCTTGCACTTCTTAAGTAGGGTGCGACTTTGTAGTCTTTAAGCCTTCTCTTGTTAGATAACATCTTCTTTAAAAACTTGGCATAAGGCATTTACTTTAAAGTGTTAATAAAATAAATGTCAATGTAAATTTTCCGAAGAACTTTCAAAAACTTTATGAATTTCTTATCTAACTTCACTTTTACCAATCTTAAAGGGAATGGTACAGATAGCTTATAAGGTGTTGAGGGAATGTATTTGGGTACCTCCTTTTCTCCTTTCCACCTCGAGTCTTTTTTTCCTCTCTAGTAGATATTCTCCCTCCTCACTATACCTCAATGCCAACCACTTCCAACCTAAGGTTCTCAATCATTTCATCTCCCCTTAACATAACAACATTACAGTGCTCCTAGGATTTTCAAGCTTACCAAGCAATTGACCAAGTGATCTTATGGTACAACTAGCATATAAAGCGATTTAAGACTTGAACGATTTCTTATGAGTAGAAAAAAAGTGCAGTTCAGATTTAAGCTTCCTAATCTCCTTCTGGAATTCTTTATTATGCTTGGCTTTAGTGGTAAGGAATTCTTTAAAGTGGAGTTTAAGTTTGATTTCTAGGGAGGGGGTTCAATGGTTTATTTTGGAAATTAGGTGGTTGGATATTTTGAGGTGCAAGGTTAAACTTGCTTTCATATGAGAGATTAGGGTTGTTTATCTAATGATTATAGGTGTTTGAAATGGACCATTCTTTTAGCCGAAATTGTACATTAATATATTTCACAGAGGGGTCACAAACTGGCTCCCTAACTTGAAATTTTAGTTAAATTTCCTAAGGATTCACTTATATCACAAATGATGTTAGTAGTATTAACATCAATAACATTCATAGTATTAAATTTTTGGGACAAAGTATCTACCTTAACAATAAGAAGATTTAAAGAATCTAGATTATAGTTACTTGGAATCTTCTTGTGAATGGCTCGTTCGCTTGACCATTAGTAGTGATTATGATTAATGTCTTCTATAAGGTTATATACTTCATCCTATAAAGCTCCACTAACGGTGGCATCCACAGAGATCTTCATGTTATAAGTCATTCTATTGAAGATTCTATAAACTATGATGGGGAAAAGACATCAATAGCTCCTTATATCTCTCCCATACCTTATATAAAGACTCACCTTCCTTTTATATGGTAATCTGGTTCCTTATCTTTATGGTTTTGCCTAAAGGAAAATAATTTATAAAACCATGTGTGAGAGTTGATCCTAATTAGTGATTAACCTTATTAAAAGGGTCTATAGCCATGCTTTAGCTTTATCCCTCAAATAAAAAGGAAATAAGTGAAGCTTGACTGCATCAAGAGATATGCCATTTAGCTTTAACATGTCACAAATACTCTAGAAACATAGATAGATATAGGTTGAGGCCTTTAAATAGTAAACCTCTAAATTTATTTTGGTGCACAATGGATAAGAGTGAGGGTTTTATCTCAAAGTTAGCAACTTTGACGTTAGGCCTTACAATGCCTGAGTTGATGCCTTAGACATTCAGTGTAGTAAAGTCCACCTGGGGCCAGGCCACGAGCCGAGCCGGCCCGACCCGACCGGCAGCCCGACAAAACTGCATTGTTTTGTTCAAAACAATGTCGTTTTGTATTTTTTAATTAAAAAAGTCCGGCTCATTGACATCCTTATAAGAAACCTCAAACCTAAAGAAGAATGTTGGACGATACTAAATAAGTTAACTTCAATCCATACACTCATTAGATATACACATATAATAATAAAAATAGTGCAACAAATAGGCCTAAGCAATCGATTATTTTCCTTTTTAATCTTTTTACAACATAAGCACGCGGTCTGTTCATTTCACTTGGACTTATTTGGCATGATGTTAAGATGATTTTCGACCATACTGAAAGAGGTTGTGTAAAAGAACAAGAAAATGATTTAGATGCCATTTTAAGTGCCACAAATTATATAATAACTAAACAATATTGCTTGATTTACACTGATATATCTTCAAACCAACATTTTGAAATAAACTTAAATATAGTTGAGATGGCACAGATAATGCTATTGCAGCGGCCCTTTAAAGGTGAAGACCGTTCTGAATCGATTTGCACTCAAACATACACTATGCTTGGCCTTTATATGTATATACCTATAACAGTTGTGAAGGACTAGCTCCACAGAAGCAGCTACAAGAAGTGGACGGTGCGCTGTGATCAGTAATTGCAATAGATGAGAAGGAAAGACAGTTAAGCACAAGAAGTCTTTGTTGTGAGGTGTAAACATATGATGTCTTTTTAGGATAATTTGCAATACTAGCAGTAGTAGTTTGATAGTAGAAAGAGCCAAGAAGCAAGTCACTTATCTTTATTTAATGTTAGATAACATAGTTGATGCATGCTTTCTGTTGAAAAAAGTTGTTTCCTTTTGTCTTCTACACTGCATTTGCTAAACTTTAATAATTTTCATATCAAATAACAAGATTGATATACATGAACAAAAATATGAGAAAAACGTAATGGAGATAACATTAAGAGATTTATATGTTCTATTTAAAAATAGTATCTAATGTAATTTATTAACATTAAATGACCAACGTCCTACCTAAATGATGACAAAATTCAACTTGAACGTTTTGTTTAAATCTTTGAACAAAAAAATATTAGATTTGACTCTGGAGTTGAGGTTACAAGGGGGTTTCTCTAGAAGCAACAATTTGCATTTTGTGCAGCTACAAAATAAAACCTAAAAACCTCTAACTAACTGCCACTTAAACTAACATTAGTTCTTGGATATAGATGATCTTTTAACTTCCGAACCCGATGTCAGTTTCAATCACGCAAAGCACTTGAATCTTCATAAGAGTGCCAAAATTACACAATTTGTTGTTATCATTATTTGGACTACCCAAGGTGGATTACATCATTGTTTCTCATCTTAACAAGCACAAATACTAGTCTACTATTTTAGCCAACGAAGGAAAAAGAGCCTTCTGCAGAAGTAGGTCTGGTAAAGCCAGCACACGCCGCACAGTACATGGAATCATCTCACCTCAGCATGTTTCTTATCCGGTTTATGTCCGCTTGTGTCTGCAGTAAGTGGAGTTGTGTTTTTTTCAACCTCAGCTTTCTCAATTAAAGCCTGGGCTTGCATCGCCTTAACCATCTCTCTCATAGTCTTCTCTTCACCTTCAAGCTGCATCTTCATTAAAGCCTCTGCTTCCTTGTCTATTGGCTTGAAGTACTGTTCAATGCCAGCTTCCTGCAGAATCCCATTTCAGAATAGATGGAAATCAGACCTGGACTTGAAAAATAAAACATTAAAAACAGTAGACAAAAAGAGTAAGAGCATCTTCATTCCAATATACGTATAACCAACCATGTCTTGGTGTAAAGCAATTGCAGAGAGATAATTTGTTTTCATTACATGTTTGATAGGATATACATATTCCTATAGGCTGAAAGTACATTTTAGTCTTAAAGTCTCCACCAAAATTTAGGTTAGATCCTAACATTTTCAGTGTTTAAGAACAATCCTAACATTTTACAAAATTATGTTCATTTTAGTCCTCATTGACAGAACCCTAAATTTCCAATAGGATTCCACATGTCTTGCTTTTATGGCCTTTTTTCTGAAGTTAGGGCCCACATTAATCACATAGGTAGCTAACATACACCCTAAAATCGTCTGAAACCCCAGATTTGGGGATTTAAGGTTTCAAACCAATGAAACCCTAAATTCCCAAAACTTATCTGCTTATGGATGCTGTCTGCATTTGGGGCTCTGTCAATGGTTCAGATGAACACTTGTCCCCAGGGGCGATCAATGAAATCAAACCTACATTGGAAAATGTTGGCAGTTCTGCTGTTAATGTGTCCAAAGCTATGAATGCGCATGATGAACCAATATTGGAAGATGAAGCTTTGGCACCATCAGCTGGCTTATTGAAATTGAAACTACCCTAGAGAGTGTCGAGAGCAAGGAAAATCTCCATGACATTTCTGGAATCCCGTACAATGTTGACAAACCAGAAATGAAAATCTGCCTCAAGTAGAGACCTCGCCACTGCTATTGTAATGAGTGCTGCTAGAAATTGCAAAAGCTACTTGTCTAAAAGTCTTGTCACTCGAGTGTTCTTAAATGGAAACAGATATGGGCTCGAAACAAAAATGACATTTATTGAAATAAACCTTGTGGAACTACACCTTGAACGAGAAACCAAACACTAATATCATCTCCAACTATCAGGGAAAAAAATTTAATGACACTGTTGCAATCCTGATTTTGGTTCTGGTTCTAGATTCTTGTCATTCTTCACTATATTCTTCCAGAACCAATGTGTTTTAAAGAGTTCATGTATCCCCTTCATTGGAACTAGCTTTGTTCTGGTAGGAGGCAATATACGAAAGCACTCATAATAAGAACCAAACCCTCAAACAGCTAAAAAAATTCATCATCTCAGGTGGCACAATGCTGCAAGGAAACATTATGCTATCAAAGCTGTGAAGATCATGTTGAAGCAGATGCAAATGGAGAGAGCCCCAAATAGAGAGAAGCCACTATGGAGACAGGGAAACAAACCAAATGCAAATGGAGAGAAGCAGCCCTAAATGCAGAGAGAATCCAAAAGCAAGTAAGTTTTGGTTTGAAACTCTAAATCCCCAAATTTGGGGTTTTAGACAATTTTAGGATTACATTAGTTGCCTTTGTGGCTAACGTGGGCCCTTAGCTTTGAAAAAAGGCTACATAAGCAAGATTGAATAAACCCTAACAAAAATTTTTGATTATGCAATCTGAGAGCTAAATAACATAGTTTGTAAAAAGTCAGGGTCTTTTTTGAACACTGACAAACATTAGAGTCTAACCTAAATTTTGGTGAAAACCTTAGGGATAAATCGTACCTTCAGCATATTCACATAGAGACCAAAATATTGACGTACAAAACAAACTTTAAATATGATGATTTAAATATTTAAAGTGCACAACATGAAGCAATATGGTAGCCGACTAGTTCAATCTAGTTGTTTTTGTTTTTCCAGGACTCTAGCAGTCACTCATCAATTCCACTTCAAAAAAACTCCATGAAATTTATCATTTAAAAGTTCACATTAAAAAATATTCATAAATCCTAATGAAGCTGTGAAGCATGATATAACAATAGAAGATGCACTAGCAGCTTTAATACGACTACTCAAGGTATATACTAAACAGGCAAAAGTACAAGGACATTCTCTAAAACTATAAGAATCAATGAAAGATATGGAAAAAAGAACAGTCTTGCAGGAAGGAAAAGAATGTACATCAGATACAACATTCAAAAGGAAAAGTAAATATACAGATTAACCATTCAGTTAGACTCACAATATCTTCTAGCTTCTGGTTTAAACTTTGCATCTCCTCAACCATACGGCGAACCTCTGCCAAAATAGTCTGCTCTGGGATCTTTCTTAATGCTGCCTTTCTTTCTTGTGCCTGCATGCAGCAGAGGGACTATCACGGTGACAACTAATTTGGGGGGAAAAGAAGGCCATTATGATGTAAGAACTGAATATTCCCACATAAACTGATTTATCTTGAACAGAGACTCCGATATCAAAAAAAGATGATAAATAGCTAAAAGGGTTAGGATTAAGGAAAATATAATAAGCAGCTAAGAAATATGATATTTGACTCAATTTGCGAGAAAAATGATTATATATTTACATATTGGTTAAAGTTTAGGCTTAGTTAAACAAAGTCAGCTGTAGCTATTTCTCATATTCAACAGTTTCACTTCCTTCTCTCTTTTAGAGTCTAACACCACCTTCACCATGTGAACAGTGTGTACTAGTCCAGAGCTGACCCTCCTCAGTAGTTCTTTGTTGATTCATGCGTGTCTGTGCAAACCCTAGCGTTAGATAAAGCCAGTCAAAAGCATACAGCTTGCGATGAAACTTTAACAAGACACAAAACTAAACGATGAAGAAGGTGGGGAACTACGGTTTATGGAAAGATGATGCACATCTACTCATTTTAAAAAGGCAAATTTTTAAGAAATTATAAATGAAAGGAAGACTCACATCCAAACCTAAATAGGTTTAGTTATCAGACAAAATTAACAAATAACTCAAAAGTCCATCTGTTGCCTCACCCTTTGTTGAGAACGGGAAAATGAACAGTAGCATTCAAACCTGACGAAAATGACGAACCAACATGTAGGAATTCTACCATTTAATTCAAGTAAAATGCAAACATCAAATGAGTGGATCAGCGTCCTTTATGTCTAAAGAAAAACCATAATCGCCACCATAAGATCCAAAGTTATTCAAAATGCTGGCACAAGGAGAAAGTGAAGACCTCTTGCAGACGTTTCTCTAGCTGCAATCTATAATTTCGAATGCTACGTTCTTCGTACCCGGAAAGAACCCTGGCGTAGAATATGACTTTCCTTCCAAATTCCAACAACTTACTCATCTTCGGATTCTGCTACGAACATGAAATCTCACCTAGATTGACAACAGAAACGACAACATCAAGAGCTCAAGAAAATATCAACAACAAAACATTCCATCTTTGAAAGAACTAGAGGGAAAAAAATATACTCTCTTTCCACAAATAGAGGGAAATCATAAGTGAAGTTGCCAATCGAAACTCAAATTTCGATCTGGAAAAGTTAAGAAAAGTAAGAGGGTGAGAAATTGTAATTCAAAGTATTGACCTTTGTTTACGGTGGTCGCCCTGGCTTTGCCGTTTCCCCGTTCAGCTTTGGGTGTAGCTACACCGGTCACCGCCTGGGATATTCCTTTACTCCATATTGGGCCCTGTAGGCCCAAGTCTCTCTATCAAATTTTTATACCGTAGGAAACCGACTCAAAAGATTTGAACTGATTAGGGAAAAAAATTTAAAATTTTACTTAATTTTATAATACTAATTTAAAGTTTAAAAATTAACATTAAAACATTTAATTTTTAATTTTTAATGAAAATAGTCTAATATTAAATTTTTTGAATGATGTGGAAAGTGACATTAGAGTAATATTTATGTCTCATGATTGTCATATATTATATCTACGGGACATATCTATTTATTGTTTAATAAATTAAAAATATCATATACTATAAATAATTATGAATTAAAAATATAAAAAGTATATAGTTATTTTAGAATTTTTTTTATATTTATAATTGTCTTCTGTTTTGTAGGCTTCAAAGACCGAATTGAAAGAATCATTTGAGGTATGTCTATTTAAGTGAAAGATAGGGAAGTAAAACAGAGAACTTGAAAGCGCAAAGGTGTCAAACTCGACATGAGCATCTAGAATCAGCAGACGTAGAGAATTTATCGGAGAGGAGCCACACTCGCCTGGAGTGAATTCTTGTGGACTACATGTTGCGTATGTCGTACTCTGAGATGGGAGTCAAGATAGCACAAGATAGCAACATTCTGGGATGTTGGTGCTGCTCTGGCCTGGTGCGCTAATAACAAATCACGAATGAATAAGACCAAGTTATTATTCTTGAGATCCGACTACTCTCGGCCATTTACAGCTGCTAGATCTGTCAGATCTGATTGTTAATCTTACGATCTCAGACCTTCTCTCACCTCCTCTCTCCAAGTACATTTGCTTTCATCGTTTGGGTTAAGAGATCGGTGTTTTTGATTTCAATTCTTAGATTTGTGATTCTTTGATGATGTTGTTCTGTTGTGTTGATCTGAT
>JANIIA010000005.1:19863366-19875102 GCA_027478495.1 Erythroxylum alaternifolium
GAAATTGAGTTTGCCTTGGAGATGGACGACATCAACATGGCGATGTATATCGATAGGCCTTCTCCACTTATTGATATCAGCTCGGAAGCTGATAAAGCAACAATGGTAATTTAGGAGCGGACAAATATGATGTGTTATTTGACCATCAATAGATCAATCCCAGATCATCTGCTCAGTGGATTACCGGATACGGTCATAGAAAAGGAGTTTATAGATAGTATTTCCTAGAGGTGCAAGGTGTCTTCTCATCCAGAGCAGAGCACCTTAATTAAAGAGTTTTTCTCCATGAGGTACACTAGAGAGAGGGGAATTAGAGAGTACATTATTAGGATGGTTCACCTTTAGAGTAAGCTAAAGGCACTAGATGTACCTATTTTCGACACGCTCACAGTGCCTCAGACCCTAAATACTCTCCCTTGAGAGTTTGAGATGTTGACTACCTCTTACATCTCTCAGGATGAGAATTGGGACATCCATGTCTTGATTTCTTGGTGTGCTACAGTTGAGGAGAAGATTAAGAATTCTCCTCATACAACCCTATTTGTAGCTGTTAAGGGAAAGGAGAAGGCTAAACCCCAACAGCCTAAGGGTAAGGGTAATAAACCCAAACCCTTTCCACAGATTTAGACTTGACCGTTCACCATTGTTAAGGGCCCCTATGACATAAAAGGTATGAGGTTCTTCTTCTGTAAGAAGAAGGGGCATAGAAAGGCCAATTGCCCAAAGTATAAGGTATGGAAGATTAACCAGGAACTGTTAGGTAACTCCTCAGCCTATATGATTAATGAATCTAATGTAGCTATAACCAAATCAAGTTCTTAGTGGTTAGATAGTGGAGCTTCTAATCATGTTGCTTCCATAATGTAGGGGTTCACATGCAAGAGAAGTCCAACTAAAGAAAAGGAGAAGCTGACGATCGGTAACAATGAAGAGGTGGATGTTTTGTTTATAGGACATGTAGGTTTAAACCTCGATACGGGCTTTGTACTAGTTTTACGAGACACATTTTATATACCATCTTTTAGATAGAACTTGATCTTTGTATAAGGTTTGGATAAAGAGGGCTATCATTTTGTATTTGATACTTCAGTTATAAATATTTCTATCAATAAAAGACATATCAAAACTACCTTCTTATCCTACAAATTACATAGAATGTCTCTTACTCCTAACGAAATGTATGCATCTTCTTATATTGCTAAACATGTTACTCGAAAGAGGGCCTTTATAAAGGAAACATTGTACATGTTGTGGCATAAACATCTTGGCCACATTTATATGGAGAGGGTTGAGAGATTGATAAAGGATAACATTCTCCCAACTCTGGACTTCAATGATCTGGAAACATGTGTCGATTATTATAGGGGTAAATTGACTAAGATAAAGAAAAAGGGTTAACTCGTGCTTCTGGTTTATTAGACCTCATACATACAGATGTTAGTGGTCCCCATACAGTCACATTATTCAATGTTAGATCTTTTTTAACATTTATAGATAATTATTCCCGCTATGACTATGTGTTCTTGCTTAAGGAAAAGTCTAAAGTTCTTGAGAAGTTCAAGATCTTTAAGACTGAGGTTGAGAACCAACTAGACAAATCAATAAAGATAGTTAGATCTGATAAGGTAGGGGAATACTATGGTAGTTATGGAGTTGTAGGACAAGAAAATGGTTCGTTTGTCCGGTATTTGAAATCAGTTGGAATAGTGACTCAGTTCACTATGCTAGGTAGTCCTGAGCAAAATGGTGTGGTCAAAAGGTGCAATCGCACCCTAAAGACATAATAAGGCCAATGCAGAGTTGGACTAACCTACCCGAATACCTTTTGGCTGAAACCATAAAGATGAAATTGTATATCTTGAATATAGTCCCAAATAAGTTAGTACCAAAGATGCCTTTTGAACTATAGAATGGGTGGAAGCCAAGTGTTGAACATATTTGTGTGTGGGGATGCCCTATTGAGGTAAGGTTATATAATCCTTATAAGAGAAAATTCCAATTTCATTCCACTTATTGTTATTTGTTAGGTTATCCTGACCACTCTAAGGGCTACAACTTTTACTGTAGAGAAGGAAGAGCCAGAATAATGGAATCACAAATGTCTAAGTTTCTGGAATATGACATTTATGATGAGGGAGGATCTTCACATCCTCTAGGAGATAGCAGGACAAATACTATGATCATTTCGTATCCTCCCCTCATACAGTCGGGTTTAGTGTATAAAGGTTTGAGTATCATGTCTATGCAGGCATAGGGACCTATACCTGTTTAGGAAGAGGTTTCTGAGGTACAAGAATTTATGCAATATGTAGATCCACCAGAGAAAGGTGACCTGCTATCTCATCAGATTACATAGTCTATTTGGGTGCGCAAGACTATGATATAGGATATATTGTGGATCTAGTTACTTTTACAAAATCCATTTTTGGACTCGATGCCGACTTTTGGTGGGAAGCAATGAAGGATAAGATGTAATCTATGAGGCATAATAAGGTATGGAAGCTTGTCGATTTACCTCAACATTGTAGACTTGTCAGTTACAAGTAGCTATTTAAGACAAAGAAGGACATACAGGGTCAAGTTGAGTGGTTTAAGGTACGTTTAGTTGCCAGGGGATTCACTCAGAGGGAAGGAGTTGACTTCATTGTTACCTTCTCTCTTATATCCTCCAAAGATGCATTTAGAATGATTATGACAATAGTAGCTCATTATAACATGGAGCCACATCAAATGGACGTTAAAATCGCTTTCCTGAATGATGAGCTTTATGTGGAGGTCTATATAGAGCAACCTGAAAGATTTTAGGATCACGATGCAACTGACAAAGTTTGTAAGTTGACTAAATCAATATATGATTTCAATCAAGCTTCTAGACAATGGTACCTAAAGTTTGATGAGGTCAAAACCTCATTCGACTTTGTGGAAAACAAAGTTGAAAGATGCTTATACAATAAGGTCAAGGGGAGCAAAGTTATCTTCTTATTACTGTACGTGAATGATATCTTGCTCGTGTCAAATAATTTGACCATATTGCATAAGGTAAAGTAAATTTTGGCAAAACACTTTGATATGAAGGATTTAGGTGAAGTATCTTTTGTCCTCGGTATACAGATTTATCAGGACAGATCTCAACACTCATTGAGCCTCTCACAAAGAGCATACATTAAAAGAGTGCTACAAAGGTTTAATATGGCTAAATATAAACTTGTTATAACACCTATCTCTCATAAAAAGAGATTATCTTTATCACAGTGTCCAAAGAATGAAGTTGAGAGAGAGGCTATGAAGAATGTCCCATACTTTAGTGTAGTTGATAGCCTGATATTTACCCAGATGTCCACTAGACTAGACATTGCATTTATTGTTGGACTGTTGGGTCGATATCTAGCTAACCCAGGTATAGACCATTGGAATGCAGTTAAATGAGTGTTGAGATACCTAAAGGGTACCAAAGATTATACGTTGATATATAAAAAAGTCAACAATTTGAACATCACAGGGTATACAGACTCTAATTTTGCTATATGGTCGGATGATCAAGAATTCACTTTAAGGTACATTTTTATGTTAGCAGATGGTGCAGCATCATGGAAGAGTGTCAAAAGACATTAGTAACTTCCTCTACCATGCATGTAGAGTTTCTTACATGTTATAGAGCTACTACATAGGCAGTTTGGCTCAGAAAATTTATGAGTTGTCTGTAGTAGATTCGATAACTAGACCCATTCAGTTATATTGTGATAATCTTGTTGCAGTGTTGTTCAATAACAATAATAAGAATATCACAGGGGTCTAAGCATTTAGAGGTCAAATACTTGACCATAAAGGAGTCGATTCAGAAAGGTGACGTCAAAGTGGAGCATATCATAACTGAGGAGGTGTTAGCTGATCCATTGACTAAAGGACTTCGCCCATTAGTGTTTGTTAAACATGTATCTGATATGGGTGTGTTAAGGTACTTAGACAACAGTAGTTAAGGATCATTGTATTTGCTCCTTAAATGTTTGTACATTTTAATGTATTATGACATTGTGGTTGTTTATTAATATAGATGATCATCTTTTTATCCTCATAATAATTTTTCTTATGTATAGTCATAATACATACGAAAGCCTTAAGACTTGTATTGATCTTAAGCATTTTAAAGGTCATTGGGTATATATAAAGATTAACTTTAAGCTTATGTCAACTAAACACGTGTAGTTTAGTACGGATATCCATAAATTTCATATGACATAGGGGGATATAAGGTATAATCCCATAAAGATTCTCTAATATAGTTTAGCATTCAATTGGATAACGTAAAGGTTTTCTCTAATGCTTTTTAGCATTTAGTAAGAGAAAACAGGATTTTTCTGCTACAATTTAGCACATGTAGTTTAACATAAAGTTGAAGAAATCAAGACGTATAAACGAAGATGCTACGTATTAGATCATACAGGTATCATCCCAGTTTTCCATACTCTATTTTCTCATTCATGTTAATAAGGTATTAGATATTTGTGATTATATTACACCTGTGTTACACATGACACATGTATTTCTTATTTTTTGGTATCGAAAGCCTTATAGGATGGAATGTTGGACTTTCATTACCTTTGGATCAAATATTTTTAATTTGTTTTTAAATCTAGTATCAATACAGTAATGTGACTTAACCGAATTTTTCAAACTGTTTTTGAACTTGAGTAAAAACTGCAATTAATAATTGTGTAAAGGAGAGAATGTTGGACAATTTTGTCCTTTCTCATTATATGGACAACTATTAATTGTATTTTCCAGCTTTTTAATAACTTATCAGTTAAGCTATGTAATTTGATCCAGATAAAGGTAATAAAGTGGCCTAATAAGTGATTTTAATCAATAGGTTTAAGTCCAGGAGGAAAATGGATCCTGATTTGTGTAGACTAGACCCATATCAAGATTGTGATGGGAAAGCCAATATGGAAGCCATATATAAAGGTTAAGGTCTCCTAGAGTTGCTCATATCATTCGTAAGCATACGGATCATTTGACTCGTTAAGAGTGCTTATGTATTAAGAAAATTGTAGAAAGGCGTTGACCATGTATCGATGAACAATTATTATGAAGGTCCCGGAAGATTAGAACTCGTTTTGACCACAAAAATCGTTTCAAAAGTCGAGATGGAACTGAAATAAGGTATTCTGCATTTCCTTCATTTTTAACCCTTTCATGAATGATGTGGGACATATAATAAGGTCTATGCTACGTGTTACAAAATATTCATTTTTTACTTGAAGGTGAAACTGAGTTCAAATCATGTTGGCCATTAAATGGGTTTGAATATGATAAAATTGTAGGGATGAAACTATACTAGCTCGATCTCTTAAGATCAGGTGATAAAAAGAATTAATAGCATTTATCCTTTTACGTTGGATTGGAATGTATAAATTCGTATTTATTGTAAAAATGGTTTTAACTTCTACTCCAATTTGTACAAAAAATAATTCTTAAGAGTATTGTCGGACTATAACATGCAAACACTTTATTGCTAGAATTGAGTTTCATTTACTTCATTTAACAATGTGTAAAATATTACAATTTACACATTCATTCTCATTTTTGTATCCCTTTTTATTGGTAAATTTAGAAGTTGTATCTTTACTGGATAGTCCACTGTGCTAGTAGCAGAGTTACTAATAGTGTTGGTTTAAGCCCTACAGCCAATCGCTTTGGTTATAGTTTAGTGAAAAATTATTTAAAGGCATTCTTTATCTTGTACATGTTTAGATGTATATGATAAATTCCATGGAATAATTGTACATTAAAAATGAAATTATAATGAGATTATAATTATGAGATTCATATTGCATTTATGTATTATTCCTAAAAGTTCCTAGTCATTGTTCTATTAAGATTGGACATTAACAAAATGTAAAAAGACTAGCATACGTTGTGTTTTTCCTTCTGAAGGAAGTAGTCAATCTTATATGCTAAAGTATAAAGATACTTAAACAAACGTGTAGGTACTTTCTAAAGAATAATTTCACTAAACAAACCCAATATGAGAAATCCATTTAGTACATTACTTGTATGTTTATGGAATTCTCATTGTAATGATTGTATAAGTGATCCTTTGACTTGAGGTCATAAAAGTTATCTTGTATAGGGATTGCTATATTTTGATACTACTTATGATCTATTTACTCATGGGTCGTTTAATCGATAGTCATTAGATGTAGCATAAACTATACGAAGGTAGTTGAGTGATCAAGATATGATTCATCACCCTAAAGTAATTATAGAGAATGTTTCTTTGTTCTCGATTAGTATTGATTCAGGAAATCTTTTGCCAAGGTGAAATGATGCTTCATAAATAGTTTACAAATGTCATTAATTGAATCAATAGCTAATATAATGGTAGAGAACTAATATGATTAAACTAAAAAAATAGAGTAGACATTAATTCCATGCCCTAATCAAAACATTGTATGATGAAAGGATTGAATTACATAGAAAAATTATGCACAAAAAGGTTAGTCAAAACCACTTTGACATTCCTAAATATTTGGGTGGTCATGATGCATTACCAGACGCCAATCTTGATCTATGATTATGAATTGTTTAATTAGAGAATTAAAGATAAATTAAAAGGAGTTTTAATTTATCTAATTCTAATTATGAATTAGAATCAGAATTAGAATTTATAATCTTTGCCAATATATTTGGGAACCTAATGGGTCTCATATATAGATTTAAGAGAGCAAAGTTAATTTAATCAAGTTGGACTTGATTGTAAAGTACTTTATGATTAAATATAAGATATTTAATACATAAAGATCAATATGAGATATTGAATCTTATATAGATATAATTGTTATTTAATTAGAATTATTTGTAATTCTAATTAAAGTTTAATTGAAATTAGAATTTAATTTTAATTAACTTACTAAAACGTCCGAAGCTTATTATAAATAGGCTTAAGATTTATGGAGCTAGTACTTCATGCGTAACCCTTTCTGTAAGAGTTACAGATTTCTCTCAACTCATTCTGTGGATACCGTCAGAGTCCGGACATTTGTACGGCTACGTGGTTGAAACGAATCGATTTTGGGAACAGTTTGAGGGATACAACAAGATAAAGATCAAGCTTCGAAATAATGTACGAATTAAGTTTCTGCTTTATTATGATTTGTGTTAATCATTTTATAGAATTAAAGAGATCTTGGCTTTCGAAAAATCAAAGATTGTGAAAAAGTTTCGTAATTATTCTGTTGTGGTCGGGATCGGATTCTGACCTGGTTTCCCAACACATATAACCCTTATTTTGGTTATCGATTGTCCAAATGTCCATTGTGATACAAACTGTCCTTCAATACTTGACAACATTTTTAATATTTCTTTATTTTAATCCTTGTGTGTCTTCGTAATTTCTTTCTTCAAGGTATTTTAAGTTAGGATCTTAAAGGTTGACTGAAGTAAGGTGAGCAACATCCTAAATCTTTTGCTATCAATTATAAAAAGTGGATGTTCATCACCAGTGACCATATTAGCTATCAAAAACTTGATATATTGTTATCGTATGTTATAACAGTCATTTCATTCTTCCCTCTGATTAGGTTAGAGGTAAAAAAATGTTTGACCTCCTTATATGATCTTCTTTATTACACGAATCTATATATCTTTTTAAATGAGAGTTTCTACCTTTTGAACTCCCATCCAACATCTTGTGCCAATATTTACATTCAGCCTTCTCAACTTTGTCCATTGATCTATTCTTGTTGAAGTAATTCCAAATATCACTTCTCAATAGTCTTGGACCACCTAGTGCAATTTTATCTTCGTTTGGTACTAGATTAGAAGTATCCATTTGTGTAATCTCTTATACTGGATTAGAACTCTCCACTAAATGAATATACTCATCCATCTGAAACAATCAACATATACAACTATATATGTTATTATTCGTGAACATTTACATGTATATGTACACTTTGATAAACATTTAGCAATTAAGTTGATGAGCCACAGTATAGTTCAATGACAGAGGAAGCAGATGCAAGGATGTTTGACCATGAAAAAGACTCAAAATTTTAGCATGCTCATTTGTCCCCATTTTATAGCCCAACAATAATGTGAGCAGAGAGAATAAATTAGTCAAAATATTGATGTAATAAGTAAATAAAGTGAATTTTGATATTCAATGAGTATAACACTTGCATTAGCATTCATTAGCTAAAGGTAAAACATTTGCATTATCATTCACATCTATCTCTTTCCAATTGGCATTCACATCCATAATTAATAGTTGCTAAAGAATTGTGTTGACTAGAAAAGTTATCATCTTTAACTTTCATAAAGAGAAATTTTACCTATTAAACTCAATCTTAAATTTGGCAGTTATTTTTTATATCATTAAATGCTTTACTATAAGATAAATAAGTTAACTACTTACTAAGAAAAATAAGATTTAATGAAAATGATTATAACTCAATAAAATTATAATGAAAGACAAAATAAAACAAAAAGTAAGAGTTACCTGTTTTATCAATCTAGCTCTCTATTTTACTACTTCTTCACCATATGTTACATACAATACTATAATATGATATTTCTCATAATTCACAATGCCATTCATTTGGCATTGTTCGCTTAACAACAATTCCATTACATAACAAATAAAAGAAAATTGTTCATTCTTTATTGAAATGTTATATCCAAATGATTGTTCTTATTACTGCGACTTCATTATTAACTTTTATGAACTATGATCCAATTTGAGTTGGATAATTAGACACCTCTAATCCATATGAAACAATCATGTAGTAAAGGAGTGGGCATGAATCTTCCTGATATTATATTATATTAGTGGAGTCGGTGGATAAACGTCTAACGCCCCATATATATATATATTTGTTTTGAAGTACATTTAATTATCTATAAGATAATTTTTTTAAAAATAGAAATTTTCAAATGAGAAGAAGTTAGACTTTCTTTTATAAAAACTTCAAATTGAAGTTTCTCAAATCTTCTAGTTTCATCGTTGAATAGCAACAAAAAAACTCTGGTTTTTTTCCGCATATCTCTTATCCCTTTATCTTAATTGAATTGTGCAAATTCGTATACTGAGTGTGGGGAGAAAAATTAGTGTCCGGCGAGTTGTGCAGAGACTTGTGTAAAATTGTTTGATAGTCTCGCTAAAAGGTAGTGTAACAGAAGACTTGGAATTTAGCCAACAAAAGAATTTGACTACCAGAAGTTTGGCAATTTATTCAATTGCATTGCTCCTTCCAAAAGTCCCGTGACGGTAGTCATGGCCATCCCATGTGCCTTGCTGCCGAGACTACTACTTGACAGCATGACCTGGCAAAATTATTGGTCTGAGGCAAAAGGCGATTAAAATCGAAATTTGCACAACCGAATAGTTATATCATAGTTTCGTCACCCAGCTAATTCATTCTTAAGAACGTTGTAGGTACATAAAATCTTGCCATCAGTACATAAAAAGAAAAAAGAGTGGTCTTGTTCTCTACGTCTCAAGACATAGAGAAAGAATAGACTGCAAACTTACAAGATACGTGTACAACATAAGAATAATAAAATTTTGATATTTCTAAGCTATATCAAGTCAGTTGGAGTTAGAAACATGAGGTCATTGATGATAGTGATCAGGCCATCTGGTACGAAATCTTAGCCGGTCGGCGGATGCTGTGGTCTTGCACAGGAAGACTTGATTTAAGAGTCCAACTTGGTCTCCTGCCTGAGGAGCCTGTGATTTCTTAGTTCCTCATGGCATGGAGCAAAGAATTCATGCTTTAGAGCATTCTCCGCACTGATTCTCAATCTTGGATTCACTGTCAGGCACTTGTCTATAAGATCAATGACTGAGGTTGGGACTGAATCAAGGAAGTCTCGCCTCCTCGTGTTCATTTTGCACCACTTTAACAGTGTTATAGATGGCGAAAACCGCATATTATAGAGGTCCTGAGGCAAAATGAAGCTCTAAGTTGACATTTCTAAGTTACTCGGAGAATCATAACAATGATAAATAACTACCACTGGGAATGAAGATTCTCGATCGTGTAGCTTTGCAACTTCCCATAGATCTTCACTGCCCCTGAATTTTGCAATATCCTTAATATTTCTGTAAATGGCAGAGATACAAGTAGCAAAAATTAAATGAATATAAAATTTGAGAAAAAAAATCCTTTAAATTGGAAATAATAACTCTTACTGTTCAGGATCACCATAAAATGGGGTTCTTCCTGTTACTAGGTACAGCAAGGTAACTCCCGCAGACCAAATGTCAACTTTGGGTCCTTGATGTAGGGATCTAAATAAGACCTGCTGAACAGCAAATAAATTAATAAAGCCCTCAAAACATGCATAAAGTTGCATGATGCTGCATCCGCATTCGAGACCATTTGCTCTTCCCTAAGAAGTTCGAGAAAACTGGAGGGCAACCAAATAGTTGTTACATAACGGTTTCATGTTCCGATCAGGAAACGGTGACCTACTACCGTTACCAAATGACTAGATTTATTGTCCAACTTAATTTTATTAATCAGATTTGCTGTCTTGATAACTGTAAATCTCGAACGATCAGTATAGTTGATTGAAAACATTCTTTATACCTTATAATAAGAATACTCATACAACCATAAGCTAATACTCGTACAACCATAAGCTTGCCGTATCAAATTTACAGTGTTTATGGTCACGTATACGGTTTACTTCAAATTTTGGAGCATAGAAGACTTCTTTTCGCAGTTATACAATCACCATAGAATAAGTGACAATCTTTATTTTGGAAGCAGACTGTGAGTTTGTAGCAAATTAACCCGTCATTCTCAATCGAAACAGTATTATTACCCAGTCCTATCATTATCATTCAGTGGGGACACAATATTCACGTGTACCAATTCAGCACAAGATTAAAATTTATACTCACCTCCGGAGCCCGAAAACCTTTGGTTCCAACACAAGGTCCTTCTTTCTTGTGTCTTCCATCCCCTACATAGAAGTACAAATATGATAATTGATGTTAGAAGACATCTTTAACAAGCAAAAGTTTCCCACATACATCTTAAAGCAAAGTCACCTTTGTCCCTGGAACCATTAGGAACAATTCCAATGAAGTGTTGTGGCATTGGTGTAGGATAAAAGCTCAAATCGAACTTTGCAGGAGAAGCTGCAATTCTTTTTCTCATAGAAGAAGAAACGCTAGTTGCTTCATGATTTGTAGTTTGAATTGATCCCTGCAACAAGTTGATGAGCTCCTTCCTACCATGGCAAGGCAAGGGCTCTCTCAGCCTTTCTGCTGAAAGAGTCTTAGTGCTCGTAACATCCTTAATCGATGTTATGCCAGAGCCCTCTCCCCCTTGACTTCTCAAAATATTGCAACCACCCAACTCATTGCTGGCCTTTGTCTGGTCCACAGGCTTCCTTTTCAGGTTCTTGGATTCCAATCCTGATTTAAAGCCCTTTTCCTTTTGATTGATTGCAACCATAGATTTGGCAGTTATAAATCTCCTACTTTTGGCAGGAGGAAGAACTTTTGCGTTTACAGGCTTAACATGATCGAAGCTTGCAACATTCTCCATTTTTGGTTTGCCTGCAAATTTATACAAATTCAGTCAGTTATTTCCTTCCCGCGGCAGGCTTCTTACCACGTGCTGTTTGGTTGAGTTTATATCAGTAGAGCTTTTGTCAATAGAGCTTTTCTGAGAAGAGCTTTTTTAAAAAGTCAGTTGACTGTTTGGCTGTCAATTAAAA
>JANIIA010000005.1:19875202-19890399 GCA_027478495.1 Erythroxylum alaternifolium
AAAATAAATATTAAAACATATAAAAAATTCAAATAATATTATATAAATCTCAAAATAAACGTGAAAATGTGTTTGTGAAAATTATAGGAATTATGCGTAAAGCATAAAAGTACAAGGGACTAAAAAATAGGCTCATTAATTGATATGAACAATCTACCTGAAAAAGTACTTTTTTGAAAAGTTCTAAATTTGAGCTTTTAAAAAAGCTATATTTTAGCTTTTAAAAAAGCTATTTCTACTTTAAAAATGCTTATGAAATTTACAGCCAACCACTCATTTTTTCCTTAAAATAACATTTGCGATGAATAAAAGTGCTTTTTCACCTACCAAAAGCTGAACCAAACGCACCAACTAAAATCAATAATTACTACTAATATAATTACACTTTTATTAACAGTGATAAATATTAAATAAGATTTTGAGATAAATTAATTAATTTCATTTTTAATAATTAATAAACATATCATTTTTTATTATAAATAAATAAATTCAATTATTTTATATGTAAATTAATATTATTTACTAAAACATATTTTAAGTTTTAAAATTGATATCATTATTTAGAATTAATATTTAATTTTAAGTAGTTATTCATTCAATAAATAATTATCTTTAAACTTGTAAAACTTAGTATTGAACAATTTAATAATTTTTTTAAATAATAATATAATATAATTAATTAAAAACAAAAAATTTAAATCAATTTTTACGACTCATGTCAGTTATGAAAACAAAAATTTTAAAATTAAAAATAAAGACATAAAATTATCAAAATTTCACTAAGTTATAAACTTTGCTACCCAAAACTTAAGTTAAAGATAAGACGATACCAAATTACTTAAACAATCACCACGTTTCGCTTGTGTATACTCTGATGACACAAGCGGGTTCCATTCCCATATTGATTGATCTGAGATTCGAACTTACGACGTGAGATGACCCAAGCCGTAGCTTGCTAACTCTGATATCACTTTGCTACCACAAACTCGAGTTTTGGGTAAAGCAATACCAAATTACTTAAGCAACCACTAAAAGCAAAAATAAAAATAAAACCAATGTAAGTGAGCATCTACTAGTTATTCCTCAGCACATTTGACAGTTACATTTAAATTGGGCAGGTTGAAACTTACTAGTTGTACTATATTTGTGGTGCAGGTCCTGTCAAAAGAAATAAACAGGAAGATCAATGTCACTAACCTTCCTGTAGCTAAAAGAAGAAAAGCATGACAAGAAGTACAATGAAAAGCCTTGCGAGGGTATAAAGAATCTTCTAAAATAAATACCACTAACCATTGCAAGGTTAAAATCAATGAGATAACCCTTATTAGACTTGCAGGAAAAGAGGAAGTTGCCGGGTTTGACGTCTCTGTGAACGATTCCCTGTATAGGAGGAAACAAGTGAACTCTCTAGATTTTTCTAAAATTGTGCAGCATTACAGAACCTGCAAAGAAGAAGTTTCTACCTGCTTATGAAGACTTGCAAGTGCCCTGAACAAGCAATATCCGTACCATCGTAGCTGATAAACATCTATTTCCTTCTTTAGCACCTAAATAAAAGCATAAGCAATATCAGCCAAATGGATGAAGAGTATTTATTGCTCGGGGTATTAGATAATTACCTCTGGTCTGTCATGCTGGACATGCTGCAAAACGAAGCACTCTGAATTTCCACTTTTAAAACAGCCCTCGTATTTTATTATAAAGTTTCTACCCCTGGATTAGAAGAAGAAATTAACTTGCACATTGAAAATCAGGAGAATCATTCTTCAAGCTACAAAAATGTGATCTCTGAGCCGAAAATTTTCAGAACCTTACCCAAATCGTTCCAGCATTCTCATTTCATTGCTAACATGATGTCTATGAGCATTTGCGTGCGGACCTACAAGTCCAAATAATTGGATTTTCACATCAAAGGATCAGTATAGGACATGCAATCATCAGCTCAGAGATTAGTAGAATTAAATTTGAATTATATTTCACTTCAGCCTGATTTTTCTGGATGCAACCATATCTCGTCAATTCAAGAAAGAATAAGGGCATATTTTGAAAATTGATTTAGGATTTTATTTTTCTCAAAATCAGGATCAAATAACTCCTGGTTATATCTCCTTCATCCAGATCCCAAACATGAGGACTCCCTCCGTGAAATGTAATTAAATGGCTGTGAGTTGGTCAATTGCTAGCATGCATAATTTATCCAAACTGGATATCATGTAACTACAGGTAATTACTTTTAATTGAAAAATATTAGTCCAACAGTTTGAAAATTTAGGGGTTAGGTTGATACAATAGAACCAATGAACCTTATTTGAAAACATTGAAAACTTCAAGGGGCTAACTTACCTCTTATTCTATAAGAAAAAATTGCCATACTTCATGGGCTAGGCAAAAGTGAATGTGGCAGATACATCTAAACTGGATAGCACAATCAACATGCAAATTTGATATCAAATTTCTCAAAAGCTCAATCCTAATCTCAAGTTAAACAATGAATGCTGGGATTATTCTTAGCGTATACGGTAATTTCTTACTGAACCTTAATGCTAAAACCGGCAATTCTGCAGTCAACATAACCTACCGGAAAAGCTTTTACTGACAAATTGTTTTATGCGAGTCATAGCAACAGAAGGGATTTTAGAATCTCTTCACAGAGCATAAACCCAATAAACATCAATAAATATGACAACCTACTACTTTACAAGTTCTCCAAAGTCAATCCAAGGAAAAGATGAATTTGCAATGTCATGTTTGCAAAGCACAGAACAAAAATCAAACTTCCCCCAAATGTGAACAACCTCGAATAATCATTTAGTGATTTGAAAACCAAACATGAACACGGCATATAAAGGACCATTTTCTTACATTTGATGGCAACTGTGGTCCCATCAATCTTCCTCCTTGCCCTATAAACAATGCCATAGCCACCTGCCAATTTGCACAAACATATGCCTCTCGTTAAATGAACATAATGCAAATGGCTCATGAAGAAGAGAAGCATGAACAGAAAAGAGCAGCACTATCTCACCTGAACCTTCTTCCGCTTCTACAACGTAGGATTCAAAGCATGGCAGTTCTTTGGATCCCATATGGTCCTACAAATTAAGCAAAAATTAACAGATAACTACTGATAACACATACTTCACAAATTGAGTTGCTAGTTAAAAGTACGATGTAGTGCAGAAGAAACAAGTAACACAACGCTAATACTGCAGACATGGAACTTACTGTATGAGGACTGAAGGCAGCATTCCCCCTTGTTTCTTTACCATGTGGACCATCATATTTCAGCTTTGGATTTCGTTCCTTGCTAATTGTCTTTTGATCTCTTTGGCCATGGTGGGTACCTTGGGGAAATTGCATACCATTGCTATGCTTTGGAGACTGGCAAAGAACTTGCAGTCTTGAGTTCATTCCATTCTCCGACTGGATCTTCTTGCTATCAGGTTTTAACAACTGCTTTTGCGCAAGGGAGAGCTGAGTATCACAGTATGTCATTTCATTCACCCTTCTATCCTCAACTTCTGAAGGCTTAATCAATAGGGTATTCTCCTGAGAAATCTCTTCAGCTCCCATTTCTCTTTCACTACAATTAAATGTTTCTTCATTCTCCTGTATTGCTCCAACACTTTCAATGTAACAACCATTTGCCTCATTACAAGCATCATTACCATTAAGAGAACGCAAGGGCAACATGTTGCTCTGATTAGCATCTTCCTGGTGAACGGCAAAGTTTGGTGTGTTTCTTAGGTCTATCTCATATACTTTAGCTTCTTGACTCACGGCTTCATCAGCCATTATCTGACACGGACGTTTAGATCCTATATCAAGCTCACACAGCATGATCCTTTTCTGATCCTTCACTTCCAAAGGAACACCAGGACACATTCCACCTTCTATTTGTTTGATGTTCTTCAATTTACTCCCAAAGTTACTATTAACTGTTTCCGGGAACAAATCAGATTTCCAGATTATGCTACTTAACTTGACGGGTGTGAAACTTGAGTTTATATGTATGCACCTGTTCATACCTTCGCCCACATTTAACTCTACCTGCATTACAGTCAAGTCTTTAGCACTCACATAGACAACGATCTTGCACATAAGCTTCTCGCATTCTTTTGCTCATCAAGCTGAAGAGTAAAAGATAAGCATCCTCCTAATTACCAAATCAGACCTCCATTCACAAAATTTGAGACGAATAAACCCACTATCTACTGACACACACTTTAACATTAAATATACGGATAAAATAAACCACAACAAAAGACCCCTAATTGCTTGTAGCACCTTGTAAAAAGATTTTCGAATTCTTGTCCGGGAAGATGCCTCTAGGTTGATTACCTCTGAAAAAAGCATTTCACCAATAGTCACTAACCAAAACCCCACATACAGTTAACAAATCACAGACATACAAGAACAAAATTTACCATGTTCAGAATCAAATTGAACTCGTTTCCGCTTCCTGAAGTAAATCCTCGCAATATCCTCCAACGGTCGGCGAGACTGGAAGCTTTTAGTTTCCATCCGATAGTTGAAATTGGATACTAACCGCTCAAATATGAAGAAGGCGACCGGAGAAACAGTCACCAAGACTTTACCGCAATCGTCAGGAGTTAAGGAGATCGGCGTAAAAGGGACCGAGCAGAGATAGAGGACCAGATCGGAAGTTGCGTTGAATAGAACGCACCGAGAAGCCAGCTCGGTTGGTGGAGTCGGGAAGCCTGTGGAGAGTAGGAGAGATAGGAGATGCCATGCCTTCTGCAATTCAACGCTGGCTGTGGTGGTAGTAGAGGTGAAGAGGGAGCTGAAGATGGTGAGTTCTGAATCGGAAAAGTGAGTCGTCATGGAGACTGAGAGGGGGGAGGGAGAGAATTGGGAATCGACAGTGGGGAAGTTTTTCCTTGAGAGTTGAGATAGCAGGTTCGCGTCAGCGCGGGATCTTGTGAAATTTTGATAATCTCGGCACGTGCTAGGTTTCCCGCCATTCTTCTACGTGTATATACATGTAAAACACATTGACATTTCCTATATTTTCATCACTTCAAATCAAAATTCTATTAATTTTAAACATCTCCTTATAATTTGTGAAAAGTCTAAAATTAGTCATTCTGTTAAATTGTCTAGCTTTGACATAACACTGTACCAGAATTGGTACTTAATTTAGCTCTAGTACAATATCAAATATCATTTTCACTAAGTTTTTAAAATTACAAAATATTATCTAAATTTTATAAAATTACAAAACATTTTAGATAATTTTTATATCACTTCAATCATTTCTCAACAAATCATAATAATATAAATTTGGTATAACAAATTTTTTATTTTTATTAATATTATTTCTAACATTTTAATGATAAATTAAGATGAGAAAAGGATTATTTAATTCTCATATAATATAAAATTAAGAATTAGTATAAAGTAAAAAATATAAATTTATGATAATTAAATTTAATTTCAAATATTATCTTTACATATTTCAAAATGTAATAATTTTCAAATGTAAACACTAAATAGTATATAGAGTCGACATGAATTATTAAATTTTAAAAATAAATGCTCATTTGTATCTTTATTATTTATTAAATAAATTATAAGGCCGAAAGTCCCAAAGACAGCGTTACTCAAAGAAAGTCCAGAAGACTGAAGAATAGGTCATGAAGTTCCTCTGCTAGGCAATGAAGCTCCAGCCTAACAAGACAAATTTAAACTATTTACTCAGTCACAAGAATGAAATCAATTGAATTTTGCAACAAGTTTCCCAACCATTTACAAAATGAAGGCAAGAAATTAAGTACTCTTTCCAGCTAACAGAACCCCCTAAATTCTATAGTATTGATAGATTGGTTGACGTGTGCCTTAAGGCCCCAGCAGTTCCAAATCATCATGTCGATGGAGAAGACAGTGAAAGGTTCAAGAGGAATCCAACCATTATACCAATAAGCCCCACAACAAAGGCAAATGCGACGGAGAAGCCCGGATCACTTTTCCGATATCTTCGTCTCTTCAACTTGTCCTATAATAAGGATCAAAACTAAAAATCATCAACATGTTTGTGTTTTTGCTTACTCGGTTACAACAAAGGTGAGTGGCAGAACATGTAACATCACGCCGCTTCGCACCAACATTAGCTTACAGCACAACTTAAAATACTAGGTTGCACAGTAATGGACAAAAAGGAACGTGGAAACAGAAACAAAAATGCAAAAATTACCAACACCAAAAAGGTACAGTTAACAGGAACTTAACTTAGAAGCGTTAGAGAAAACATACGCAATATACACGAGACGATCTTTATTTTTAATCAAAATGGTACTTTCAACTTGAATAGCTCAAAAATATAATACAAAATTTGAAACAAATGCAAAAGACGACGTACAAACTAGAAATGACAACCGAGAAATAAAAAACAAAGATGTAACTTGGACCAAAAAGAAAGGTTTCTCGAGATATGAAAGAGCTTCTGACAATGTATTTTGGAAACACCCGAATATTTTGGACACAAGGATATGTACAAGGTTCAGAGTTTCGGTGTATCCTAATTAACATCTATCTAAAGCACCTTTAGGATTAAGACTCGAACATCAAAATGAATAACAGTAAAAATAAGAGAATAAGATGACATGGAAAGTACTTACCAATTCCTGTTGCAGTTGATGTGTTTGCCGAACAGCTACATCCCTTTCATCCCTCAGACGCTGTATGGCCTAATCCCCCAATGAGAAGAAAAGTTCAATGTTTGTGGATCATATAGATTATGAAAGCATTAAAATTGGAAAAAAAAAATAGTAAAAGTTGCAATTTTAGCAACTTTATTCCAGGATTTTCTCAAGTTTACTTAAAAAGACAATTTTTTTGGCACTCGACCCCACAGGTTATCTAAGCATCATAGAACCTTGACGCTTAAAGATGCAAGTAGAAAAGCTTTGTGTTACACCATCATCCATCTAGGCACATCGAATATATGCTTTATGGGTTCTCTCAACTGCTATTTTACCATTGCTGCCTAGAAACCCAAAGGTCAAATGGTTGGTACGCAAAAAATGTGTCTAGACAGGCTACTAGAACTTTATCACCATAAGTTTCTCAGGAAAATGCTAATATGCAAATATCTACACCGAAAGATACATGTTAATTCATTAATGTACTACAAGGTAAATGGTAATGAAACTTGTCGGGCCTTCCTTACTTTAAACCCTTAATTGGACAATCAATTGCAATACACATTACAAGTTTGGGATATGATTCCATACTAATACCCAGTAAGCATGTCAAGATTAACTATTGTAATAACAAAGCCACTCACGCAGAGAATAGGAAAGTCAACTCACAGAATTAGGATCACAATTTTGTGTAGAGCTTTTTAATGCCTCGTCTTCCACATTCCCTTGAGCTGATGAGGGCAAAACATACGCAACTCTGAGCTTGCACTCCTCTATGGTCTTTTCACCATTGTCCTTATTAAACTGAACTCATAGCCAAAAAGACCCAATACATTTGAACAAATTTTATTTTGAGTTGATACAATCTACATACTAAACAAAACAGTTCACCGTTCTTTTCAAGTTAGCATTCTCACAGTATCTGGTGGAAGCTCATCGACATCAACATGTGGCTGCACTGTTGTACTCTGTAGGAGAAACTTATCTTTGCATTGCAAATCGGGAGGGTATTCTCGTTGAGCTTGAAGGATAACTGAAAATCCAAAATTTAACGGTGGTTAATGTTCAACAAAATGAAAGATTATGCTAACTCATAAAGAAATGATTAGCACAGAATCAGGGCAGAGATGATATACAAGAAAGGGTGATAAGAGGTCAAGCCACTGTATTCTACAAACAAAAGTAAGAAGTCGTTTAAAACATTATCTAGTTGCTGCTCTCCTTGTCTTTCTTATGCTAAAGAATTATAACTTTTACTAAGAATCTATTCTAACAAAAGGCCTATGTTTGGCTACAAAGAACACAAAATTTTGTTTCCACAAATTGTATGGGGCAACAGGTAGCACCTCTAATGACACATGAATCCCAAGGTTGTACAACACCAGTGTTGGGTCTAACATAGTACTTCTTAGGTGAAGTCGTTTTAACCTGGGAAAAAAAGGTTAAACAACTATAAGTGAGACATTCTTATCAATAGCAGTAAGTTTACATAGGTATACTCTACGAACTGGTGCAGATTCCACCTTAAAAGCAACATGGTGCTCTGTGTTGTTTGCAACTTTAAGATCACAAAAGCTTTGCTTCTCCAGCTCAACTGAACAGACAAGCACAACATCATAAGTACAAGAAATTTGAAAATCGTATAACGAAAATTTGAAAATTGTATAACGATACTACTGAATCAAACAAATAATACAAATTAGATAATCCTCCTTTCCGATAACGTGGTCATGATTACGAGTTACAAGCTTACAAAAAGAGACATCCATAAAAATTGATATATTATTCACACTTGCAACCAGTATATATTCGAGCTTATTCATTCCAATGAAAAACTCTATGTACTATTTCCAAAACTCTTAAAATTTCTATAATTTTTTTTATAAAAGTTTTTTCTCTATGTGTGGTCATCATGGATTGATAGTTCATTATAAAACTTATCAGCAAAAACGAAAAAACAAAAAGCTATGTGCTTTAAATCCGCCTTCTAAAACTGTGCATGCTAAATAAGCATCTACTAGAACGCCATGCATCTATTAGGATCAACTTCAAAATTTCACACCTATTATACACACACAAAAAAAGGAGGGTAACAGGAGTAGATCCTACTAGATTACAAGTGAGATTCATTCACCACTGCAATAAACAAGTTTTCTGTTGGCAGGTCAAATGGAATCTTCAACCATGACCGTGTCCCTTGCCTTAATCTCTTGCAGGTGCCTAACTACACAGCATGGATATATCATAAAAGATGTTGGAATGCAAGATAGAATGGAGTAAGTGAAATGGACAATTAATGAGATTTTCACAATTTAGATTTATTAATAGTTTCTACGGCTACACCCCAAAGCATAAGCAACAGCAGGGACTTTCAACAAATTCAAACATGCAAATTCAAGACACTATCTAATTTACAAGAGAACCAAATAAAAACAAGTCATTTCTTTATGAAAGATGGAATAATCCAAAATATCATGATATTGATCCAATCACTATTAATAATTTCATCTAACATCAATATCGACCATGACCTTGATAGCAGAGATTAAGGTCACGTCGACCTCATCAAACCGCAACAACCCGTAAAAATATATTGGCATGCATGAATGAAAATGAATCCTGAGAATTAAAAAAAGACAAAGGAGGAAACTTACATATGAACCTGAGCTCGTCTGGATGCACCGTTATCATTTGGGTACCACCACCGGCAATCATGTCGACGACACCAATCGCACCGGATCAATGTCTCAACCGCTCAAGCTCAAAAAATTTCCACGACCCAATCAATTCAACAACCCATTAAACCAATAAAAACCCCAAAACCAAAAAAGTGTCGCTCAGAAAAAGGCCCAATTAAAGATGGGAATCGGTGAGAGAGAAACAGCCGAGAAGGAGAAGCAGTTAATACTGAGAAAAAATTAAGTGAAGCTGTGGTTAGAGGGATGTGGAGGGAGGATGGGAAATACGATTGATTAAACAAGAAAATGACATTTCTCCTCTTTATTGTTTCCTTTATTATTGATTGCTGTAGACAAAAGTGAAAAGCCCACCTTTTTGTCTCCATTTCACATGTTTGGGAAAGTGTATGGCATTGTGCAAAGGTAAATTATATTTAAACAAAATTTTTACTTGGTTTTAAAAGAAAGAATTGACAGGTGAAATTGGATCACAAATCTGAAATCACAAAGATAGGACCTCGAAATCGAATAATGAAGTTGTACCTAACTAATATTTATCGATATATGCTGTTGAAGCCAAGGACACATGCACTGTATTGGCCTAACAACTGGTGGCAAATCACGCACAATCCCCGCAAGTTTAATACATGCAGAGTAGCCTCACCGCTAACTGCAAGGTTACTTAATGTTGTCATTTAAACACTTCCATAATCAACAGCAAGAAATCGTGTTCTTATAAAAAAACAGATGCATGTTGATCCCTTGTAAGTAATTGGTTCCAAAATCCACGGAGGCACTTGAATGCGCATACCCTTTTAAGATTGAACAAGGAACCACACAAGAGATATCTAATAGATCCCAAATGAATGCTCTCAAGTCCTGTACTGTTGTTTTCCCCTGGTGGAATGATAATGGGAAAGGAAAAAAGACAGATTTGATTAATGAATATAAGATAACCAGAAGAGGCTCTTTCTTGCAAGTAGTGAATTTTTTATCCACCTAACCAAATTCATACGTCTGGTCCATCCTTCCAAGTGCATAAACCAAACACGGAACTATAAACGACAAATACACAACTCTTCAATTTAAGTAGTGTTAGCCTGGTTGGGAAGGACGCAAGAGCGAATCCTCGTCAGCCTGGAATCCTAAAAGATGATATTTGGCAGCACTGCAATGGACTGCATCGTATCAGAAACTAGAACAGTACCTCTAGTAAATGAACGTTTTTAACGTTTCAACGGTGGCTGAGAAAGAAGAAAAAAAGCACATCATCCTGTTGAAACCTGATTGTATTTTGCATAAGATAGGAAAGCCTACATCTGCAACTTGTATCAATGGCGTACATGGCCTATGTCCAAGTTGGTATCGGAATTTTATATGAATCCAACAAAACTAGGCAACAAATGCTATTTTGACCATATATATTATTGACTTTGTTGCTTACAAAAGAAGACATTAGGAAAGGCTAACTCTAAAACTCGTGTGACAGAGAAAACCATTGAGAGAACTGGCATAAATAACAGACAATATTCGAATTATGAATTGATGCTTATGTCTTAGATTCAAAAATGGTATATTGCTTAGTTCATAGCATGTAAGAAACGAAAATTGTGAATCAATTATGTAACGGGGAATATAGATACTTACGTGTTAGAAATATGATCATCAAATTGTGAAAACACCGCGCAAGCATTTAGTGATAGCTAGGGCTTCCACCACAACTCCGATCTCTATAGAAAGCACATATCTCAATGGGACAAACTATGCAGAGATTATATTTGTGTATATATAGGGAGTGCAGTGAGGACTTAGCCACAGATAATAACCCTAGGTCTGCCCATCATGGGCCTTAAAGATAGGCCTACACTATTAATCAGATTAATGATATAAAGTGCTTAAGTTCAATAAAGATCACAATATTAGCAGACCATAGACATCTCAATAGGGATCATATCATTAGCCTGTTTTAATAAAACCAAAACGACAATTGATTGTAGCCCATAAAATATATTCTAACATTCTCCCATTTGGGCAAAATCAATTGTTTAATTTTATTTTTTGAAAAAACCTTTGAAAACGACTCTCAGGCTAATAAACTAAAATTTGTGCAAATATGACCACATTTTGAAAAAATATATGATCCGAGATGAAGCACTTCAATAGGACAAAGTGTGATCAAAGTCAAATGACATTGAACTATGCCACCCGTTACATCCTTTATTGATATAATATCAATACATAATTACATATATCATCAACCTTGTCGACTAGTCATTAGTGTGTAGTGTAGTATGAAAATAGCACATAAAGGTGATCCAATAATTAATGTAAGGTGCTATTTTCAACGTTAGTCCTTATAATTTCTCTTAAAATAGGCTTAAAGCAAGGGAAATTGTATAGTTTATTACGAACTATAATGCTTTGAACTCCAATATGGTGTCAACCACCTACACGATGATTGAAAAGGACACCGAGTTCTATAACAATGTCTACAGACTCAAATATGGTGTTGACCAAGAGATATTATGATATAATAGAACACCGAGTCCAAAATTTGTAACATGTCTCTAACTCTAAGATGGTTTTAATCACGAGACATGATGATATAAAAAGACACTGAGTTTTGAAATAGCAATTGATACATATACAAAATAGTAATAAGAGAATATTCAAATCAACTGCATTAAAATAACATAATCCATGCGAAATGAACATTCAAGTATTTAACAATAAAGGTCTAACAAGACAAGAAAAAATCACATATATTTCAAAACTCCCACTAATCAAGTGCATTAAAAGAGCTTAAAATCCCTATGACTTCAACGTGCTTCTGGAACACTATAGGTTGAAGATCTTTGATTAAGGGATCAGCTAGTATGGACTCTATAACTATATACTTGACAACTATGTCTTTATTCTTCACTAGGTCTCTGATAGTCAGATACTTTAATTCCATATGCATAGAACCACTAGAAGTCTTGTTATTTTTAGTGTAAAACACTGCTGCACTATTATCACAATAGATTCTGAGAGGTTTAGCAATGGAATCTACAATGCGAAGTTCGATCACCAGGTTTCTCAACCAAACAGTGTGAGTAGCAGCTGTATAACAAGCAATAAATTCATCCTGCATAGTAGAAGACACAACTATAGTCTGCTTCTTGCTCTTCCAAGATATCGCACCCCCAGCCAACATAAAAATGTAACCAGAAGTCGATTTCATATCATCAGGGCACCTATTTAGATCTAAGTCACTATACCCTATTATTTCTAAGTTGTCAACACTTCTATACACAAGCATATACTCCTTGGTTTTCTGCAAGTATCTCATCACTTTCTTAGCAGCTACCCAGTGAGCATTACCAGGATTAGACTGGTACCTACCCAAAACTCCAACTATATAAACAATGTCAGGCCTAGTGCAAACCTGAACATACATCAAACTCCCCAATGCACTATCAAATGGTCTATTCTTCATCTCTGCTTTTTCAAATTCATTCTTAGGACACTGGTCTTTATTGAATTTGTCACCCTTGACGATTGGTACATCATCAGGTTTACAGTTTTGCATATCAAATCTCTCCAAAACTTTGTTAATATAAAATCCTTGAGATAAGCCAAGCAAGTTACGAGATCTATCCTTGTGAATTTCAATTCCCAGCATGAAACTTGCCTCACCAAGATCTTTCATCTCAAAATGCTTCGTTAGCATCTGCTTAGTTTCATTCAGCAAGCTAAGATAACTGCTAGTAGTATAACGTCATTAACATATAAAAAGAGAAAAATGAATTTACTCCCACTGACCTTTGGGTATATACATTGATCAACTTTGTTTTCTTCATAACCTAAAGAGGTAATAACTTCATTAAATTTCAGGTACCATTGCATAGAAGCCTGCTTTATACCATAAATAGATTTCTTCAATTTGCACACTAAATGCCCATTACCATTTGATTGAAAACCCTCAGGTTGTTGCATGTATAGTTCCTCAAGGAGATCACCATTCAAAAAGGCTATCTTGACATCCAATTGATATAACTCCATATCGAAATGTGCCACAAAAGTCATGAAAACTCTAAGTGAATCTTTACTGGACACTGTGGAAAAAGTTTCAATGAAGTCAATGCCATCTTTATTGGACACCGAGTAAAAAGTTTTAATGAAGTCAATGCCCCCTCTTTGCGTGAAACCTTTTGCTACTAGCTTAGCTTTATATCTCTCAAGTTGACCATTTGAGTCCTTCTTGGTTTTAAAAACCCATTTACAACCAATTGCCCTACAATTTTTAGGCAATTCAACAAGTTCCCGCACTTCATTGTTAGCCATAGACTTCATTTCTTCTTTTATGACATCTAGCCACATATTAGAATGATCACAAGACATTGCCTCTTGATAAGATTTGGGGTCATCATAATCTCCAATATAATACATGTCGTCACTTAGATAAATAAAGTAGTAATTGGAAATAGCCAGTCTCCTCTGTCTAACTGACCTCTGAAGAGGCACTTGCATAATAGGTTCAATGGGTTGAAGAGTATTAACTAGTACAGGAGGATCAGCAACATTATTAGGAGGATCAACCGGAGTAGGGGAATCAACCACATTTTCAACTAAAGGAGCATCAACCAAGTTCTTGATAGGTACAGTAACTGTAGGCATGTTATCAATGACAATAGGTAAAGAAGCCATCTCACGCACATTAACAGTGGAATCAACAGCAAGAATAATAGTTTCAGCCTTGTCCAATTCTAAAAAATTTTGCATTCATAGATTTCACAATTCTGGGACCACTTTTAGGACAACAGAACCTATACCCTTTTGTATGGTTTGGATATCTAATGAAATAGCAATGGGTAGTTTTAGGGAGTCTTTTTCTCTAAGGGATTATAGATCCTAACTTTTGTAGGACAATTTTATACATGAAAATGGTTTAAACTGGATTTTCTACCTGTCCAAAGTACAAAAGGTGTTTTTGGAACAGATTTGGTAGGAACTTAGTTAAAGATGTAAAGGGCAGTTTTTAAAGCTTCCCCTCATAAAAAGTATGGCAAATTAGTTTTACTCATCATGCTCCTCATCATATCTTTTAAAGTGCGGTTTCACCTTTCGGATACACCATTCTGTTCAGGACTACCAGGCATGGTATATTGTGGAACAATTCTACAAGCTTGCAAAATTTTGACAAGTGGTCCCATATGTTGCTGTCCAGCATCAAATCTACCATAATAATCACCACCACGGTCAGATATCACCACCTTGACGACTTTTCCAAATTGCTTTTCAACTTCAGTTTTAAAATTTTTAAATTTCTCAAGGGCATTAGATTTTTCTTTGATTAAATAAAGATAGCCAAATTGGGAAAAGTCATCAATGAAGGTAATAAAGTATTTATTACCATAAATAGTAGGAGATAGAGGTCCACTAATGTTCATGTGAATGATTTCTAAGAGATTTAGACTTCTATTTGTATCTTTCTTTTTAGTCTTAGTAAATTTTCCTCTGATGCAATCTACACATGTCCCCAAATCATTAAAGTCCAAGGAAGGTAAAATGTTATCTCTTATTAATCGCCCTACCTTTTCCCTAGAGATTTAACCTAAGCATTTGGGCCACAATAAAAAGGATTTCTCTTTTATCTTAGACTGCTTAGCAAGAGTAGTCTCAACATAGAAAGCTGCAGAAAAATTATCAAAAGCCAAAGACAGTTTATATAAACCATCCACTAAAAAACCAGATCCTGATATTGCAGAATTAAAAAACAATGTTGTTTTTCCACCACTAAAAGAAAAAGTAAAACCAAGTTTATCTAAGTAAGAAACTGAAATCAAATTCCTTCTAAAGGAAGGTACATAAAAGG
>JANIIA010000005.1:19917245-19946900 GCA_027478495.1 Erythroxylum alaternifolium
CCGCTTTCTGTTTAAATAGATAAAGTGTTTTTGAAAAGAAAAAGTGATCACACATAAGTGATAAGTGTAAAGTGTTTTAAAAAAAATTTCATACCGACTTTTGTTAAGTGCTAAGTGATGTGTTAAGTGATGTGACACGCCACCATCACGGGGCACGGATTCGGATATCACTGTCGATATCGGGTTCGGGTTCGGTGGGAGTGGGGTGTTACAATATAGGTCAACATTATAAAGCATTATTAAATCATTAGCATATAGTAAATGAGCCAACTTGAGTTCACTAAAATTATAGTGATACTAAAACAACCTATTGCAATCCACTAGCTTTGATATGAGTCTAGAAAGTGCTTCCATAGCTAAGGCAAATAGGTAAGGGGAAAGGGGATTTCCTTTCTTAATCACTCTAGCATTGTTAAATGGTAATGAAGGAATCCTATTCACCAACATACTAGTAAACAATGTTTATACACATTGGAGAATCCAATTCATGAATTTAGTTGGCACTATGATCGCGTCTAAGCATACACTTAAATAAGACCAACTAATAGTGTCATATGCTTTAAGCAAATCAAATTTTAGCACACGACTTTTAATATGTTTACCTGACTGAAATGCCCTCAAGAGCTCTTGTAGAATGAGGATGATATCCCCTATATTATGCGTAGGTAAGAAAACTTCCTGAGCCACACTAATGAGCTATACCAACACCACCTTCAATCTTGATGCAAGAAGCTTAACTATCGTCTTGTACACTATAGTACAATAAGATATTAGTCGAAAGTTTGAGATAGAAGGATGTCTCTTCTTTGGGATGAGGCATATGTAATTATGATTGACTTCCCATAACATCTGACCTAAATCAAAGAATTCCAGTACTGCATCTATGAATATGGAACCAGTATTGTCCCATTTTTTTTAAAAAAAGTTATTCATAAATCCATCCGGATGAAGGAATTTTGAAGCATTTAGACTAAACAACATATCCTTGACATATTGTGGAGAGAATGGAATTAAAAGCATGTCTTGTTACATCTAGGTGATATTCACAACCAACACATCTTGCACACTAAATCCCATTTCTTGAGTTTCATGTATACCCTTTAGTTGATGAAAATATACCATAATGTAACTATTAAGCTCATTGTGATCAAAAATTACATTCCCATCAATGTCTTTTAGTTTGGAGATGGTATTAAAATTTCTTCTAGCCATTAAAGATGCATGGAAAAATTTGGAATTAGAGTCCCTATGTTTGAGCCAATTTTGTCTAGTCTTTTGTCTGATAATTGAATTATAAAGATTAAGACCCTCCTGATACTCCTTCAGTCTGACAAGTTCCATATGTCTTAATGTCGAATTGTGTGGATCCTAGTAACAAGCCTCCTGTACCTTATCCAATTTTTGTTTTAAATTATGGGCATTACGATTTTACATCTTGAGAAACTGTTTAAATGCTTGTTTGACAGTTTAAAGTTTTTGCATAAGTTGAAACATTTTATACCCCTACATCTTGTGCCTCTAGTAGCTGCTGATTACCTCCTTAAAGCCCTCCTGTTGAGTAAGTCCATTATAAAATCTAAAGGGAGTCCCACCTCTAGCCATTTCTTGCATAAGTTGAATAAGTATAAAGGAGTGATCAAATATCACATTCTCACTAAAATGAATATAGGCCTGTAGAAATTGGCTAAGCCAATGAAGGTTCACTAATGCTCTATCTAATTTTTTCTAAATCATCATGTTTCCTTGTTGTTTGTTAGTCTAGGTGAATCAACAACCAATTCCCCTTAGATCCAACATATTTAGCATTTGTAAAAATTAAGTAAGCTCTTTGCCAATCCTTGTTGTGAATCCAGCTCCACCTTTAACCTCACAAGCATTTAAAGAGAAATTGAAACCACCAATAACTAGCCATAAATTCTACATACCAGCTTATAGAACTTGCAGATCCTTTCGTAACCTCTCTCTTTGAAAAGCAAAATTGGAAGCATACACAAGAGAGACTTCAAAAGGAGTTGTTTGTCCCTTTAGTTGACAGTGAAGATGAATATATTGATCACTATACTACTTTGCTTAACTTCAATTACATCTGAATTGAATAAGCATATGATACAACCATTATAATGTTATGGATGATTTTCATTGAGTGCCCAAAATAGTCAACCTTGATAGTACACCATTTGCCTTTATTTTAGTGTCTAGTAGACTGACCAAAAAAGATCTTTTAGGAGCTACTATATCCTTTACCATTAATTGCTTAAGAGGGTCATTTAACCCCCTTGTGTTCCACACTAGTATAGTCATCTAAGGGGAAACCCTTTGGTTTATCTTTGAGCCTAACAGATCTTCTCCTAGTTTTAGTACGAGAAACTTGAGAATTATTTATTGTAGTATCATGTCTTGAATTATCATGCTATTGCTCCTCCCTACTATCATGTTCCTCTATGATGTGGTTTGTCTACTCCAGACTATCTGTCAACTGATCCTGAGCCACTAGATCCTGTTGACCTTCAACCATCATTTGAGAACTTCTAAACAATCCCTCTTGTGTATCATTTAGATTAGTCTGACAAGCCTACATCCTATTAATATTCTCTCAAGCTCCTACGTTCTTAGATGGCATCCCTTTGGGAGTATATGTCATGATAGTTTTTTGCCCATTGATTTCAATCTCCTCTACAACTAAACTTAGATATTTTGAATCCTGTTCCCTTATATTCGTAGACCTAGTACCAATATTATGATTCACATAGGTATCCTCAGTAGTATCAGCATTAGCATTTAAGTTCCCTATTTCACCAACTTCAATATTAGTCAATGATTGATTCTATTTTTCAATATATGTCCTTGTAATTACTTGTAATGCCTCTTCTACACTCTCATTCATTTTAAATTAGAGTCCATCCTAATTAAATTGTCCTACCCTCCTCTTTTAAATGTTCGCCCTAAAGGGATCTATATGGTGTAGTATATAAGAACATTTACAATTTAGAGTGCAGCAACTCTTGTAGATATGGATGGAACGATTATACTCCAGCTGGATATTTATAGCACCAAGCATCTCCATATAATGCGCTAACTCTAGAAGATAAATTAATGAAGCCATTACCAAATTAAAAGCTGATCGGCACGTATTTGAAAAGAAAATACAAAGGTTAGTTTCATGAATGGAGGGACAATTTATAAAGAGATTCTAGAAGAAAAACAAAAGTATCGCTGATCGATTAATGGAATGCCTTACTGAGAGAGTAGCTGATCAACGTGAATTTGATGAAAGACTTTCTTCACCTATATATGATGAGTATAATTTTAGCTTCCAATTGTCTTAGTGTGAACAAGAGACAACAGTTGATTTCATGAATAAAGATATATTTTAAGAAGGCAAGGAGGTAACTGTTGTTTTGAAGAATGTACTGACCGAGTATATTCAAGATTCAAACTTAAGGCATCAGGAAATGCATATGAGATGTAAGGGAGTTTGACTAGTTCTATTGAACTATTTACCAAGAGGCAATTACCTTTAGTAGTGAAGAAGAGCTTCCTGAAGAAGAAGAAGACGAAGAAACCTCCATCCTAAAAGAGAAAGTAGAGGAGTGGAAGAAGATAACTAAAGAAGATGAGTCAGAAACCTTTGTCTAAGAAGAAGAAGAAGAAAAGTGGACATAAGTGATTAAAGAAGAACTGGCAGAGGAACCAAGTAAGGAAACTACTTATGAGGTGTTGGCAGTGACCTTAAGTATTGAGGGTTCCCACTTCCTCAAGGACAAACATTTCGAGCTAGCTGATGATATGGGGAGTTTGTTATTCTTTACCTTTATAAAAGTCTATTATTAAAAACTACATTGATGGAGTTTATTGGTTTTATTAATCTAATCAGTTATGTCCTTGTAATTATCTTACAACATATGGCTTATTTACAAGTTATGAAATCGCTTTATGGAGCAAAGGGTGAAAGCAATATGCTAATTATTGATCTAGGATGACATTAAATATACAAGTGACGTTGAGCTACCAACGTTAAAGAAATGCTACATAGGAGGCAACCCATGAGTTAGTTTTAATTTTATTTTAATTTCTATATTGTTTTGTTTTTGCTTTCATAATAGTATAGAATTTTATTTTCTATTTTGTTATTTCTTTTGTTTATTTTTTATCCTTTCCTTTTATATTTTGCAAGGATGTTATCTTCATATTGGGTGGATCAAATCAAAGAAAATCGTCACAATCAGGAAAGTACCAAGAAACCCTCTCACTCATCATACATGTTTTTATTGTGTACATTGAGGACAATGTACAACTTTAAGTGTAAGGATGAGTTTAATGAATTTTTAACGATTTTTTTGAGCTTATAATTCTAATTATAATATTTTATGAATCGATGTCATGAATTGTTTGAATCTATCCATGAATACTATAGGTTATTGTTGAATATTAACTTGAATTCGTGTACAAAAGGATGATAGTTATAATGAAATTAGTTTTCTAAGTCATATTTTTCGTAATCATTGAAACATTCAAGTTGAATGAAATTGCATATTGTTTACACATATATATCCAACTTTTTCGTTAGCTTTTAAGCCTCATAGCAATTTTTCAAAAATTTTAAAGCTTTTATTATTCTTTCACGTGTGTTTTATCATTGCATAGTAGGATAATTCTAGAACTTGCTTTTATTATACATATTGAGACCATATTTGTTAAATTAAAAGCAATGATATGATGAAGGCACTTAGATACAACTTGCTTTAGCCTATTTCTTTGAAAATTACCATACCAAAAAAAAATTACCTTTAAGAATAACCAAGTTAAGCCTTAGCCTTTTTCATTGATTTTACTTACATATTAACCTTTATCCTATTTTACTTTGAAGACCATTTCATTGCTTTGAACCTTGAAGTTTATTTATTTTATTTATTTGTTGAAACTTGAAATTTGTAAAAGGTCCAATATTTCTTGAATTGTGATATTGATTGCTTATTATGAAAAAAAGAAGAAAAGAAAAGAAAAATAAAAGGAAAAAAAGAGAGAAAGAGAGAAATTAAAAAATAGAAGAAAAAAGAAAAAGAGAGAAATGAACAAAGTTATGGTACCAATAAAGTTGTATTGAAAGGACCTATGTGTTTTGTAATCAAGTCTAGTAATGTTTCCGTGAGTAAATTTCCTTCACTTTTAACCCTTTTTGTTAGCCTATTCAAACCTTACCTAAGCCCCATTACAACTAATATAAAGATCTTTTGATTTTTGTTTCTAGTTTGTACATAAGTGGTTGAGATGCAATTTTATTGTAAGGCTATAGTAAGAATTCTACTATGCATTGATTGAGAGTCTTAACACTTGTCACCCTAAACACTTGAGCATATTGAGTGAAATCTTGATGAAGGTGTAAAGATGTATGCTTCTGATTTCGATGCGATTATTGATGTGGTTATTATTAATATTACTTAGGAAGTTAATTTTATGACAACTTGATTCCGATTTCATGTTAAATTGATTAAGAAGGGTATATTGTTGTATAGTATGAATGGACAGCTTGAGATTGATGATGGATTGATGTTGTAAAATTTGTAATTTTAATTATAGTTTGCTTGAGGATAAGCAAAAGCTTAAGTGTGGGGATATTTGATAGATAGTTAATTGACTATATTTTAACCCCATATTTAATGCATTCTTGCTTGATATTTTATACTTTTGTTGTATATTTGTTACTTCAAATGTCTTTAAAGGTGATAATTGCCTTCACAAACTTAAAGAAGAAGAATTTGGATGAAAACACGGTGCAAAATAGAAACTTAGCAATCTAGAAGGAGTGCACGATCATGCACTTTTACATGCTTATGTATTTTCAATATACTCAGTGAATTCTAATTATGCACATTCCGATGCACAACCTTGCATATGATCGTGCATAACCCAAAAAACTAGGTTTTCATATAAAATTGACATTTCAGAGGCAAATCCAAGGAGAAAGTGGCATGCATCGTTTTTAAAGTTCCAAAGACAATTCCAGAGGCAATTTTGAGCTAGAGGAGAGGGAGACGTGAAGATTTTATTGACGAATCCACCAAAATATAAGATTAGACATCTACATCATCAAGATACTCGATAGAGAACAATTAGGGAGATTTAAAATTATGGTTATGTTGCATTTGATTCAAGTTTCTGTATATATGTGTCGATTTCATATCTGGCAATATGTAACTCATTGTCTTATTAGTATCTAGGTTAGATGAACCCTATTTGGATACTTTAACATGTGTTAATTATTTTGTTAATGCAATTCGTTGATTGATTGTTGCATTCCAATTATCTATTTTTATTTATGTTCTAGTAATCCAAAATATTAGACCATAATCTGATTTCAACATAGCGATTGAGAAATCCTAGGTTCGAATAGATCCATGATAATTGGAAAGACTTGATTGCAACCCTAAAGATATAATGACATAAATCTTCTAGATTAGGGTCTAACTTAATAGAGGGACTCATAAATCAATAACATAATCCTATAAAATTAAACCTGAGTAATTTGGTTAGAAACCTTAGGATTAGTTGTTAATAGAGTCAAGGTTAGCTACTAGAATACCTTAGGAATCTCGACGGTCTAACTAATCAACAACACAATTACATTACAAATTATAAATTGATTTAGGGTTAAGGGGATTCAAAATCTAGATACTAATTACTCGATATTGATAATTTCATAGTGCTTCATGAATTCTCTGTTCAATTTCGTTCCTATTTTATTTTAGTTGCCTTAGTTTAAGTTTCTTTTTCTTAAAAATCCAAATTCAATCCTTAGGCTAGATAATAGGAGAAGGGCAAGTACCAGTATTCACAGTTTTCGTGGGATCAACCTATACTTGCCAGTACTAGCTATAGCTATATCGTGCACTTGTGGTTATTACAATATTTACTAACTCAAAATAGATCATTCACTTCAATTGCTTCGATCCCATAATAGAAATATTTAGCAAATCCCTCTCCTTAAGATCACCTTCAAAATTGCCTTCAATTTATCTCTATGTTTGTTATAATCCCTCTCCTCCCTTGAGTTAGACCAAAATTTACAAAGAAAACTGAAGTTAATACGGGAATGCTACTAATTATGACAATAATTGTTGCACATGAGATAATATAAGATATTCTTAGCTAACAAATAGAGGCATCAAAGATGCGTTCGATGATTTTTAGGATGCTTATTTCAATTTGTTAAAGAGACAAACTTAATCTAGGTATGTATTTCTTCATTTTTATTACTTGTTTAAAATTGATCTTCACTTTATTTTGTTTATAAGGTTACTTTTGTTGTCTTACACTTACTTAGCGGAATCATTTTAAAAGTGGCGTTATAGAATTACAAAGATTTGCAATTAAAATTCTGAGTCAATATGGGAGTGCAACTAGGTATGAAAGGAATTAAAGCATATTTTAATTTATTCATTTCACAAAAAGAAATATATTAGGATACAAAAGATTGAAATTTGTCTTTAAATGATACAACTGAAAGCTTTGCTGAATATGATTTCTTATATTTTATTAACAACTTAATTTTATTTGTTTACTATGATTCTTAATAGAGCAATTAGTTTTATGAATCTAATTTGCCTTGACTATGTCGATCTTTTGAGGAACTAAGTTTTACAGATGAGAGTGACATGGATGGTAATCTTAGTTGGAAAAATATTAACATATCATATGATGTAACAAATTTGATTGACAGTAGTGATGAGACTCTTTTTAACGATGAGAATTTTTTACTAAATGAAAATTATGATTAGTAAGGTTTGAGAGAATATCTATTTAATAAATTTCCATTTTTTACTCTGTCTCCTTTCTTTTAATTTCATTAGTGTATGATTTATATGTTAAATTCTATATATGCAATATCATATAAATTTTTTAATTATAATTGTTTTTGTTTTAAGCATTACTTCTATTGTATTACATTGATTGGCATAAACTCTTATTGTAATGTTTATGGATGTTTTGGTATAATTATTCTCTATTATATGTTGTAAATTGTAATATTTTAAATATTTTTGTAATATTTTTAATTTTATATTGTATGATAATTAAATGATTATATATGACATAAAACTAAAAATTGTATAACAATATATTAAGGGATTATTTTATAATTTTATTAAATTTAAGAAATATTTTAGAATTTTAAAAAATTATCTTAAATATTGATTGATACAGTATTCCAAAACTGAATATAATCTGTTACGATATTTGCCTTCTTTCTTAAAACTATGTTTTGTTATACGTAAAATTTTCAACGAAATGAAATAATTTATAATGAAATAGAATGTAAATGGATGTGATATTAAAAAATTGTTACTTGGGAGGAATTGAAGGATTCATAATGTAATATAGTAAAATATTATTTGGGAGAAGAGTTTATGATGTAATATAGTGAAAAGTTGTTTATCATTTTACATTATATTCTAAACTACCCAAATCGAAATTTTTTTATTTTTATCTTATTTCATCCCATTGTAAATTCTCATCCCAAAATTATAGAATAATATTACATTTTGTTCTATTTCATTAATAAGTAATCGGAGGAAATCTTATACTTTATAACGAGTGGAAGCATTGCTTTCCTATTCTTACCCTAAAAATTTAAAGCGAACGAAGAAAGAGGACACTTACCAAAGACACGTTTCTCTTTTGCGCCTCGGCAAAGCAAAGCTAACGTTACACCCTCCAAATCTCCATCCTGGCAGCTAACGATGCAGTTGCTAACTGCAGTTTGAAATATACCATAAAATCGACACGTGTCCTAGCGTAGTTGTAACTCCTTCCACTCCCGCCATTCTCTCCCCCCCCCTCACATATCTCTCTCTCTCAAGCATTTCTTTTTGTTGCACTTTCTCAATATCTAAACCAACGCTTTGTTAATTCAACCATGATCCAAAATGGGTTTTGTTTCAAGCTCGATTCTTGCTTTGTTATAGTGGGTAAGTTCCTTGCTTTCTCCTCATTTCTATTATTGGTGTCCATATGATTGTATTTTTCATTTGCAGCGAGGTTGATTCTGTCTCAAGGAAGTTGAAGTGATTCCGTATATCTTTCTTTTCTTGGTGCTTTTTGGATTTGGTTGTATAGAGATGTCTAGAAATTTTGATACTGTAAGGAAAACCCCACCTGGGATTTTGATTATAAGAAGAATAAGAGGCAGAGATTGGAGCCTGAGCACATATAGGTATCTGGTTTTGTTAATTACCTTTGTAGCGTATACTTGTTATCATGCATCCAGGAAACCTAGTAGCATAATCAAGAGTGTGTTGGATCCTGAGCCTAAACATTTGCACAAGTATCCATGGCCACTTGGCAACGTTTTCATTAATGACGAATTCAGGTTTAGGAACAAGGATAGGGTCACACATGAAGGTTGGTATCCGTTTAACGGGAAAGATGGGACTTCCAAATTGGGTGAGATTGACGTGGCTTTTCTGGCATGTTACTCTATGGGTATGTATGTTGCTGGGCATTTGGGTGACACATTGGACTTGAGGTTGTTCTTGACATTTGGGATGATTGGAAGCGGCATTTTTGTTGGTTTATTTGGGATCGGGTACTTTTGGAACGTTCATGCTTTTTGGTACTTTTTGGTCATGCAAATGATTGCTGGGTTATTTCAAGCCACTGGTTGGCCTTCTGTTGTAGCTGTGATTGGGAATTGGTTTGGGAAAAGAAAGAGGGGGTTAATAATGGGAATTTGGAACGCACATACTTCAGTTGGGAATATCAGTGGATCTCTTCTTGCTGCTAGTGTTTTAGACTGTGGTTGGGGATGGTCTTTTATAGTTCCAGGTGTTTTTATTGCGATGGGAGGTGTATTGATTTTCTTGTTCTTGCCTGCTTATCCTGAAGACATTGGATTCCCTTGCCCAAATGACTCTTCAGGTGGTGATGTAGAAACTCAAGCTCCAAAAGGAAGCATTTCGGAAGATGATAAGGTTGCTGTTGTTCCGAATGGATCAGGACTTAGGACAAGTGTTGGGCTTCATGACGCTTGCTTAATACCTGGAGTGATACCATTTGCCTTGTGCCTATTCTTCTCCAAACTTGTAGCCTATACGTTCCTATATTGGCTGCCATTTTATCTAAGCCAGACGGGTAATTTCTCCAATTTTGACTTTGAGTTAACTCATTGCAATTTAGATGGTTGCTCTAAATTTATCTTCTCGTCAAGTTTCTTCTGATTTTAGTTGATGTTCGTGCTTAGGAGTGAGAAGAAATTGCTATGATTAATTCTTACAATTAATAAACATTTATTGTTCGTTCAAATAATTTAAAGTTGCACTTTATATGATTTTATATTGGTCAGCCTTGTGACTTTATGTTGGATGCTATAATTTGTTAAAATTGTTGTAACCGTTGATTTCCGTTGACTATGGCTGTCTGATTAGACGATATTACTTTTAAAGCAACATGTACTGGAAACCTGTTTGAAGTATTTCAGTTATTGAATAAATATCTCTGTGATCAGATGAATACTATCTGACGTGTTCCCATGCTTGACTACCCCTATTGGGAGTGGACAGAAAGCGTTAAGCAGAGCATTTGTTTTTCTCGTGCTCATTTTTCTTCTTTAGGTAATGGGATTCATGTAAGGGTTGTAAACTAACTCACAGTTCCACCAGAACAAAATGATTTAATGTACTCGTTGCTACTTCTGCATGAATGCATTTCATAACCATGTAAAATTCTGAACTATAAGTACCATCTGAAAGGTTATTTGTTGCAAATCCTATTCAGTTGAGAGCATGCGAAGCTAGATTGTTACAGATGTTCATCATACATTATGTTTGATTTCGTACTAAAAGATGTTTTTCTCTTTCAGAAATTGGAGGAGAGTATATGTCTGTGAAGTCAGCTGGAAACCTGTCTACTCTGTTTGATGTTGGGGGTATTTTTGGTGGAATTATTGCAGGATATGTGTCTGATAGAAGTCGATCTCGGGCCACTACAGCTGCCAGTTTCATGTATGCTGCAATTCCTTCAATGCTTTTGTATCGTGCTTATGGGGGTGTCTCAAAGAAACTGAACATTCTGCTGATGATGATTGCGGGGTTATTTGTTAACGGACCCTATGCACTTATCACAACTGCAGTTTCTGCAGATTTAGGCACCCACAGTTCTCTGAGGGGAAATTCTCGAGCCCTTGCAACAGTGACTGCCATTATTGATGGCACTGGTTCAATTGGTGCAGCCCTTGGTCCTCTCCTCACCGGGTTTCTTTCAACAAAGGGATGGGACTCTGTTTTTCTGATGCTGATGATTTGTGCTCTTATAGCGGGACTGCTTTTGTCACGCCTGGTCAAGGCTGAAGTTGTAGAGAAGATCAATAAACGGATGCCTTCATCTAGTGAACGACACAGTCATAAAGGTAATGCCATGAACTGCCCAGTTATTACATTCTCTTTCACACTTAAACTACCAATTTAAATGTATTTGAATGTTTGAAATAAAAGTTTATTTAAGAAATATCTTTTAGGATAGAATGAGTGGCCAAAGCTTAGAAAGTAGGGGAAATATGTGCACAAATGATAACTTGATTATAGTAAAAATTGCCTTACAAATACAAGGAATTCGTAACTTGTGACTAGGGACTTAAAAAAATTGGTTTCTTCTGTTAATGGAACTAAATTTAGTAGAAGGAAGGAAAATAATTGATTATGTTTGTGAATTGAAGATTGCTATCTTGACCATCTCTTATATGGATTTTAGCGTTTCTTCCCATGATGAAGTTCCTGGCTTATAACAGCAAACTTTAGTTGCTTTGTTCTTTTGATAATCTCTTGGTCTGCATGAGGGAAACAATCTTCCAATGCCAAAAGAGAACTACACAAGTCATTGAATCTACTGTTGATTTTATCTTATTCCCTTTGGCACCTCATTCCTTTAACTACTCCAAATCAACCATCATTTGAAATGCTCTAGCATCTCTTATTTCGTTTTTCATTGTGAGTGAAAGATGAGTTGACAATGTAGATCAATTTGTCATAGTTAGTTGCATGTTATTGACCATGAAACATTGCAAGCCTACCCTACAATCACAAGATTAATAAGAATCTTGGATAGAATAAAAAGTTTCCATGTCTTCTCTCTGTTAGCTTCTTTTGATAAATGTTTTTGCTTTCGATCTAATGGACTTTTACAACCCTGTTAAAATTGTTTTTTAATCGGTCACTTGTCTGTTTTGTTTATAGCTGAGTGATTTTCTAGTTTTTTCGATTGTCAGCTTCTTCTTTTGTGTATATTGTTTTATGATCCTTATTTCACCTCATTAATCACTTTTCCTTTTTGTAGCTACTGCATCCCAGCCTCTTCTAAGCAATCAAAGGTGAAAATGATGCTATTAGAGCCAAAGTCTAAGGGATCAACCATTAAACTAGTTCAGTTATGGTTTGAATAATTGTCACAAATTTTGTTTCCCTGTATAAGTTATTATCACATACTATCACATATTCCATAATCTTGTTATATCTATATACTAATGAACACTTGTAGAGTTGTCAATCCTTTGTTTCCGAGGACTCTCGATTTTGATAAATCGTTCTGGAGGAAGCCAGTTTAGGTGGTTGAATGGCACCATTGTTAAGGATGAACTCTATACTCTTGTGTCTTCTGAAACTAGTTTGCTTATACTTGATGTTGTTAAGTTGGTTGTTGATACAACATCATTGCTATTATTCTATTTTGTGAAAGTTTATAGGGTCCTCACACAAATGATCGTGTAGCGGGGAAAACAGAAATGTGGAACGCATTAATGAATGGAAATCAGAGAAAAATTTGAAAGTTGTATTGATAATGATATTGTATCCAAGAAAGAGGACCTAAATTAAGGATACAGTCCCAAATTTTCCCTACCATATAAACCCATGAGATACTAAGCTTCTTACAATAACATAATAGAACCTAATAGACATGACAAATGGCGCTCTTACATTTGGTAGCCAGACTAACGTTAAGTAAAGAAAATAAAAAACAAATATTTAGCAAGTATATGTGAATTAAAAATGACTACAAAACACACTCTATGTAGCTTTAATAGAAGATTGCGTTTCGAAACTTTTATATTAACACCTTGCCCTATAGAACGTTCTTCTCCTTAAGGAAAATTTGTAATGTCAATGCTAGCCATGAAATTTGAAAACTACATAGCAAACTTGTGGTATTCAACCCATAAAGTATCCTTTTTAGAAGCATAAGCCCACTTAACCAATACCTTTGTGACAAAATGTCCCCTTTTTTTGACCATAATATGGTTGCAGGTTGTAGGGCTGCTACTCTATGTTTGTCCATGATAGGCAAAATAAAAGATGGTGGTTTGGTGCCATGGTGTCGATTAAGGAGCAACATATGAAAAGCATAGTGCATTTTGGATCTAGGAGGTAACACTAGCTTATACATGATGCCTTCAATCTTTTCAATTATTTCAAAAGGGTCATAGTAATTGGGAGACAATTTTTGAAATGCTCAGTTAGGTATGGTTGATTGGTGATAAGGTTGTATCTTTAGGTATAAATAGTCCCCAAATTGAGAAGTGCGTTCCATCTGTTTTGTATTTGCTTGTTTCTTCATGCGAACTTGAGAATTCACTAAGTTTCTCTTTAATATGGATGAGATTTGTTTGCGTGTTTGAAGTTCTCTGTCCACCAAGTCTACAACAGAGCTTCCTGCCAAGTAGGTATCACCTCTGTTAAGAGAGCCATACAAAGCCAGGAATGGTGTCATCCAAATGGCCAAGTTATACTTTGCGTTATAACAATATTCTGCAAGAGACAACCAACTATCCCACTTCCTAAGGGTCTCCCCTATTGCACATCATAAAAAGAACTTTAAGACTTTGTTAACAACCATTATTTGGCTATTCGTTTGCAAATGGTAAGTAGTGGATTTGAGGACTTTAACACCTTGTACCAAGAATAGCTTATCCTTGAATAAGATCATGAAGATCAGGTCACGATAAGATATGATAGTTTTGGGCTAACCATGGAGATGGACAACCACATCCATGAATTTCTTAGCAACCAAAGTCATTGTGATTGGTCCCTTAAGAGAAATAAAGTGAGCGTATTTCATGAACTGATCGATCATAACTAGAACAATGCTCTTTCCATTCGAACGAGGTAACCCCACTACAAAATCAAGTGAAATGTCCTACCATGCACCTTGTGGAATAGAAAATGGTTGTAGGCTTCCAAGATATTTGGTTAATTCCAGTGTATTGCGCTAAAATTGACTCATTACTTCACATAAAACTTAACATCTTTTTCCATTCCCTTCCAATAAAATGATTCCCACAGCCTCTGATAAGTAGTATCATGCCCTAAATGCCCTCCTTAAGGTGAACTATGGTATAAATCCAACATTTGTTGCTTAAGCATCTTGCCATCACCAATCACAAGTTTGCCTTTGTGTATGAGTATATTGTTATCCCATAAGTACTTAGATAAGTCGTGAGGATTGTCTTGTAATCATTGGATAACCTATTGTAGCTCAAGATCATGTTGCCAGCTAGCATTCAGGTGATCCAACGAGGTGAGTTGACCATCGATAATACAAAATGTGAGGATGGTGCAGCTTTGGGATATACGACATTAACCTTTTATTTTCAAAACCCTTATTGTATTGAATAATGAATTGGTAGCTCATTAATTTTCTCAATCCTTAATGTTGCATTTTGGTAGTTGTAGGTTGCTCTAAAAAGTATTTAAGAGACTTTTGGTTTATGAAAATGATGAATTCGCATCCTAGTAAATAAGAGCTCCATCATTTTATAACACACACCAAGGCAAGCAATTCCTTTTCATAAATAGACGTGCATGACAATGTGATCCCATAGTTTTGCTGTAATATACAATTAGATGATGATCTTGAATAAGCACAACACCAATACTTGAGCCTGAGGCATCCACCTCTAACACGAATACCTTGTCAAAATTTAGTTAACGAAGCACATGATCTTGAGCCAACTCTAGCTTGAGATTTTCGAAGGCTATTTCGGTAGTGACATCCCATTGAAAAGCATCTTTCTTTAGCAATTGAGTGAGTAGTGTAGCTATTTTGCAAAGTTATTAATAAACCTACAGTAGTATCCTGTAGGGCTAAGGAACCCACAAAGCTACTTCACATTTGTGGGAATTGGCTTAATGAGGACATCATTAACTTTCTTTCCATCCATCAACACACCCTATTTAGAAATAATATGGCCTAAGTGGTCAATATAGTCCTTTCCAAAGCTACATTTTCCTTATTGAAAAAAATTATGTGTTGTTGCAACTTGTGAAAAACATTATGTAAGTGTTGTAAATGACTTTTCAATTTCTTATTGTAAACTAAAATATCAACAAAAAATATTAACACATATTATTGCAAAAAAGGTCTAAATATTGCATGGAATGTTGCGGGTGCATTGATCAGACCAAATGACATCATAATCCACTCATAATGACCCTAATGTGTCTTAAAATAAATTTTTGTGATGTTCTCATGAACTATTCAAATTTGTTGATATCCTGATTTAAGATCAATCCTAGAGAGGAACGCTTACTGGTATAGCTCATCAAGTAGTTCTTCAATCAATGAAACGAGAAATTTATCTTTGATAGTAATTGCATTGAGTTTGTGATAATCAACATAAAACCTCCATGTGACATTTTCCTTTTTGACAAGCACAATGGGAGCTACAAAGGGACTAGTGCTCTCTCGGATTAATCCATCTTACACTAGTTCATCTACCAAATTTTCAATGAATCCTTTTTGAATGTGAGGATATTTGTATGGACTGCAATTAACAGGTGAGGATCCTTCCAACATAGGTCTTTTATGATCTTGTGGCCTTAAGGGTGGTAGATTATGTGGCTTGAGTAACTACGTCAGTTGATCATGTTGTTCCTTGGTTAATGAGTTTTGATCCACCCTTTTATCATCACGTGCTTTGTCCTCAAGTTGTAGAGAAAAGGACTTCATAATAGTGTTATAAGACTAATCTTCAGCACCCAATAACTCCAATTCCCCTTTGAGGAAATCTTTGTTGAATACAACATTGCTAGATGTCCATTTCAGGTTCTCGTAGCAAGAGGTAATGTCCACCGTCTCCTTATTACCAACCATGACACTGTATCTTTTAACCACTTGATGTTTCAGACCTAATGTTTTCACCATCTTAGCATTCAAAAAATTATTTGTACTAGCTGTATCTATAAGGAAATACACTGGCTATCTTTTAATAAAGCACATCACCCTTATTATGTGATTACTAATTTCTCCTTGTATACCATTGAACGAGGCATGACCTTCCTCTCTATTCTCCTTAACATCTATTTCTACGAACTTGTAATTTTGATTGTCACTGTTTAGTTCTATGGCTCCTTCGACATCTTCCTCCTATACATCTCTTTTATAATCAAAGTAAACAACTTCACAATTTTTGCATTTTTGGTTGTAGGTATATTTATTCCCACATAAGATATAAAGATCCTTTGATCTTCTTTCTGCTAAGGTAATCTAGACTACTATTCTTATATTTCTATTTTTTTGTTTATGTAGGGATATATATATATATATAGGTTTGCTTGTGGATGAGTTTATGTTTCAGTTGGTGGAAGTTGAATGTGATGTTAGGTTCGATAAGTTAGTATAAGAGTTAAACTAAACTAATTTTTGGATTTGATATGGAGGTTTTGTTGGGTAACTTTTTTCATTAAATATGTTTTGACCTAGGGAGAAGGTGGTTTGATTATGGTAGTGGTTACGGTTTAAGGAGTACTTAGCGTTTGGAAAATACTTATATTGGTTGTGGCTATTAGTGACTAAGCGGGTTTCTTGTAACCCTGTGAGGATACTCTCTTGCAATATAGTGAGCATCATAGCTTCATTAACTATTTTAGGTTTTCGTATCCATATAGCCTTTTCCAAATGTCCCTTTAATCCACCCAAGAAATAACTCAGTGCTACATAGCTATCTAAGTTAGCTATAGTACTTAGTTCATTAAAGTTTTCCATGTACTCTTTAACACCACCAAGTTGCTTTAGGTGCATTAGTTTAGCAATAAGGTCATCAAATAGAGACTCATCAAATCTATAACCCAAATTTATTACTAGCTTTAGCTAGGTAAGAGTTACATTACCTTGATTCTCAAGATATTATTGTTTCCAGAAAAATGCCTTTCCCTCTAAATGCTATAAGATGAGATTCCCCTTTTTCTCCTCCTGGACCTCCTCAAGAGCGAAGAAGTTTTTAACCTTTTTTTTCTAAGTCATGAAATCTATACCATTGAAACTAGGGAATGTCGCCTTCATGGTTTGATTTTCTATTCCAGATCCATGATTTTGTTCTGAATTCCTCCCTTTTCTCTAGTTATTACTTTCTACTTCTTTTTCAACTCTCTTTCCTTGGTTGATAGCTTTCAACAACTCCTAAAACTTAGTATTTATTTCCATAGATAATTTCTCCAAGTTCTTATCTCTCTCATCCAATCTCTTAGCCAAATCCTTCTCTATATAATTGAGTCTAGTTTGAAGCTCCGATGTGGTCACCTTCACAACCTGATATGATACCAAAATGTATTAGTAAAAACAGGGAATGTAAGAATGAATGGAAATTAGAGAAAAGTATGAAGGTTATGTTGATAATGATATCCTCTCTAAGAAAGAGAAGGACCCCCAACTTCCTACAACAACCTAACAAACTCACAAATGACACTCGTACACTTGACAACTATGCTAACAGTAAGTAATGAAAATAAAAACAAATATTAGTACAAGTATAGGTGAATTAAAAACAACTACAAAACATGCTCTGTGTAGCTGTAATAAAGTGTTGCATTTGGAACCTTCTGTAACAAAGGGCATCGATGAAAACTATTTCTATAACTTTTCTTTTACTTAATTTGTCCACAGAAGTAGCTTCTCCTTAATTTGAGCCAAAAACATATTCATTTAAACCTTGAGAACTATATCTTTTATCTTTTCCTACACAATTTTCTTTTTCAAGTTCACAAAAGCTAAACTTGGTATCTAGAGACCTCTTTTCTTCATTTATAGAAAATAGTAAGGTGTGAGGTGTAGGAGTAATGTATTCTTTATGTATAAGTCCAACTATACCTGAGTTATGTTTCTCTAAATGACTAATATTCACTTGTAGTCTTAACCTAGTGCATATATCATTGCAAGTACATGCAATGCCACTCATTTCATCTAAATTCTAGCCATACTACTCTTTAGTGCTAAAATTTGGTTCATATGTACCTAAACAAAAAATGTGGTATATGTGAAACAATCATAAGCTTCTAGTTCTAATCACTGCAGTTTGAGGAGCCTTTTCTCCTTTCCACCCTTGTCTTTTTATTTTTTCTTTCTCTTTCTTTTAAAGATAAGTTGTCATAATTATGTTAAACTACTATTGTACAAAATACACTACTGTTGTTCAAAACTTAAGGGTGCAATCAACTAATCATCATTTCCAAATTGCAACATTGTCCTCAGCGAAAGGGAAAGGACAAAAATGATTAGGATTTCTATGACATGGGTTTTAATCTAAACCTACTTTTTCTTTATCCCTGCAACTAAATTTCTTTTTACTTTTTACTGCTTTTGCTAGTAAAAAGGTGATATTTTTTTCTTCATAAGGACTAGTATTCTTATTGATACTAGAACTCTTAAAAAAGTTTTGTAGTCTCGACATAATTATATATCTGTAAAAATAAAAAAAGATTAAAATTACATTTAGTTATATTCTTGCATTCATTATGGTGAGCATTAGATTTTTTCATATTGATTTAATTAGATAATAGTCGAATTAGATAACATTCGAACCAGCCTATCTTCTTGATCTGAAGTCAACTCCACTGAAATGATAACTGGAAGAGTCTGCTTATCTCCTAAATAGGTATACTTGAGATGTGTAGAGAGTGGCTTAAGTTCCACTTTAGGTGTTTCCACATTAGAAGGTAATAACTTTTGGTGAGATTTGAATAATTGCATGGAAGCCAAATTATATCTTTTTGGAGAGTTCCCCAATGAATCCAATACAGCTTCCATTTCATCCAGTTCTTCTCCTACTTCAACATCATTGTTGCCTTTTGATTCCATATGCTCAGTCAAGACCGTTTCTAAATTATCCTCACAACTCAATTTAAGCATTTCTTGCACTAAAGGATCAACTAAATCAACAAATAAAATAGAGTGATGATTATGAGGATGTTTCATGGCATCTAAAATGTTAAAATGAATCACTTCTCCATCAAATTCCATAGTGATATCTATCCTATTCTGAGCCGTATTGAGAAACGATCTCCTTAATAAGATAGGTATTGGATTGTATAAAGTATCATCATTCATATCAACAACATAAAACTCTGCAGAAAACACCAACTTATTCACCTGTACGAAAACATCCTAAACCGCACCATTAAGGTAAGCGTTGGTGCAATCAACCAATTGTTTAATAACACTGAAAGCGATCTAGAAGGGGGGGTTGAATAGATCTTTTAAATTTTTCACGAAGTGCTACAAAATAGAGAATTAAAAGACACAAGACAAACAAAAACAAATCGGAATATAACAGAGTAGAAAAGAGAGGCAAATACAATATTTATAAAGGTTCGGTGCTAAGACCTACGTCCTCTACTAAAGCTCCTACTTATGATTTTATCAACACTCTTTACTGCATACTTTTTAGTTTATTGTGAACTTTTCCAATCAACTTGACCTCCGGCTCAAGCTACTGCACACTTTTTAGTTTATTGTGAACTTTTCCAATCAACTTGACCTCCGGCTCAAGCTACCCTTACAGATGATTTGTTTTCCCCGCACAAATCCTACCTCCCAAGTGATTCTTCTCTAATCTCTCAACTCATAAGAATAACAATGATAGTAATGAAGTAATAAAGCTCAGTACGGTTGAAAACTATATGGGTAAGCTATGTAAGTAAAATGAGAGCAATGAGAGGATCCTTATTCACTATAGCAAGTATGCTTCTTTTTTGAACTTTCTGTAATCATTCCTCTGAAGTGAAGACATTTATTTGCAGGCTTTAAGATGTTCCTAGCCGTTGTATAAAGATTTTCTCCCATTTGAAATCGTTTGACAAATTCAAATTTTGTTCAGCTATAACTGATAGTCGACTAGTCGGTATGTAATAGTCGCCTAATGCATTATAGTCAACTTGTCTTCAAAATGATAGTCAACTAGCACAACCTTTTTATATGAATCTTTCAGCTCCGTACTTCGAATAGTCAACTAATAACAAGAGAGTTGAATTGTCTAAATTTCCAACTAACAGATCTGATTGATGATAGTTGACTTGCAACATGATAGTCGACTTGTCCAGTTCTCTAACTAACATATCTCATTTATTCTTCAATCTTTGACTGTTGAGATACATATTTAAAATCCTCATGCAATATCTTGACATGAATCCCACATTTTTAATTTTGTCAACTCGTGCAAGCTTTAAAAGACTAATGTTCCATTTTATCCTGAAATTATTTCTTAACCATTTCCTTAAGTTTTATTATTATCAAAACATAGAAGGATTTAATTTGTCAACCCCCATTAGGTCAACAATCTCTCCCTTTTTGATAATGACAAAACATCTAGAAATTGAAAACAAAGAAAAAATTGATCAAGGTTTGTATTCCTTGTCTTTTTGGTTAGTTTGTCTCCCCCTTAATCAATAAATCAATGAACTCAATATAATCAATGAATCTGACTATAATATTTCAATTCACAATTTTAATCTAAATCCCTTCTGTTCCTCATTTTATACCACAATTTTATAACTTATTTTCCTCATTTTCTCTCGCTTTTTGTAATAATCAAATAAAGGTATAGAACATATATTATAAGGAACATAATGTATTTGAGGAAGAAACCAAACATTCACAAAGATTGTCAAACAAACAAACATAGTCTTAAGTTCTCAAATAATAAAAGATAAAACAACATGGATAAGCTTTTAAGAAATGTTGGTCTAGGTCAAAATGCAATAACCATCAAAGTGGAGAAGCATCATCATGTTTACAACCGATTTTGTCAAAATTTTTCTTGATGTTTTTCTCCAAGCGAATAAGAATCCCTTGTTGAAGATTCAATCGAACATTCACTTCTTTAGTTTGATCTCTAATTTCTTGATTTTCTTCTCGAGATACTTCACTTTACCTTACATTACTTGGTCTTACACTACTTGGCCGTTCACTTGCTCTTTTTGACCTTTGTTGTTAAGATACTTATTGATCACTTTCTAACGTTAAACCAAGCTTTTCCACATGATAAGAATGCACCCAGCCCTTCTCATTATTTTTCACTAACTTCATACTTCGTATATTATATGGTTTAAACCTCTAACTTGTTGGGTATGGGTAATATTCATAAGAGCTAAAATTACACCGTTGCGACCTCGAGATAGAAGTAATCAAAGCTCCATAAGGCATTTCTTTATGCTTGGTAGTTTTTCCTCTAAGCTCTCCTCTCGACAAGTTTGTCTTCTTCCTCATCATTTGAATGATTAAATTCAGAAAATTTATTTTCCTACCTTCTCCCAAATGTCATATAATTTCCTTATCCAATGAGGTAATGTGATTGTTGCTTGCCTTCTTAAGATAAATAACTCTATTTATGACATAATGCAACAACCTATAATTCAATGGTAAATCCATTGCTTCGTATGGAGTGGAATGTTCATTGTAAATTCTCCCTAGTAATTCATCAGCTTTCACTTCATCATAACCATAATTCTCTTCCGCTTCCTCATCCGTATCTCAATCCTTATGTCTCAAAATATTCGAATCAAGTAATGAAGCTCTATGCCTAACTCCTCCTCAAGGCAACTTAAACCAAATGCTCAAATTCTCTTCACAAATGAAAATTTCTTTCCCTTAAATACTGGACTTCAAGATAAAACCACTATCAACATTACTTCTATCGACAACTAAATTAGCATAAAATTCTCTTACCAAATTCTCATAAATATCATCCTTGTAACCCAAAAAATCTCTCAATCCAAGACTTTTTATTTCATCAAATAAATCCTTGAATTCACTATGGTCAAGCTCAACCCAATCAAATCTCATAGAAGGAATTAGAACTTCAGATTTTAATACCTTATAGTAAATATTTTAAGCTTCCATTGAGATGAATCTTAGTTCAAGAACTTCATTCTCCCTTTCAACTCCGCCTCTTGATGAAGACCCTCTAACTCAAGTTTGGTGAGTTTTGGCTGCAGTTTCAGCTTGCTTTTCCTTCCCACTTGATTTCCTTGGAGGAAGATGCATGGATTGGTATGTTTTAGTGTTTTGGATGTCGATGAAGAGAGTTTCAACAAAGAAAAAGGTGTATTGATGATTTGAAGGAGGGGTTTTGTGTTTTGGAAGAAGATTGAAGATGGGTAGGTGTTGATTTAGAGAAACTTTAAGAAATTAGTCGACTAGAGTGAGAGGATTTGGAGATTGAATGAGTTGTGTTTTCGGAGATTTGTGAAAGATTGGGTGTTTTAAATGAATGGGATGACCGATAGTCGACTAGTTTGGGTATTAGTCGACTAGTTTGGGGAAAAATAAAAGCAGTAACCTTTTGGTCTGTGGGTTAGTCGACTAGAAGGGGTATTAGTCGACTTAAATAAATACAAACTGTGGGAACCATCAGGTATAATTATTTTATTCGACTAGATTGAAAATAGTTGACTATTTGAGAATAAAAACCTATGTAATATCAGGTCAACAAAGATTAGTTGACTTAACATTATAATAGTCAGCTAGTAAGTCTCTATAACACTTAGCAACTTATGTTTCAAACCATCAATAAGTAGAACATTGTTAATGGTAGGCAAAGGTTCCTTACCCACTTTACCAACACTAATGACTTTACCTTTGTTGTTATCTTCAAATGTGACAAATCTTTAATTCTTTAGTTTGATTTCTACAAATAAGCTCTTGTCTCCACTCATATGCCTCGAACATCCACTATCAATGTAACATGTGCTTAGTGGATTTTCATTCCTTGTTTGTATCTCATCCTTATCATCACTTGACAAGGAACTTTTTTGCTATAAGAGCCAAGTTGCTCTCATCATTGCTTAGGTATGCTTCCTCATCATCACTCCAAGTGGCTACAAGACTGGCTTTCTTCTTTCCTTTGTCATACTTGTCATTTTTCTAAAATTTTGAGGAAAAGGACTCCATAATGGTTGTCACTTGTGAGTCCCATTCTTTTGGCAATGAACGAAGAATCTTTTTCACTTTCTCGCTATCCGTCATGTGCTTTCCAAGGTTTCCTAATCCATTGATAATTTCTGCAAAACGATCAAGCATAGTGAAAATAAACTCACCTTCCTTCATGACAAACATTTCATAGTTATGGAGAAGCATGTTAATCTTTGTTTCTCGAACTTGGTTAGCTCCTTCATGAGTGATGCATAGTCTCACCCACATTTCTTGAGCGCTAGTGCATGAGTTCGCTCGATTTCTCTCCTCAACGGTGAGAGCGCAATATATCAACTTCATGGCTTTTGAGTTTATGAAGGCTTTCTTCCAATCATTGTCATTATATTCCAACTCTGTCTTTACCTCGCCATTTTCATTCAAAGGAACATGTGGACCGAAGATTATAATCTTCCAATACTCCACTCCCTCACTCATGATGTGATACTTCATAGGATTTTTCCAAGAAGAGTAGTTAGTACCATTAAAAACAGGAGGGCGATTATTTGTGTTACCTTCTTCCGCTATGTTGTGTGTTAAGTTTAGCGCTATCCTCGGATTTTTATATATAGCTTGCTTTGATACCAATTGAAAACGATCTAGAAGGGGGTTTGAATAAATCTTTTAAATTTTTCTTGATCTTTTCGCAAAGTGCTACAAAACAGAAAATTAAAATACACAAGGCAAAACAAAAACAAATTGAAATATAAAAGAGTAGAGAAGAGAGATAAACACAATATGTATAGAGGTTCGGTGCAAAAACCTACAACCTGCACCTAAGCTCCCATTTAGGATTTTGTCAAAGCTCTTTACTACAAACTGTTTAGTTTAGTGTGAACTCTTCCAATCAACTTAACTTCCGGATCAAACTATACCTTACAAATGATTTGTTTTCTCGGAACAAATCCAACCTCCCAAGTGATTCTTCTCTAATAATTCAACTCATAATAATCACAAGAATGGTAATGAAGTGATAAAGCTAAGAATAGCTAACAAGAATCAGGGTATGCTATGTAAGCAATCTGAGAGCAATGAGAGAATAATTTTTACACTATAGAACATATGCTTATTTCAAGAGCTTGTACTTTGATTCCTCTGAAGTGAAGATCTCTATTTACAGGCTTCAAGACGCTCCTGGACGCTCTTAGCCGTTGTAGAAAGATTTGCTCTTATTTGAATTCGTTTGACAAATTCAAAGTCTGTTCAGCTGTAACTGATAGTCGACTAGTCGGTATGTAATAGTCGACTAATACATCATAGTCGACTTGTCTTCCAAGTGATAGTTGACTAGCACACTCTCTTTTATATGAATCTTCAGCTCTGTACTTTGAATAGTCGACTTATAAAATGATAGTCGACTTGTCAAGTTCTCCAACTAACAGATCTGATTGATTCTCTAATCTTTAACTATCAAGATACATGCGTAAAATCCTCATGAAAAATCTTCACATGAAATCCAAGCTTTTATTTTACTGATCCTCATTAGTCGACTAGTGCAATTCTGATCCTCATTAGTAGACTAGTGCAATTTTTCAAAATATGCGCTTTTCATCTCTTCATCAACGCGATAGTTAACTTGTGCAAGCTTTCAGTCGACTAGTGTTTATTAACTTCCTTAACCTCAAATTATATCTTAACCATTTATTAAGTTTTATTATTATCAAAACATAGAAGGATTTAAATTTGTCAATCTCCATTGATCCAACATTATTTGTTTCATACATAAGGACTTGATTTTGGTGCATTTCGGTTGTGTTCTTCGTATTAAAGGTTTGGTGGCGGTGGAATAGGATTTTGGTTGCCTTGATGGATCTTTCACGGAGGTGAAGACTTTGTTTTAGTTTTGGAGAGTTCGTGGTGGTGAAACAAGAAAACCAATGAGGAAACAGTCTGGAATTTCTAAATTGGTGAGCTTCATTCATCAGCATTCACAAGTCCTTCCTTTTTTCTTCATTCATTTTCTTCATTCATCCTTCTTATGTTAGCTAAAAGGTATGAACAATATGCTCTGCAATTTTTTCCTTATCAAATATATCTACAAAGTGATCCCATATTTTATTAATTTAGTTATTACATGTGCTTAGTGAAATTCAAAAAAGAAATAACATGTGTGATATTATATCCAGCATTTGTTGATCATTCATTCATTCTCATTATCTTGTATAAAAGATATGAACAAGTTGCTTTGCATTTTTTTCTTAAGCATATCACTTTGCAACAACGAATGTAATTTTCTCGTGTTTTTCTGACCTTGACTTGGTTTATACCTTTTTTTAAATTGATTTTTTGTTTTTCTTTGTAGGTATAGTTGTCAGATCTTGCATTTGCTTTATGCTATTGGGATATGTTTTACTTTTCTCTAATAAAATATTATGTCAAGTTTTACTTGATTGCTCGGACGTCATTAGTTTGATGGACAATGTAGGCCTTCCAATCCATCACACCTGTATGCTTCACTCATGTATCTTCCCTCGTTGAGTTACAAACTAAGCTTGTCCATGATCAAATGTATACTTCTCATGCATGCGAGTTGTTTTGCATTTTAAAAATGATTTATTACTTTTAAATTATGTATTTATTTTATATTCTTAGACTAGACATTTTTCAATTTTTAAAGTGCATGATTTAAATTTTTAACAATTGTATTAAAATTATTGTTATGATGATTAAAATGTTATATGAAGTATTGTAAACTTATCAAAAGCGTTGTATAAATGATATTTTTATTTTAAATTATTAATTTCTTTTTATAAAAATTTATATTCCTTCGAATAATTAATCTTCGTAGATTTACGTTATATATTAAAATTTACCAACATAATATAAAATTATTTAAACTTAAATTATCATTAACTACTTCAATTTATTTGCAAAATATTATTATTTAATATATAATTACATTATACGGATATATAAAAAATTTATTATGTATTTATACATTAAAGAACAACAATTACATGTCAATAATCTTATCTTATTATATTAATTTATAGCTTTATTTTATATTTTCTTAACATGCAACTTCAATCATAATATCACAATATACAATTACTAAATACCAAATATATAAATTAAATTTTAAATACTAATCTATTCTCAATTGAAAATAAATATATGTGTTTTAATTCTATGATCATAATACATTTTTTCGTGCCTAAAATATATATAGACAATATTGTATATACATATATTTATTTTTAAGAATCTTAAAACGTTTTCATGTAAAATTTTTTGAAATTTAGACTAATGCATGATACACTATCAAACCATCTATTATTTCATTAAAAATAAATTATTTTTAAAAATTAAATTAACATTAAGTGTCTTTTAAATATACAAGAAATAAAGTTTAGATGTCAAATAAAGCTTTTTTTATAACAATTAAAATGTCATATAAAAGTCCAGAAATTAATATTTGCTTATAAAAAAAGAAAAGTTTTATTTTATTTAAAAGAGCTAAAATTTAAAATTATTGTCATGACGATTAAAATGTCATATAAAGTATTATAAACTTATCAAAAACATTGTATATATGATATTTTTGTTTCAAAATCATTAATTTCTTTTTAATAGAAAATTTATATTCATTCAAATAACTAATCTCCATAAATTTACGTTATATATTAAAATTTACCAACATAGTATAAAATTATTTAAATCTAAATTATCATTAACTACTTCAATCACAATATCACAGTATATAATGACCCAATACCAAATATATAAAATTATTTTTTTAATTCTAATCTCTATTCAATTTAAAATAAATATATTTATTTTTTTCCTATGATTATAATACTTTTTTCACGCCTAAAATATACATAGACAATATCGTATAAACATATATTTATTTTCAAGAATCTTAAAAAGTTTTCGTATCAATTTTTTTAAATTTAGACTAATGCATGATACACTATTAAACCATCTATTATTTCATTAAAAATTAAACTATTTTAAACAATTAAATTAACATTTAATGTCTTTTAAATATACCAGAAATTAAATTTAGACGTCAAATGAAGCTTTTCTATAACAATTAAAATATCATATAAAAGTCAACAAATCAATATTCACTTACAAAAAAAGAAAAACTTTATTTGTTATTTAAAAGAGTTAAAATTCAAAATTAAAATGTCATCTAAAGTATTATAAACTTATCGAAAGCATTGTGTAAATGATGTTTTTGTTTCAAAATTATTAATATCTTTTGAATAGAAAATTTGTATTCATTCCAATAACTAATTTATGTATATTTACGTTATTTATTAAAATTTAGCAATATAGTATAAAATTATTTAAACCTAAATTATCATTAACTATTTCAATTTATTTGCCAAATATTGTTATTTAATATTTAATTAAATTGTATAGATATATATAAATTTTATTATATAATTATACATTGACGAATAACAATTACATGTTAATAACCTTATCTTATTATATTAATTAATCGCTTTATTTTTCTTTATTTCCTACAAGATCTTTTTAGCGTGCATAATTTTTAGTTTTCATTTATTTAGTTCTAGAGATGGATAGGCATTTACTATTTCTATTTATTTGCAAAATATTATTATTTAATATTCAATTAAATTGTACGGATATATATAAATTTTATTATATAATTATACATTGAAGAACAACAATTACATGTTAATAATCTTATCTTATTATATTAATTTATCGTTTATTTTTTTATTTTCTGCAAGATCTTTTTAGCATCCATAGTTGTTAGTTGTTTCTGCCTTCATTATAGGTTCATCTAGTTTCAAAGATGGATAGGAATGCCAAGAGACGTCAAAAATACACTAAAATGCTAGAAAATGAGAAACAAGCCCTTCTACAACGACGTCGACAAGCTTATGCTATAAAGAAGAGTAATGCTACTCTATCTTTTTTTGGTCATAGAATGGCAGAAAATTTGGACCAACCTGAGTTGTCTATAAGAGAACGTTGACGTAAACTAGCTCATGATAAGCCTGTTTATTCTACCATTGATAACATTACTATAGATGATCGATAACTTCCTCGTCCTTCCAGTATTCAACAGGTGTAAAATCCATCTATTGATTCTTGCGTCGATCATGTCAGTGTAAATCAGTCTTCTCCCATGCATTATAATTTGGAGTGTCCAAATATATCTTCCTCTTCTGTTCTATCAACCTCATTGGCACCAGTTGAAGATCAAGGTATAAATCTTCTTAGTTATATTCTTTCTAGTTTTGTATTATTATTGCTCCTCCTATTAATCATTCTTTTTTATAAATCTTTTTAGGTATAAACCATCATCATTCTCATTCAAAATTAAAGTGCCTGAAGAATTGTCCAGCTGAACCTCTACAGCTTCCTTTCATTCCCAACTGTGATCATTGTGGTGCCAAAAGATTCTATTTAAAGCCCCCATCATTTTGTTGTTCATCAGGACAAATTTTCATTATGGCTCCTCAAATGCCATATGCTCTAAAACGATTATTTATTGATGGTGATGAAGAGTTTGAACATTTCAAGAAAAATGTTCGTACATATAATAATAATGTGGCTTTTACTTCATATGGGCTAGGTATGATCGAGAATTAACAAAAAATAAGAAAGGTGTTTATATATTTCTTGTTCAAGGCCAAGTTTATCAATTCCTTGATAGTTTAGTTTTGACAACTGATAAAGTGCCTAGTATCTAACTCTATTTTTTTGATACTGATAAAGAACTTACAAGAAGGACAAAAAGTTGTGATAAACTTCGTGATGATACATTAAAACTGATTATGTCAATCCTACAATATAATCCCTATGCTAAGTTACTCATGAGTCATAGAGATATTCCAACACTTGACAATCATACAATAGTCTTGAGGTGTTATCCGAGCCTTGATCAACGTGTATATAATCTTCCTACTGCATCACAAGTAGCTGCTATATGGATTGAGATGGATGATGAAAGGGTTGATCATTCTCCATACATCCAAGTTTGTAGTCATTCAGGCACAAGTTATAGAATCAAATCTTACTATGCCTGTTATGATCCCTTTCAATATTCTCTTTTATTTCCTCGTGGTGAATCTGGATGGTATCGTGGAATTAAGAGGTTGTTTTCAAAGAGAATGAGAAATAATGCTCCAAATCATGGACATCACATTAATTTCAGTTCTTTTACTGATCCATAAGATTTATTTAATATGGAGAATGCAGTCAAGTTTTTCTTATCCTACTTCATTTTTATAGTGTTGTCTAACTTTACGCTTTTATTTATTTGATTTCTTTATATAATTTCTAGTTGCTGATCAAGAATACTGTGAAGAAGGGACTGTTTTTGCCAGAGAATATTATTGTTATAGGCTCCAAATAAGAGAACATGAAGAATCAATTGTAACATCCCGTTTCCATATAACGGGTTGAATTATAGAAACGGGTACACGTGAGAAATTAGGAAAACACATCTCA
>JANIIA010000005.1:20057323-20074608 GCA_027478495.1 Erythroxylum alaternifolium
CCAAGAAAGTTAGAGACTTTTGTACTAAGTTAGTGATTTTGGTTAGCTTTATAAGCATATCAACATTGAGCATCCTTTTGTACTTTGTTTTAAGTTTTGATGTGTATGATGATATGTATTTGCTCAAACTCTTTGAATTAGTAAGGAAATGATGAATTGAAATTCCATTTGTGTATGATTACGTTTGTCTGCTAGGTGAGTTGGATGGTTAGATTTGAATGCAAGTGTTTGTTTAAATTGTTTGTAGATTGCAATTTCTAAGGGTTTCGCCGCGGCTAAGCCTAGGGTCACCACGGTGAACCTTTTCGAAGGCATCTTCACCGCGGCGAACTTTTCCCGAAGGGTCCATGGAGATAACTCAATGGGTTCGCCACAACAAACCTATAGCTCGCCGCGGCGGACCCTTATTTGCTGCCAAGCTGAGATTTTTGTTATATATATAAATATGATGCCTTTTACTTTTTTCCCCACCCTCTCGTGACTGTCCTGAATAGTCTTCTCAGAATTCGTCGTAAGACCTGAGTCAAACATTGTTTGGTATCCGAATCGATTGTTAGGCTTCGAAAATAGTGTCCAATAAATATATTATGAGCGCACAGGTCATGAGTGTAGTATGTGAGGTGTCGATCCCTCGAGGAGTTGTCGAACTAATGTAATTCTATGTTATCTAAGGCCTAAAAAATTATTGAAATGAAAATAAAAATTAGACGGAAAAGTAAACATGTGAAGATGATTGACAGAAAGTTAATTTATAAAATTAACACAAAATAAATCGAATATCAAGCAACATAAAATTTAAAATGGAAAATCACACAAGAAAAATTACCAAATTATGAGAAAGGGGTTTATCCTATTATTAATGTTAACCTAATAACTTTTGTGTTAATGTGGTGTCAATTATAGATTATCGAATGTTGGATTACCTCTTTCGAGTTATAATCGCTAAATTCTAATTAATAAACCCTAATGATGTTGAATTATCGAAAATGTCAACTCTCAATTAACAATCAGCCTATAACCTAATCAGTTCTTAGGCCTTACAATAAACAACCGGGTCTTACACGAGATCTCTCTCTATATAATTACTGATTTGATTATTTGCGTAGTCTATTGGGTAAATTTACTCTAATTAACTAACCCAATCATTTTTCATTCGGTTCACTTTCTTGATTTATTATTGAAGCATAAATTTATAACAAATAATCATAATACCCAAATGAATTAACACAAAACAACTAGATTAACATTGAATCAGGTTTAAATCCCTAAAGAAAAGTTAGAAGATTATCATCAATCCCAAATCCATCAACATCATCATATCCATTTTACACATTTGAAGAAAAAATGAAAAGATGAGAAAATGTCATTTGGACAGGATAGGGATGGCTCAAGAAACAAGTAGCAGCAGAAGCCCGCTTCTCTCTCCTCTTCTCTCTCTTCTTCTTTTTTCTTCTTGTATTTTTCCCAAAGTGACAGAAATTAGAGCTCTCCCTAGTTCTTTCTATTTCTTTATATAGTGTTTTCTATTTTAGATAAACCTTAGGTTTTTCAGGTCCAAAAAGTCCTAAATGTCCCTCAGTAATTTGCTTTCAAGAGGCTGTCTGGGTTGTTTATTGCACAGCCACAATCGTGGCACTTCATTCAGCTCTTTGTTAGGCCTGAATTTGGATCTAAGCTTCCTCTGATTCTCCTGCGTTCTTCCATATCTATTCTCAAACACTAACAAATACATAAAGGCACCTCAAATACATATAATTAATGCTTAAAAGCATGTTTTAACCCTTATAACACTCAAAACACAAACATTTAACTAAATAACACAATCACAATCTAAACATGCACTAATCATTTATTTTAACAATTAAACACATACTAAACTACCTACTAAAACATTATGCAATCTACCACTATCATGTATCCAACTGTGTATCTCCCAGTACCGTAATTTTTGCCATAAACGGACATTTAAGTAGTAAAAGAAGGTATGAATCGTTTTAGAAGCACAAAACGGGACAACACTTTTTACCTATTTAAGATCTATGGAGAACTAAACTTCTTCAATCTAGTCGAAGCGGAAATTAAGGACAAAGAACACATTTGGGCTTTCTTCATCTTGTATTTTCTCTCTCTATAGAAATTATTTATGTTATTCTTTGGTTAATGTTTTGAGTATTCATGTATGAATGATTGATGTTCTTATTCTCAATAGATTATTTATGCATGGACCCATTGCCAAAAACTAGAATACAATACATAATAGTTATATTTTTATTCATTTATGGTAAACTAATGGTGGTGAATCATTGGGGATAACATAATATAGGTTAAATTGACATGATCTTGTGTGATTGCTGCCTAGATTAATCTATTTAATTATTTCGTAATGCAATTATCCTATTAAATCTAAAGAGCTTATTCTAGGTTATTTTATATCTAGGTTTAAATAAAAATAATTTTTTTGAAAAATAAAAGGAATTGTATTGATAACAACAAAAGCTAAAACAACATTAAAATGAGTTGCTTTATCTCTTTACAATTCAGCAAAATTGAAATTACAAGAGTTTACATCATTTGGTACTTAGCATTACGGCATGCATGTGTTCTTTATATCAAGAGTGAGTGAATTTTATTTGTTGTTTTCTATCAGAGCTTCCCGGATCTAGTTGATAATATTTTTCTACAAACTGGTATTTTTCCTCTTCAATTCCCCTATATAATCTCTTGTTTCTTCCCTTCCTTATAGAGTAAATGGTGATAGTAAAAGTTTTTTTAATAAGAAATCCATTCTACTTTCCTTTCTTGATGATTTCAATGATCATGTTTAGCATCTTACCCCAACCAAATGTGTAACAAGGTACAATGTAGAATTCTACTTTAGGTTGCTTTGGTATAACTATAACAAAAATATAGATGATTCTTGTTCTCTTTATCTTTTTTGCAAAGGACATAAATGGGATGATATACGCCAAACCATTTATCCTTGGTTCTAAGCTTATTCTTGATCACTAACTAGGAGAATAATAATGCTTTTAGGTTTAAAGATTGCTTTCATAGGATTACATGCTAAGGAACTTCTTCAGCATTGCTTGCAATTAGCTTGTGACAAGAGCTATTAGTGAATGTCCCTTTCGAATTAGGAGACCAAATGATGCTATCTTCTCCATGTACCTTAGGGATTTGAGGTAAGTATTCAATAAGTAGAGAGAATTTGCTAAAACTACATTAACATTCTCTATTGTGGATAAGTGAGGAGACTTTAGCATTCCTAGAAATTTTATTTCTAAGTTGTGATATGTTTGTTCTTTGAATAAGTGGGCTAAAGATAGTCCAATTATCAAAATAGAACTAAATAGTAGCTCTATTTTCCAATTTGTGCTTGATGTCGGGATATATCATACCTCTCAAATTGAGCAGATAATTAAAAAACAAGAAAATTCACAAGAATTTGCTACCCAAAAATTTTGATCTTTGAGATGGTATTCATACACCCATTTGATCCATAAGGCTTTTTTGTTCATGAAAATTCTCTATATTCTGTTACATAAGAGCACTTGTTGCATTTATGAGATTAGAATAATTCCTAACCCTCCTTGCTTCTTTGGTAAAGATCATTCCATTTCATTATATAATTTTTTCCATTTTCTAATTTTTCAGACCACAATAAGGCTTTGAGGATTTTATCAATTTCTTTAGTGGCTTTCTTAGGTAGGACAACACAAGTAGACCAGTGAATGGGCAAGTTATTTAGTGCTAAAGTAATGAAAGTCTGCCTAACTGCAATAGAGAGGAACCTATTTTGCTAAGCATTATCCTAGATTTAATCTTCTAAATCAGAGGAAAGAAATATGAAAACTAAGGTTTGATTACTGCAATTGGAACTCCAATATATTTGAATAGAAGGGAGTGTAGTGTAAATCTTGCATTGTTGCTAATTTCTTTTTGGTTTTTGACATCTGAGGATATATACAAGCTACTCTTCTTAGCATTCACTTTAAGCCCAAACCATTCTGAAAATAACTGCAAGATGTTTAGTAAGATGTTGATGAAATGGTTTTCTATACCATTAAGAAACATTAGGTCATCAGCATAAATCAAATGAGTTAATTTAATATCTCTACACCTATAGTGGTATAGAAATCTACCATTGCATTCTATAAGTTTAGAAATTAGTATAAAGATCCCTTCTGTAGCTAGAGTAAAAAGGTAAGGGGAAAGGGGGTCCCCTTTCCTTATCCCTCTAGCATTTTTGAAGGGTACAGATGGAATATCATTGACTAGGAAACTTAATGAGGGAGCTTGAATGCATTCCAATATCCATTTTCTATAGATGGCTGATAGACCTATTCTTTCAAGGCAATCTTGCAAGTATCTCTAACTAATTGTGTCAAAAGCTTTGAAGAAGTCAATTTTCATCAAGTAGTTTTGGATATTTTTGCCTATTTTACACTCACCTAAAAGCTTTTGTAAAATGAGGATGTTGTCTCTAATAGTTATTTCAGGTAACAAGGTTCCTTGAGTAGGATTTCTAACTTCTCTTGGAGCTAACTTTAGCCTCACAAGGAACTTAACAATAACTTTGTATAATGTTATGCGATAGGAAATAGGTTTGAAATCAGATATGGAAGAGGGGCTTTGTTTTTTTGTTATAAGGCATATCTAAGTTTTGTTGACTTGTTTGAGCATTTTTCAGAGAAGAAAAACTCCATGACTGCTTTCGTGAATAAATTTCCTATAACCTTTGATGTTTTCTAAAGGAACTAAGTTGGAAAACTATCAGGTCCTGGTGCTTTTAGTGGATGTAAGTTAAAGAGGACTTCCCTAGCTTCTTGAGCTGTGAAAGGGGTAATCAATGAATCATTGAGAGCTTAACTTTGTGAAGCTTCAAGTACATATTTCACACCAAAACTATATTTGTAATTATTAGCTATTCCCATCAATTATTGGACGTAACTTCTGGCTAGGTTTTGGAAATCACCTTGTTCTGAAATGAAGTTTCCCAGGTTATCTAGCAATTCAACTATTTTATTTATGTTTCTCCTTGAAAGAAGAGATGGGTGAAAGTATCTTGTGTTAGAGTCACCATCTTTTATATTGTTTAATCAAGCTTTTTTCTTTAGTATAAAGTTTTGAAAAGCCAAATCTTCTTGGTACTCTTTCAACCTTTGAGCTTTTACAATCTAAAATCAGTGCTATAAGGGTGGTTATAACAGGTTGCTTGAGCTTCTTCTAGCTTCTACTTATTATTATTGAGGCTTTGATTCTTCTTTTTGACAAAATGTTTAATTGTATTTTTCACTAGCTTTAATTTACCATCAGTTGATACCTTTGCACCTTTTGGTTCCAACATTTACTTATTATCTCCATGAAACCATCCAACTGTGTTACTCCATTAAAGAATTTGAATAGTGCTCTATGCCTTCTAGGTTCAGTTATCTTCTATATGAGTAGACAAGAGTGACCTGAAAACACATTTTCTCTAAATCGTATAAATGATTGCAAGAACATACTAATCTAAACTTGATTTACAATTGCTCTATCTAATTTCTTCCTTATGAGAATTTCTCCTCACTATTTATTTGTCCATTTAAAGAGCCATCCTATTGAGCTTAAACCCACTAAATTCACTAGTTGGAGTCTTAGACTATTGAGCCACATGAGTCATATCATTTGAGAATTAATGAGGTGCATTTCATTCACATGCATAATATTCACATACACACATGAATCATGATTCAAAAAACATTGCAAAGATAGTATATGCACTCAATTGACATATTTTGAGGTATGAAAGATTTAAAATGATTATAATATGATTATGTATTGTTTATGTCTTGAATTTTGGTTTGATGGATTATAATTAGTAATTTCGACTTAATTGTTAAATTGGGAGATTGGTGAATTAATATGTACATTTAGTGTAGGAAAAATGTTAAATGGCAAGATAAGTTGACACATGGCAGTGGAAATAAGTGACACATGGCAGTAGAATTGAGTAACAAAGGGCTTATAGATTGAATGACAAATGACTTAGAGATTGAGTGACAAATGGACTAAGTATTTAAGTGACTTTTGGAAGCTTAAGCAAAAGACATGTAGCTTGTGTACTTGGCAAGTGTCTCAACACTCACCATACACCTTCCCCACACAACATGCACACATGGCGTAACCATCTTCTCTTTTTTTTTGCTACATGCTATCTTCTTCTTCTTCTTACCGTCAACACACATACACAACTCTCATAACTTTGAGTTTTTGCCTAAATTCTGCACTTTACCACTCCAATATTCTATTGTCTTCCTCTTATTATTGAAGCCCAATTCTATTCCCATTTTGTTCTTTGAGTTGTGTTTGCATACTTGGAAGGCTAGGTTAGCTTAATAATTGAGCAAGCGTTTGAACTAAACAAGTAATTGAATTACTGACCTATTGTGACATATATTAGAATAACATTTATGATGATTGTTTAGGAATGGATTGATTGTGATAATGGTGTTTAATGAGTGCTAGGATGCTAATGAATAAATGGATACAATCATGTTCTGTTTTTGTGTGCATGAAAAATAATAGTTTATGATTTGTTGTATGGATGATTTTGAGTTAGGATTTGAGGTGAAATTGATATGGAATTAAGGTATAATTGATGGATTGTTATGAAGGTGTTTATGAATATGGAAAATTGGAGATGTATGTGTATGTGTAAGAAGTGATGTTAATGAAAAAATGAGCAAAGTTTAATGAACCTTAGTTTAATCAAGATGGAAGCTAGATGATCATGTAATGAAGTAGGTTTAAAGGGCATGTAATATAGAAAATTCAAGTGTTTGGTATGTTTCTAAGTTTGATACATTTGTGCATAATTGAGGGAAATAATGTAGTGAATGATCATGGCTTGGTTATTTGCATTATATCGTGATCGTGGCATAGTCCCCTCGGTCGTAGCCTGTTGCACAAGCTTTTGTCACAAGCATGGCATAGTCCCTTATGATCGTGGCCTTAGTTATGGAAAGTTAACTTCAACTTTGTGCATTTGTTGAACCAAATGAGGACAAGTCACTCTAATTTGTTATATTTGGACTTGATTAAGGTTAAGAATGAATCTAGATTATTACTTGATTAATTAGTAAAGAGTTTAATAAGTAATGGATATATGAATAGTGAGGAACATAGGTAAAGAGAATTGGGTAAACGTATGATTGTTGAACTAAGATTGAATCAAGATCTTTGTATAAGAATACATACTCGGGAAAGTCAATTAAGCATGCATCGAAACATGACATATATATATGTGCATGATTGTATATTTATATGATTGAAAAACTTAGTAATGTGTGAAAAATATGTGTATATTGCATGACCATAGGCGTATAAGTTAATTGCCAACATCCAAAAATTGCTGGATCATAAAGGCAATAGCTTATCTGGAGAGTACTGTGAGTTAACCACCACCTAGATGTTTCTCACTGTGATTTATTTATTTTTTATTAAATTTCTATTATTGAATTGTTACTTGTATGATTGGTATAATACCGAACATTGTTGGGCCAAGGAGATTGATACTCGGGACTGTATATAGAAGTGCTTTCAAATTTTATATGTAATGTGGAATGTGTGATCAATTGACTGATGAATTCCAGACATAGATCTGAAGAATTTGATATATGTCATGAGCACATTGAATGAAAAGTATTGAAAGCATAATATGTGAATTTATGTATCTCATTAAATTGATATGCATGATTAGATAAAGGAGTTGTGATCAAGAGAGGTATAAGAACAACATAACAATCAAGTATGCTCATTTGTGAGTAGGTTGAGATTGAACTGGGAACCGAATTCTAAACTCATTCACTAATTTTATCATTTTTTTATTATTTAATTTAATTTACTTTCATTAGTTTAATTTTACTTTTTTTTTGTCAATTTCAACCAAACCCACCCCCATATCCTCAACACTGATTATTTCATTACAAAAAGCGACACATACTCACTGTAGATACGATTCTTACTCACGACTAGTTCAATTTTAGTGTGTAGATTTAGGTTTTATTTTCTGGTGCGTGCCACATGGATCATTAATCAAGCATGACCCAATCAATTTAAGGTTACTAAATTTTCAAGACCAATCAATAGCAAGGAATTTGATGAAAAGAGCCAAGAGGCTTTGTTTGTAATGTGACAAAAGATATGTTCCAATTTAAAATTGTAAGAAGAAGTAACTTCACTTATATTCAGTGGAAGGGGAAGAGAATGCCTCAAATACAATTAATAGGGTAGAAGAAGAGTGAGTTCTTCTTAAACTATAATACTGCAAACAACACTTATTGTATAGGAGGGTTAACCAAAAGTTGTCGCCATTGTATTGTTGTCCTTATAAGATTATGAAGAAAGCATAGGGTAGAAGAAGAGTGAGTTTTGCTTAAGCTATAATACTACAAACAACACTTGTTATATAGGAGGGTTAACCAAAAGCTGTCGCCATTGTTTTATTATCCTTATAAGACTATGAAGAAAGCATTATTAGAAGGAACTACTATACACCTTTTCTTTTGTATGTCCCGATTGAAAAAAGTGTATGAGCAGTGAAGAGCTACTTTTATAAAGCTTCTTTTAACCTTAGTCATTATAAAACATGTTCTACTGACAAATTTGGGAAAAGGATGGTTAAAAGGATTGGGTGTTAGTGCATTGGTTTGATGTCACGAATGAGAGTGCACTTTTGAGTACCTATTTGAGCTCTATAAGCAGCTTCTATAAACTAACATTGTGGATAAGAAATTAAAGGAGAGGAAATGGTTTCAAATTGAAAATGAGGATGGAGTTGTTGTGGTAGATTTAAAAAGAGGAAAAAAAACAAATTCAATGTCATTATTTTGTATTGTCAATACTTAAAAATGAGTTGTTTAAATAACAGTTAAGCCTAATAGCTTAGATAGGAGTGGCAATAGGTCAGGCCGCGGATGCTCCCACTTAGGTCCAAGACTCGATTGGCCTGGAGGCATCCAAGCTCGAGCTAAAGCCAGAGCCTGATTGAGCCTTGACAACCCAAGGCTCGACTTAGCCCAACCCAACCTAAATTTTTGTTTTAGACAGGGACGAGTCAGGCTTAGATAGCTACAGTCCGACTTGATTTTTTAAAAAGAAAAGAAATTAGGCTTGTCTTAAGACCCAATCAAACTAGTCCTAACCTATTCACTTAAGGATTGACTGGACCCGAATTTATTTGCCACCATTAAGCTTATAAGATGCATGTCTATCTTATATTGGTTATCCTTGTATTAAAAATATTATACATAGAATCTTTTTGACAATAAATATTTTCAGAAGTTGTTACTCTCTCTCATTTTCTCTCTATAATTTGTTGAGGTTTCTTCCCTCCTTCTACTTTCTCTATCTGAGTGTGATTGATTTCCTTAATTCATATTTCTGAAATGGCATCCTTTATAATTTACGGACGAATACATACTATATAAACTCATATACATGAATATGGGAAGTATGACACCCAGAACATTGTGTAAGAAATGCAAGATAAAGATGGGACTCGAGTATACAGGCAGCATTTTGCAGTGCAGGTATCGAGCATAAGATGGTAATTACAATGATAGCGTTTTTGCAGACAAGTGTTGGGAATGGTGGGGTTAGCTGCTATTGTCACTGTGATTCTCGTGAATAGGTCAACAAACTCACAAAAGTTTTCTGGTCTATATTTACTCCTACTAGGTGTTGCCATCAAACCGCTCTATGCTATTAGTGGTCCTATTCCAATTTATGTGAGTGAGCTGGACAACCTGTGTATGTCTCCAATCTGAGACTTGAGTACCATTCACCACTCATAACTGAGGTTAGCCTAGAAACTATTTGTTACTATATAGGAAGAACTTAAATAACATTAAATCCATAAAAATGATGGTTATATGGTCGACTCCACACCTTCAATGCAATTCTTCAATTATTTCATCTCTTTCTTCTTTGATAAAGATGCTTTACAGAGATGGAGGGATAGCTTCATGTTTTCATTAAATCAACTATAAACATCTTTATTTTTAAACTTTGATGTGAGGTTTCAGTTTTAACTTTTTAACAATTTAGTTGATGAGTTATTTATTTGAAGCAATCAACAGTAAACAGATACCATTAAATAAATAAAATGATTATCTTCTCAAATTCTTTTTCTTAAACCACTACAACAAAGTTGACCATTGGCTATGAAAAAATTGTAGCTAAAGGTAGAAAAACCATCACTAATAGTAATTGGTGATGATCTAGTTTTGTCGCCCAAAATGTCACTAAATCTCTTTAGCTGAAAATTATAGGCGACGTTTTGTGCTAATTGCCGCTAATAGTTTTTGGTTAAGTTTTATTTTCGTAGCAAAAAACTACTAGCAACTTTTTGGGAAATCACTGCTAATTGGTTTGGTTACACTCATTTTTTATACCTAAAAACTAGTAGCTACATTTCTAGAAACATAGACACTGTTTTTTAGCTACGTTTTCAAGATTTTAGCTACATTCCCAAAAATATAGCCTAATTTTTTTAGATATAATTTTGAAAATGTAGCCAAATGTTTTTAGCTACGTTCTATAAATGTAGTCAAATTTTTTATCTATATTTTAACAAAATGTTATACCATTTTGGAATAAATTATTTGTTACATTTTAATCCATATCATTGTATATAATGGATTGATATATTTTTATTATTAATTTACAAAAAGTTAATTTGAAGCATTGTATATAAAAATATCATTAAATTTCTTCGTAAAAAAGATTTTAATTACAACTTCAACAATTTTTATATATAAAATAATAAATATAGACACTAGTTTACAAATTATAAATGTTGAGATTACAAAAAAATTTACAACATGTTGATGAGCCTGTTATAATCCAAAAAGCTTAATTGAAGTTAAAATATTGTGATTATTAAAACAATATTGCATAATTAAAGTAAAAATCAAATAACTTTACCATTTAGATATAATCACTCAACTATCGCATTTTCTTTAATTCTATAATCCAAGAAACAAGTATTAAATTTAAATTATAATACAAACAAGAATTAAAAGAAAAAAGTATAAGAGATGTGATTAATACCATTCACTTTCATATTCACTGCTATTATAATTCAAACCAAGTACTTTTCTGAGGTACTTATCATACTTGGCTAACTTTTTTCAAGTATATTGTAATTCAACCTTCATTGTCCTGTTTTCCTCTTAAAGTTGTTGAAGGCATGTGGATCTTGATGAGGTTAAAACATTTGGCTCAGGGCTAAATCCAAGACTTTTGATATGACCAGAACATGTACCAAGCACGGCATTGTAAATGTCTTCTACATTGACCTCATTCCCCTCAGACATTGATTTCTGCAACAAATCTTGCCTTTTATTCTAAAATTACAAAAACAAAACCAATATTCAATGCCTCTTATATTTATATAGTTATTTTTCGCTTTTTCTGACATCCACCTTTGACCTTCCTTATAGTAAATGACTTTGTTTAATGTAATCTTATCATACTCTTGTCCTTGTAGTTCTCGCTCTGTTTTATGAAAGTCAAGGCAAGATAAATAATATACTTTTTATTGATATAATTATAACTTGTAAACAAAATGCATGTTCAATATTGATACTTTATAGATAAGATAGTGAATTTAACAATTATCGTGAATAATAATCCTTTGAGGATCAATGTGTCAATTTTTTATATAACTAATATAGCTTTCTAAAGAAAGATTTTATGGAATAAATTTCCAAGAAATTTGATCGATTTATGGTTAATGATGAATAGATAAAGCAATTTCCTTATAGTTTAGCTTATTTTGGTAAGTCAATCAGTTTTTGTCACTCTTATATAGAGGTTAATAATTTTCTCAAAGGCAAAACTATTAAAGCCCCTTTTAGATTCAACAATTATTTGCTCAACGTTCTAGGTTATACAATAACTATTAATTATGAAAGGAATGTAAAAGGAATTTTAGGTTTATCAGGCATTCATATTCATGCAAAAATTAAAGGTATCAAAGAGGAACTTAAGCTTCTTAATAAGTCTCTCTTTCTACATACTAAAGCATCTATAAGTCAAAATGAAGCAGGGATGAGGACTTCTGTAACAGAACTTTCATCGAACACTAGAGAGGCTAACCTCAAACAAGCATGCACGGTGGTAAAGAAAAATCATTCCATTCTAGACCAAGAAAGAAGAATCAAAACCCATTTTCGAAACAACAAAATGAAGGAAAGCAGCACATAAAAACCCACCTAGAGAATCTCTAGAACGCTAAAACCTATAGAATCCATTTGCCTTATATCTCCATAGAATGCAAGCGGAACACAAACAGTAAATAAGGTGGACGATTGACCTAGACGAACGAACAACTGGAGATGAAGTTGACGAAGATGGACAACATGCTAGGCTTCTAGAATGCAAAAAGTAGAGGGAAAAATGAAGAACACGAAGACAACTTTGTCATTGGGTTAAAAATGACATGAAAACGAGGTTAAATTATGAAGATCTATGACCAATATTTAGTGATGATTCTAGGAAAACATTGCCAAATTTAGAGAAACATTTTCAAAGGGTTAACAATTGGCAATTATTTATGAAAAGCCTCACCAAAGAAATGCGTATATGGAGACAATTTACAACAACACTTTGCAATGATTACATAATTCTTCACTAATGGTTTTCCAATTATGACAATTTAGAAACAATGTTGCAAAATTCTAACCAAATCATTGTAAAAGGCTAACCATTTTGCGAAGATATAGTAGATGCATCACAAAAGACTAGCCATTTGGTGACATTTTTCCTGAAGTGCCGCCAAAGTCTAAGGCTTTGGCAATGATTTATAGAATTGTCAAAAAATCTTATCACATATGTATACATATATTTAACAAATTTTATGTAATATAGAAACTCTATAAAATAGTATAAAATTTGTATATAATAAATAGAGTTTTGTGACACCACATAAATTTCTTAAATCATATGTTTTAAAATAGAAAAATAAAACGTATAAATCTATATAATATTAATTAATTTTGAGTTTATAGTTTTATAAATTATTGAAATGATACTGCTGTTAGATAAATTTATTTTTAGACTTACAATTATTGCCAATAATATTAAATTTGATTTTTATGAATTTGATATTAATATTTAATATTCATTTCCATTTTTTACTATGTTGTAATTATTTTTAAAATATATTGTAATTAATATAATTATATATAGGAATTAATATAATGATATATAAATTTGTAGATAATAATTGTAATTAATATTATAGATGTTTAAACATTTCCTCTTTTGTCGATGGTTTTAAAAATCGTCACAAAAAGTTGACCTTTATTGATGGTTTTTGTATTCTTCGCCAAACGTGAAGCCAAAACCACATCGTTTTAACAAATTGAAAACCTAATTACCTAAAGACATGATGAAATCACCGTTGTCATCCTATCTTCCTCTTCCTAGCTGCGATTAAGTTTTTAACAGCTACATTGTCTGAGTTCTTAGCTTGGTCTTCTTCTTCGGTATGTGTCTTCATCTTCATCACCAGTGTGCATCTTCGCTTCATCTCCACACGAGGGTTTTGGTTTTCCAAGTAATTCATTTCCACAATACCTATAAATAGTGTCTTAGACTTCATCTGGGTAAGTTTAAACCTTGGTAGTCCCTACATGTGTAACTATTTTTCATTTAATTTTCATCAAGTTGTCTCATTTAATAGACAAAATTAACATTGCTAGAATATTGGAAAAAACTTTTTGAATTAAAAAAATGAAAACAAAAGTATATATTGATAGTGATATGGGGATCAAGGAATTTGAGGTTGAAAATTTGTAAGGAAGTGGGATATTTATGTGCATGAATGATTAGTCTAGATCTATACGATCATTTCCTCACCATTGTTTCTTATTTCCAATGTTTCTATTGTTTGTTATAAGTTCAGGTTTAAGATGTTCTGTCTAGTTGATGCTTCTAGCTATAAATAAGCATTGTATTTATACCCATGTTCAAAATTAATACATTGATTGATCACAACCATAAAGATAAGTAGTTACTTTTACCTTGATTGATAAGCATCTCTGTATTAGATTTGATGATAGAAGACTTAAAAAAGTTATATGCTCTATGTTATATAATTCGGTAGTGTATTTATGTAAGCTATATTTATAATAGACAATGTTTAAAAGTACTAATTATGTGTGTAATAGAAACTTTCTTTTCTTATGTGAGTAGGTTATAAATTAAACTTCAACTAGTTATACTGACTTATTGATATCCATTAATAATGTTAGAAGTGTGTCAAATTTGAAAAGAGCACTCAAATAAGAAGTCTTGTGGCATGTGCTCTGGGTTTTATTAATCTTTAAGGATGAGTGGTAAATTTAGAATGTTCTTGTGTAGGGGATTTTTAGTTGGCTAAAAAATTAAGTTTCAATGATCTTTTCTTCTTCTGTGAATATTTTGTTAATTGCATATAACTTTGTACAATTTTTTGTTTCCTTATTTAATTGTATACTTTTGTTTTGTATTGATTATATCTATATCATGTTTTTATTTCTTTTTAATTTTTAGAATAAAACTATTAACATAAAATCATTACAAAATGTCGACGTGTAAAATAGTTTTTTATGGTGAAAATGTGCTCTGATGGGAGGTATCTAGCAGAATTCTCCCTACTGAACAACAAATCAATGCACAACAAATATGCTCACTGAAGTCTAATCACCACTTGCCTTCAATGACTGATCTTCTTCTTCAAGTTCTTTTGTATCATTTGAGTTAGCTCTCTTTCTTTATTATTTGTATCTCATTTTCTATTAAGAAGCTATTATATGAACATGTGATTTTATATACTAATCTAAACGTGTGATTATATATATTATGTGTTGTGTAAAGCTTGCTCAAATCTTAAAGAGAACATAAATGAAAATAAAGGCAGTGGCAATATCCCGATGGTCCATATAGGATTAGGCAAATTGGTAGTTTTGAAACAGTCATCGATTGTGAAAACTATGTCTGTTTATTCTGATGATGATGGAGTCATTCAATCAGGTATGCATGTGTCCTTATATCATTTGATTTGGCTTTGTAATTTTTTAGGATTTAATTTTGAAAAGAATTGTTAAGAAATTAAAGTGATTGTTCTATACTATTTACGTCTTAGGTGAAACACATGGTACATACGGATCATATAATTCTCTATTTCATATTACTGGAAAATTGTTTACTGTATCTTTTGCTAGTTTAGTTAAAGCTAAGAAGTTATTGGAAGAGGGTGTTAATAAACCAATTACTGGGGAAAGATCTTTGTTGTTTCAATTGATGTCTTCAAATGTGCAAGGAGCCTTCTTGAGAATCTAGACATAGAGAATTCCTTTGCCTTATCTATAGACATGTCACTTGGAATCTAGAAAATAATCATATCTTTTTCTCTTTAATAAGATATGCATGAAATTCATTATCTTTTTCTCTTTATTTATTTTTTGTCTATAAGAACCATATATCATTATATTATATTAGTTACCATATATCATTATTTATTGTTTTCTTAAGAATCATATATCATTATATTAAAAACTTCATGTTAAAACAATTTGAAATTTTTATGACATCATATAAAATTGTCGAATCATATAATTTGAAAGAGAAAAATAAAAATTATAAATCTATTTAATATTAATTAATTTTGACTTTATAGTTTCATAAATTTTTGAAATGATTTGACATTGTTAGCTAAATTTATTTTTAGACTTAGAATTATTTTCAATAATATTAAAATTTTATTTTACTAATATGATACTTAGTTACAAAATGATGAAGTCAAAGTTAGTGAATTTTTAATTATAAATAAGAGAGATAATTTTTTCATTTAAGCATTTGATGATGAATTTTATAATCGTCTTTACTGAATCATTGCCAAAAGCTTGTCATTTAGAGGCAATTTTTACAAACTTCGCCAAGGATTAACCCATTGATGATGATTTTCAAAAATGGTTGCCAAGAAAAACTTAGGGGCTGTTTGGTTTCATTTTTTTTGTTTTTGGTTGTCGTTTTCAAAATAAAAGAAACAGTGCGTTAAAACTTGTTTGGTTGAGGATATTGCCATTTTTCATTTTCAAAAACAAGAAAACCGTAACCACTTTGTGAAAACCAAAAAATAACGTTTTCGTATGTTTTAAAACAAGTTTTCGTGTATTTTTAAAACAAGTTTTCAACTTCCCTGCGCTGCCTGCGTCTTCAGCTTCTTCCACGAAACTGCATCTTCTGCTATCTTTTGCAGCTCATCACATAACTCAATTTCCAGGTTTGTTTTCAAATGTGGTTATTTGTGTTTTCTAACCCATTGCTCGACAAAGATTACTATTATTTACATTGAAACATACACACGTCCATCACCTTCTCTTCTTCGTATTTACACAAGAAACCACACGTCCATTGCCTAGCTTCTTTCTGCTTACTGCATAACTTATAAACGTAACAGTAATGTAGAGAATTATGCTAGTTGAAATGGGTATTAGTTATGGAAAAGTTTTGGCAAACACTACTGTTTATAGGTCTTAGAGGCTGTAGGCTGTAGGTTTCTTCAGCTTTCTATTACTACATGTGGAGCATGAAATCTGACACTAGAGAGAAACCTCTTTTTTGGATACTATAGTCAAACCATTTTATTTTTGTAAAACTAATCTCTTTAACTAAAATCTCGTTGATTATTACTCATAAAGTTGTAATCAGTTCCCAGTTGACAGACTTTACTGCCAAGTAATCTTCTTTATCTTTGGAATGGTTCTCATGCAAGGATTCAGTTCTTTCTCTCTTCCTACTTTTAAGCTCTAGGCTATGGGTGGTTCATCACCAAGTTTCGAGTTTATGCATTGGGTGATTCGATCAACTTCCAAACCTGTAATATCCAAGTATTTATCTAATGAGTTCATCGTTCACACATCTAACATTCACAGATATCCATCTCTAAAGCTAATTTTGACAACAGTTCAAGTTAGCATGTACCTTATTTTAAACACAGCTTGGACTTGTTTGTCACGTTTTAGAGAGGAATTCATCGTCTTTGATGAGAAGAAGACATCTCTTTCTCCAATGTCTTCAGATTGTAAGCAAGGAGTTATTCCCAGGTCTCATTTTCAATTTTTCACGCTAATTGTCGAGTATATTTTGATGTTAATTTGTATACGAACTGGACGTTAATCAAGTTTGAGAATGAGTGACGGATTGGAGAAACGTCTAAAGGCTCTTGAATTGGATTGGGACCATTATTGCTT
>JANIIA010000005.1:20079615-20097611 GCA_027478495.1 Erythroxylum alaternifolium
CTAGGAACATTTAGGAATAATACATAAATGCAATATGAATCTCATAATTATAATCTCATTATAATTTCATTTGTAATGTACAATTATTCCATGGACTTTATCATATACATCTAAACATGTACAAGATAAATAATGCCTTTAAATAATTTGTCACTAGCTACAACCAAATCGATTGGCTATAGGGTATAAACCAACATGTTGAACATTACAAAAAAAATTCAATTCACCTAAGAACTTTCTATTTAGTGATGTATTGATAGAGAAGAAAATTAGTAACAATAAGAATCATGTAGTCAGGTTACTTGATAGAGTAAAGTCTATCATCTCCAGTCATAATTGTGCACATAAACTTTCTTTTTATTTAGGTGTAATAGTATGAAATTTGAATTCTTATTCTAATTCGAGCCATAACTGTCCAAGGAATCTATTGATCCTGCTAAATTCAACCATCATCAAGGTATCGGAAGAATATCGAGCGTGAACACTATGGCACTTAAATTAGTTACGTATCTTCATATATAGGGTATGCTTAAGAAAGGATAAATTATATTTTAATTTGAAACTTTCAATTTTATAATAATATTCAAAATTATGAATTATATAAATAACGAAGACACAAATTGGATTGCAAATATAGTCTATTGTTCACTTTACCATTGACGTTACTTACGTGGAGTGCCACATAATTTATTCAATACTGATTTGTTAAACATCTGTTATAAATTAATTGAAAATGATTTGATTTTCTGTTAAATACAACCAGTTTAATTGGAGCAACAAGTTTTCAAGAACTGTTGGAACATTTAATTTTTTAAGTAGAGGAGTCATTTTCTTTTCTCTAGTAGTGTTCGATCAATTATGTATTAATCAATAGGGTTAAATTTGTTGGATCTCCTATGGTTTTACATACTATCAAAATGATTTCTGACATTTAAAAACTATCAATAACTTCTCTATGATTTTGTTTTTGTAACATCCACAACTATAAAGCGTAGTAACCTTCTCACTCATACTTGTCTATGCCACGCTTGTACCTACTACAACTACTACTGATGAAACCATGACCCCCTCTTCCCCTAAGCAAGCTAATGGGCCACTGGTGAACCAAAATAAAACTCCTAATGCAGTGCCTCCTAAGCCTTGTTTAATTTAGAAGTAGGTTGTGAGTGATGCCACTAAAATCAACTTAGAATATTGCCCTCCTTTAATGAAAGGTGACAACTCGTTTAATTTGAAATGTTAAATCACTGTCATAATTCTAGTTATGCAAGGCATTATGAAGCAAACTAGATGGCAACTTGAGTATTAGAATGTGGATTGTATTGTCCTAACTTGTTTAAGGATGCCTATGAGTATGTAACGCAATTTTGATAGATGCCAAAGAGTAAGGAATATTTCAAAGAGAGATAAGATGTCCCTTTCTAACATCTTAAAGGTTAAAGTCTTTATTGTATAGGGATTGGATTTCATAGGACCTTTCCCATCTTCCATAGGGAATACTTACATACTTATTAAGGTAGATTACGTCTTAAGATGGGATAAAGCAACAAAAAGTCCAACTAATGATAGTAAAGTGGTATAAAAATTTATCAAACGAATATTTAATAGATTTTGAGTTTCGAGAGTGATCATAAGTGATGAAGGAGGACACTTTTGTAGTAAATCATTTGAAGCTCTTCTTAGGGTGTATAGAGTCTATCATTGATTGCTTTTATATTGATGTTCCTTATGGTATTATAAGCTGATTAGGATATAAATTTGCGTAGGTAAAACCTAGGTTGTGATATCCTTCAATTCATTGTTTGAATTAGGAAATTTTTGTTTTTATAGTTTATTCATTATTTTATATTTATTAAATTTTATAAGCAAAAGTTTGAGATTCCATACATGATTCATGAATCAAAATTCATGAGATGATGTATATTTTGGTCATAATGTGAATAAAGAGGGTTGAGTGTGAGCTATTTGAGAGAAAGTTAAAAAATCTTCTTACATTAGGGTAAAACCAATCAGGAGAGTTCACAAAGTGAATTAAATCTTTGAGTAAGGAACTGCTATTAGTCTAAAATGTAATTCGTTAATAGAGATGAAAGTGAATATAGTAAAGTTCTAAAGGAACCTGACCTAAATTTAGTTAATTTATAGTTTGGTACATGCTTAATTGATTCTTTGCATTAGTATTTAGATTTATTTATTTATTTATTTTATCTACCAATAAGGATTTAATCTTATTAAGTTTATGAGTAGTGGGTAGTTAACCAATAATCCTTGTAGGATGGACCTACACTTTCTAATGTTAATTACGACAATACCATGTACTTGTGGCGAAACATGGACCAATAGGTCACCTAAATCATTTGATACTTCAGGGTTAGCTTTAGTGGTTCTTGGAATGGGTTCATCTAAGGGTTCATCTAAGGGAACATTTGGTGATGGATATATGACTATTGGAATGGGTATACATGTAGTTGCTAGAATCGGTGGACCTTTGACTTACTTTAAACCTACCTCATCATAATCATCACAATTACCTCAACTGGAATATATATTGCAGGGTTAGTAAGAGCACAATTTTGGATAATTCTCCCCATCCATATAGGCTTTTACCGTCTTTATTTTCTATTTGCAATTTCACCTATCAAGTTCCTAACATCTTTATCATTTCATTATAGCCATAAACCATCTTCAAATGAATAATATAATAATTTATAGTTGTAATTACTGTAGGATTTCGATTATGCATCACAAATCAAAACATATACAACAAAAAATAAAATGAAACCCAGAAAATACATAATCAAACATGTGCCATTAGATGTAGTAAATCAAAACATGAATAAGATGTGTGTACCTTTCTTAATAATCTCGTTCATTCTTTAATCTCTTCACCACATTGGGTTAGCGTAAGCCACAACAAACAAGCTAGATTGTCTGTAATGTAGTCCACACAAAGATAGAAGAAATAAAACTTCAAGGAAATGGTAGAACACACACAAAAGTGCTAGCTATTGATGTGTGTTCTTAAGAAAATGTTTGTAGAGAGCAAGAGAAGATGATAAACACTTCACCAAAAGTCTCTCAATTTTCACACAACATTTACACAAAAATTGTTGTTTTTTTCACCCTTTGGCCTTCCTCTAATCCCTAACATCAACGGAGAGAGTTAGTGGGATTAAATGGTCATTGATCCAACTTAATATGTGTGAAAATGTTCACCCTTTCTTGAAAGGATAATTTTGTCAACTTGTTTATTAAAAGGTAATTTTGTCATCTTACCTAATAAGCAAGATTCACATGTGTCATATGATTCACAATCAAATGACCACAAACTACCACACTTGTGTAGCACCCCACTCCCGCAAGACATGTGCCCGACATCTTGGGTGATATCTGAGTCCGTGCCCCGCGAGGGTGGCATGCTAGAGCACTCAATCATTCAAAATTTGGTATCATTTTTTTAACAAAATAACAACAAACATATAGGAAAATAATAACCAATTTGGGCCCACTTTCATTTATAAACATTTTCCATCAACATAATACAATCAATAGAATTTCAATAGCCAATTGGGGCCCAATTACAAATACAAAACACTTTAGTCATAATATCTTTACATTCCACCATAAAAACCATTGTATACACATTATACAAAAATTTCAGAATACATTATTTTACAGAAATTAAGGAATACAAATTTATAAAAAAATAGGAAAATACTAATGCAGACGCGAACTGATCCCGACCTCTATCCCTTACTCGAATGCTGTAGGGATACTCCTGTTTTTTTAACGGGGTATTCTTCTGATCCTGAAAAAAATATTTGCAAATTTTGGCTGAGTTTTGCAAACTCAGTGAGTGACCATCATCAATGGCTCACCCAGTCACATAACACATAAATCACATTCACAACATTTCATATTTTGCAATCAATACAATAAATCATTCGTATTATGCATATGCAATGTGCATGAGACCCACTTTTTATTTATTACTTTGTTGTGATCGAGTGCCTAAACTGTCCCATATAGGGCTCATTGATAACTGTCCTATACAGAAGCAAGGATAAAGGGTTGAAACAATATTCATAAACTTACTCGGACGTTCCATTGGGGATAAAATTATTGAGAATAAACAGCACATAAATGCATATTTATGCCATTTTCTTAATTATTCATTAAAATGACACTGAAAACAAATTTAATTAATGACAAATACCTAATGTTGGATTTTTTGTACATAAATGATAGAAAGAAGAGTGAGCAGAGATGATGAGAATAATGAGATAAAAGGAAACGACGTTAACTCACACACTTGCATTAACTTATCAGAACAAGGCCTTATATAAGGCTTTATGCATAGTGGCCAACATGGGTCACAAAAGCTTTAATAAAAAAACTACCCACTACTATCGTGACTCAACAACTTAGAAACACTTTACTGACTTCTTAAAGACTCGGACAACTAAATAACCTGGCTAAACATGTGACATAAATTAAACTAATTCTTAACAGCTAGGAAAAGAAGATCAAAGAAATATGATAGACCAGTAGGCCATATGGTCATAAGAACAGTTTGCCCTTTATTGCATGCACCATTGCTCCATAAGGACAATCACTCCTACTCTTCTTGCAAGACCACAAACCAGAGCCTTGTCCATCCAACACACCCCCATGAACCCTAACCCCATGTACATTCTGAAACAAAAGCCAAGCTTCTGCAGTACCTGGATTCCTCCGATCACCAGAAGGAGCCACAAGAGTGCCTGCGAGATGTAGCTTGATATTACTCTTGCATTGTCCACAAAAAGCTACACTGCCCAACAAGAACCTTCCCTGTGGAACATATATGGTGACATGCTTTATGGAGCTACATGCTTCAGTCCATGCAGCGAGGAAGGCACTTGTGCAAGGATTTTTTAATGAAACATGTAGGCTTATCTGTGTATAATTGTGTATAAAGGTTATCATATAAAGTTGAGCCCAATTAATTAAAGTGATCTAGTATGGTCATTGTATTTTGGGCTTTATGTATCTATTTTAAGTATGGGCTTTATATGTATAGAGACTGGGTTTATAATTTCTAGTTTTATGATGGGTTAAACTAGTAATTATATTAGGGTTTTACCCTAATAAAAGGAGTTATGGTCCCCAAATTAAACGTACACATTCTTCTTTTCTGATATCCCATCATGATAGAGAAAACAGAGAATTAAGAAAAAACTCTAGAGAAAAGGCTACGTTCTAATTTGAAAGACAAAACTGCAAGACTCCAGTGCAGATTTCACAATGGATTCATGTATACTTCCACTTTAATTAATTCTTGAAGATTTGATATGAACAAATCCTAACTTTAAGGGGATTAACAAAATATAACAAGGGGTATGAGAGCTTTGTTCATAATTGGGTCATCAAAAATGATTGTTTTATTTTGTATTCCATATGATTGGAGTATATTTTGTTCCTTTTCTTTGGATCTGGTTATTGGCATATACGAATACGTGTCTTTATATCTCATGATTTCAGATTTGGTTATTTCATACTTATATATGGTTTAAACTCTTTGATTTTAAAAAAAACACCGAACGAATCGTCTTCTATTTTGTAAAGCCTTTAACGACTTTCAAGAACATTTCATGACTTTCCAAGAATGTTTCTGTTGTCTTAAGACGTTCTGATACACAAGATCTTCAGAAGAGGCGAGTGTAGAGCATACTTGTCATCATACTAAGACAAGATAAAATATTATAAGACTACGAGTTTTCAGGAAAGAGAGAGAGACAAGCATCTTATAGTTTAAAGAACATATCTGTTTTAGCATCTTAGAATTTAAAGCTTTAGTTTTGACCTTTGGATAATAACCTAAAAAAGTCAACAATAAAACAGAAAAAAAATTTAAAAGCTTTATGCATGCTGTGTGTTTCAGAATTTAAAGAAAGACTAGCAATAATCCTAAAGTTTAGCATCTTATAAAGTTTTAAATTCATACTTATTAGTATACATGTTACGGATTAATATTATGAGGGATGAGTTTTGGGGTTTTAAATTTATAATTTCTGATTTGATTTGTAAAATTTTGACTCAAATATTGATTTGAGTTGACAGGATTGTCAATGTCATAGCATCAAGAAATTGGAGCTATGACTGTTGGCCCCAAGTCTGGTTCCTATTTCGTGGAGAAAAGGCGCAAAAATTAGGAAAATTTTAAATAAAAAAATATATAATTAACATCAAGATAAAAAGAATTCAATTTCTTAGTGGGAGTATAAACAATTAAACAAACAAACAATAAAAATAAAACAAACAAATAAATAAATAAATAATTTTGCAAAAGTCACAGGTGTGACTATAAAAAGTCACAGCCATATATAGTCACACCATGAGAACAAAACTCATGGCCATAAGAGGGAGCACGATCGCGACTTTTAGAGAATAGTGGGATTATTGCGATCGTGCACTTTCCTGCAACACACTCTTACTTCAATTCTTCATAACTTTCAATTCCGAAATTTAAAAATTACAAACTTTATATCGTTAGAAATCTAAGAGAAAGAGCTACAACTTTCATGAAGAAAATTTTATCTAATTCTGCCCAGATCAACACAGTTTATTCATTGAAGTTTCAGAACACATTTTCATTCCTTTTTCCTTTCTGCAATCTATAAAAACTACTACCTATATCAAAAGATCCTAATCCAATAAACACAATCCATACACATAAGACTCTGAACAAAACAGACTCTCCACCCTTCAATTTACTTAAGAAGAATTTATCCAAAAACCATTAAACAACTAACAATTTATTTCGAACACAATAACATTAATAGAAAAGAAATTTTATACACATATACAAAAGAAGTTCTTTTATTCATTTCTCAACAAAGCAAAGTTTCATCTCTCAGATGTTACAAGGTTTATACATAACTTCAATTACATATTAATAGTCAAAACAGTAGCATAATCTAAAAATACAACTTGAATGCTCATACTTGACATACTTCTAAAGTACCAAAAGGTTCTGAACTAACTTAGTTACAAAAATAAAAATTCTTGGAGTCAGCCAAAGTTTTTGCAAGGTTTAACGTTGATCTGCTATTTCTTCACCTAAGGAGTGGAAAAATTGTGGGGTGAGCTGGGAAGCTCAGTGGTTAATATGTTTATAGCCAGTGATAACGAACTACACGCACAATCAAGTATATATGTATATATTCATTGCATTTTAGACTTAGCAAATCACACTATCCAAATTCTAAATTTTGAGAATTTACATAGACATGAATACATCATCACATAAATCAGATCATACGCTTCATTTAATAATCACAAAATAACACTCAATTATGCTTCATATTTCAACAAATTAAGATGCAATGCACAAATATAATGGCTCGAGAGAATCCCATAAAACAGAATGGCGAAACTGAAGTTTACACTATGAATAGAATGAGTCCATTTTTCAGGGCTCATATACCATAAGCGGGTAGCTAGGAAAAGACTTTAGGTCAACGTGCACATGACAAACAAAATAGTATCTCTCTTACCCACACAAGCAAAATTTCCAAAGCTTACATATTCCATATCATACTCATACTTTCATGCTTTATGCTTTTCTTCTGTTCATTTATATCAAATATAGCAAAATCTTTCAAAGTAAACATAATAACAAATCACAGTGCATTTTTTCCACATTCATAATGTTTCAAGACAAGCAATATACACACAAAATCAAATAATACAGTCCATCATCACAAAAACTATAAACATATTACCCACCTATTTACTTGTAACTTCAAGATCAAGTTTGTTCTTCTTCTTGCTCTTAATTTCGAAGTTCTTGGTTCCCTTCAAATAAACATATTTTCATTCAATCAACATACACGAATAGAACTTCCATAAAGTTATATTCTTCAAAAAAAAGCTTAGACTTAATCTACTCTTTGTTTATCTAAGCTAGAAGAACTAAGATCTAATTAAAGGTTCATAAAAATCTAAGAACATAAATCTCTTATTCCTCTTCTTTCTCTCTTAATTTTTAGCACATAACCTATTTTTTCCACTTCCTTCTTCTATCAAAATAAGAAGAATAATAAAGGTTACCTAAAAACTCTGCTGAATATTCTTCTTCCTCTTCTTTCTCCTTGCTCTTTTCTTTCCTTCTTCTTCTCCTTTCTATACTTCAATTTTCTCCTTCTCTTCTTCTAGTTTCTTCTACAACTTTCTCTCTTTTTCTTTCTTAATATACACGACTCTTTTCTCTTCTTTTCTTATTAGTTTAAAACCAACTTTTATCTTTCCAAGCTTACCCTTCCTTATTAATCTAATTCCTTCTAACTTCTTAACTTAATTCTAACTTTTTCTTTTAATACATGCAAACACATATACCAACTCCAAAATTTCTAATACAATAATTCAAATTTTTATCTCATGCTTGCAAATTTATTAAAATTAGCATTTTTACCTGAGTCTACAAACAGGTGTGGATACTTCTCCTTTATAGCTTCCAAAGATTTCCATGTTGCTTCCTCCCTTGAATGGTTCCTCCATAAAACTTTAACCAGTTTCACGGTCTTGTTTCTCAAGACCTTTTCCATTTGAATCTAGAATCACTATTGGTTGTTCTTCATAAGTAAAATCCTCCCTTAATTGAACCTATAAAGGTTGGACTAGTGAAGGATCCGATCTATATCTCCTTAGCATTGATACATAGAAGACATTGTGAATCTTGGATAACTCTAGAGGCAAAGTTAACTTGTAAGCGAGAAGCCCAATCTTCTCAATAATCTCATAAGGGCCTATGTAACTGGGACTGCGCTTACCCTTTTTACTAAATCTTAAGACTCCTTTCCGTGGTGAGGCTCTAAAAAATACTTTGTCTCCAACTTTATATTCCATCTCTTTCCTATGTGCGTCTATATAGCTCTTCATCCTGTCTTGAGCTGCCTTGAGTCTCTGTTTCACCAATTTAATCTTGTCAACTATAGCTTGTACCAACTCAGGCCCTAAAAGTTTTCTTTTACCTTCCTCATCCGAACAAATAGGAGTTCTACACCTCCTATTACACAAAGCTTCATAAGGTGCCATTTGAATTCCTGAGTAGTAGGAATTATTATAAACAAACTCAATTAAAGGCAAATGATCATCCCATGAGCCTTTGAAGTCCATTACGCATGCTCTTAACATTGCTTCCAATGTCCTTATTATCTTCTCTGATTGATCGTTGTCATTCTGTGAATAAAAAGTTGTGCTAAAATACAACTTAGTTCCCAAAGCCTCTTGCAAATTTTCCCAGAATCTGGATGTGAATCTGGGATCCCTATCTGAGACTATAGAACTTGGAATCCTATGAAGTTTAATTATTTCATCTATGTATTTTTTGACTAGGGCATTCAAAGAATTTGTCTATCTAATTGGCAAAAAATGTGCTGACTTGGTTAGCCTGTTGACACACCAAATATTTTCCAACATACTCTACAACATCTTTCTTCATTCCTCTCCACTATAAGTGTTCTTTTAAGTCTCTATACATTCTGGTGCTCCCCAAATGCACTGCATATGGAGCATTGTGTGCCTCATCAAGAATTTCATCCTTCAACTCTCACAAAGATTGAGGAATCGTCTAGGTCACTCACCAATGGCTTCCGAGCTAATGCCTGGAAGTCTCGGCAACGTCTGTATGCTGACGTTCCAACTGTGCCTCTATAACAAAGCAAATATACACACATTACAAATTGATCAATCAAAATGTATAATAATGCACATGCAAGAATTAAATGCATACTATGCATGTTCATGACGATCCCGGTGTCAATCAGAAATTTAATCCAAAAATTAATCCTTTAATCGGTCCACTTAATTTAGGGTTTAATCTAATTTCCCCTAAAATCTCAGAAAAATCTCAAATTTGGTATGGAGAGGTAGAGGACTATGTTAGAAGTCCAACGCTTTGAGAATGAGGTCAATCGGAGGTCGGATACAAAAGTTATACACAAAAGAGTGGAGGGGGTCAGATTAAAACAAAATAAAACAAAAAAATCAAAACGGCTGCGTTGCAAGTGCCCTCTGTTGGCCGAATTCCCCTTCATCTGAAACATATACACTTCCAAAACACATAACTTCTCGCATAGATCTCCAAAATTTACAAATTTGGTATCAATGGAAAGCTAACAAAAAGCCCTACAATTTTTATGAAGGACTCATAACTAAATTCCACATCTATCAGACCTTATAACTTCCTATTCTGTTACACAAAAATTCCATGCTTTATAGCAATGGAAAGATCAAAACAAGCTCTACATTTCTCATGAAGAACTAAAAAGCAAATTCTATTTCAATTTAGGTCAAAAATACAATCAAAGTTTCTGCCCTGTTTCCATTAGTACCTAAACCATATACAGACTTCAAAAATTTATATCTTCCAATTCTTACATCCAAAAATTGCATATTATATATCATTAACAATCTCTAACAATCCTCTACAACATTCATTTAGAATAATTTCTCCAATTCGGACCATAAAAATCTAGAATTGGCTACAGAACACAGAAATAAAAAAATTTACACTTTTAGGCAAAATTTCACAACCAAAGCACTTAATCCTCAAAACACATCCAAATTTCCACAAACCATAACTTTCAATCTGTATATCAAAAAAATTCATACTTCATGGAAATTGAAAGCTAACAAGAAGATCTCTAACTTTAATGAAGACCAAATTATCAAATTCTCCCTAATTCAACCCCAATTAATTTCTAAAGTTTCTGCTCACAAAATCCAACTTTCATGTCATTAAAATGCACTGTTCATGCCTACACCAATGTTCATTTTCAAGTCCAAATTAAGAAATCTTAAGGTAAGAATTAGACTTCACTTTCTTTATAAGAAATGTAGCTAAAAATGTAGCTAAACTCCTCTAGTTTTAGAAAGTAGTTTTTTTAATTAAGGAAAAGTAATTTCTAATGAGATTAGAAATAGTAATTTCTAATTGGACTAGAAATAAATTTCTAATTGGATTAGAATGTGTTATTTATATAATTTTGAAAAAGGAGTTTTTCTAAATTATAATTAATAAAATAATTTATTGAAAATTTTTTTCAATTAAAATTTATCAAAGGAGTCAAGATAATTGGAAATTGTTTTCAATTAGATTTGAAAATTGTTTTCAAATCAAATGAAATTTCTATTTGGAATAAAATTTTAATTTTTTTAGGAATCAATGGTTTTAATCTATTTTAATTTTTTCAAGGAGTTGAAAATCTTATTTTAGATTATGAAAATTAATAACTAGAATCAAATGAAACTTAGTATTTTATGCATATAATTTGATTATGAGTGCATAAGTTGCATACTTTATTTATATGGTTGATATATATATATTAGATGGATGATAAATTGTATGTTTTATATATGTGATATTTTATATGTAATGTTGTGATTGATAAGACAAATAAAATTAAATCCCTTGTTAAAATTTTAAGTACACGTTAAGAACGTGATTGTTGCTTTTCATTGTTATAAGAATAAACTAGAGTTCTATTTATTTTAAGCTTGTTAAGCAAACTCAAGGTCGTTTTAACCTGAACATGTTTAATCTTATAATAGGAGTCACATAAAATGTGATTGATAAAGTTGTTATTTACCTAATTTATGTCTAGTTGGTTTGTTTAACAAACTCAAGGTTAACTATATTCGAATGGGATCCTAGCCCACTAGAAAGATTAGAGTAATCTTTTTGAATAGTAGTGAGGGCTATTATTTCGAACAAAACAGTGGGAGTAACCAAATGCATGATTAAATTCCTAATCTTATTTAGTATTCATGGCATATAATTGATTACTTGCTTTCTTACATTTATTTTTTTATGAGTGAAACTGGTCGATAAAATCTGCAAGTGCACAAATCATTTCTAGTACCTACAAATAAAGTATTTCAAGGTCGTATCCCACAAGGATTAAGATACTCATTACTGAATTAATCCTAATTACCTGAACCAAAATAACAAGAAATTTAAAAGATGATTGGATTAGAGAAAACAATAAATTGTAAAGACTATAAATAAACAAACAAAGGAAATTTGATGATTTAGACTTAGGGCTTTAGGGTTCACTAATTTATGAGAATGATCGATAAATTATGAAATTGATTGAATGACAGGTTATAATAACAATTTCACAAATTCACTTATATTCTCTATCAAGACATAGAAGAATACCTAATAGTTGATTACCATCTCTCAATACGAAACCCAACTAGTCAAATTCATTAACAACAATCAACCATAAGTTATCACACTAGTTTAGGATATCTAATGTGTTTATCTTCCTAGTGCACAAATCATACTTCACCTCTCAATCCATCATATAATTCCTAAGGGTGCATCTATGGTGATCAAGCATAGTAACAACAATAAAGTTCAAGAACGATAAATATAATCTAAGAGCTTTCATTCAATACCAATCAATCCATAAAACATAAATCAATCCCCCAAAGTAGGCTACATCCCTAACCCTAAATGGGGTTTAGTTTAATCTAAACAAATAAAGATAATCAACATCCAAGAAAGGGTAAAGAGAGAAGATTAAAAGAACACAAAACAAGCTTACTTCCAATGCTTGATTCAATTTGTCTTCTTCCTCTTCTTTGCCTCTTTTGGGTGCCTCCTTCTTGTGTAGCCTCGTTTTTAGTGTAGAACCCCCTCTTTGGGTCTTAAAAATGATTATTTATAGTGTCTTAGGCTCAAATAAACCTATTTTTTCCAAAACAGGGGAGTAAAGATTGTAATAGTGCCGTCAAAGTCCGTTGGACAAACATTTTCTATGCTCCAAAGCGAATTTTACCAGAAAAAGTCCGTTAGGTGGACTTCATGTCCACTGGGCGGACCTTCTCGGGTTTTTCAACTTTCCATCTCCACTCATGTCCATTTGGAGGGACATTATGTCCACTGGGCAGGAACATATTGGACATCTATAGAAATGCACAATTTTGACCCCATTAGACTCAAGAGTCCTATTTGAAATCATACTTGAATGACCTTGATCTGACATCCACAGCGAAAGTAATGCCTTTTGCCCCAAAATCCATCCATTTGCACCTATTAAGTAATAAAGTTGAAATGTGCAAGAATTAACCAAATAAAGCTCAAAATTCACATAGAGATTAGTCAAATTAGTTTCAATTCATCCCGAAATCATATATAAATAATTTGACTTATCAAATTCCCCCATGCTTAAACTATTGCTTGTCCCTAAGTAAAAACAAAAGAAAACTAACTGCTAAATCTGCAAACAAGGTATTGATTCCACTTTCGTAGGTGTACGGTGACATTTAGCATATGCCACAAGCCTTTAAACTACTATGCGTCCATAATGGAAGAGTTATAATCCCCTGAGGGTTTACATAAAATGAATGTTACCCACAAACAGTTCCTTTTCATCATTCCACACCTAATCATCATTATATCTCAATCTAATAAGTTGAAAGCATTATAGGTAAGATTTAAGATATAGACATAAGGCTACATAATACTTTATAAATTAGATCACCATAATGCTTCAATTAATCAAATTCACATGCCATGAATGAAGTCTCTCATAAAGCATTCCCTTTTACACATAAGTGTTTAAGTGTGACTCTCAATCATCTTCCAATAGATGTCTCTTACCATAAGCTTGCATCTTATCTACTTCTCCACTACTCCCATCTATAACATTTTTATGAATCCAAAAGGTCTATATTCCTTTAGTTGTAATGGGGTCGAGGGGTAAAGTAGGCTAAGAAATAAAGGATAGGAATTCAAGCATTCAATAATTAGTAGAGCAGAAATTACAAATATTACAATCATCATTGGCAAATTTTACTGAGAAATTGCCCAAAAACCATAATACTTAGGAACTCTACTAACTCTATTATCAAAATTTTCATCATTCTTTCACCTTAGAATCTGAAATGAACATGCCCAACTTTTCAAAAATAGCATTTAGATGCCAATTTTTTTCTTTTCTTTCTTTTTCTTCTTTTTTTGTTCACTTTTCACTTCTTTTTTTATTAAATTTTTCAGCATGTTCCTTCAATTTCCATAAAAAACACTCCTACACTTCTTTCTTTGTATACCTACCAATAAGAATACTGAATGCACAACATTTAAAGCTCTACTAACCATCGAACAAGGGTAAATTTGTTTTCTTGGTTCAAGATTCTTTGGAATAGGTTTACAAAGAAAAAGGCCTAAATACGAGCAATAGGCACAAAGGGTTCACTAGGGGACTTATATATAAAACGGGTTAGCTATTTGGCTCAAGCTCAATCTCAATGCCTTTTATCACTTTTATGAACCTACCATAGTATGATTATGTAACCTAGAAAAGTTGCAATACAAGTTCTAAAAATAAACATACAAAGAAGAGAAAATTATATTATTCAATCCTTTAGGCTCAAAATAGCTCACTCAGTTATGTTTACTCATTTAATAGCATTCTCATTCAATCAATTTAACATCATAACATCCAATTGTGACAAGATACGTAATCAGTTTGATTATATTATGCATTTTATTTAAGATCAATCTTACCCATAATACAATTAACTCATTAAATTGGAATTAGAACATGAAAGATGTAAAAGTATGCAAACATGCATGTTGAAAATATGAAAAATTAGTTAATGCAATATTACACAAAACAATGGTTAATATTTTTTGTTTTTGGAAATTGTAAGATAATTCAATGAAAATTAATGCATGCAAAACAAATTGTAAGATAAAAAAGTAATACAAAGAACAAAATAAAAAGAACGAAATAAGGATTAAAGGTGAAGAAACCCCCTGAAATAACAGATTGCAGTGTCAACCACCAAATTTTGAGCCTTTATTCCTATCTCCCATTAAGTGATCCATGACAAAATGATAGAGATAGAATAACATAGCATTGAAGCTATGCTTACAATTTTCCAAATTAAAAGAAACTAAATAAAAACATAGATTAAAATAAAGTACGAAGCTAAACGTACAAAATTTAAAATGAAAATGCAATCTTATTATCCTATGCATGATGTATGAATGAAAGTAGTACAAAAGTATTAAATGAAATAAAGAGACATTGCAACTTACCTCCCTTACACTTAACATGGGCCTTACCTCTAGGATTGATGAGTCGTGATCACGCTACTCCTCATGCTAATAGGAGGTGTCATTGGGACGTCTCATAAACACTAATACTATGCAACACACAGTAAACTAGAATAAGAAGATATGAAAAAATGAAATTAATAAAATAACAAAAACAGTTAGAAACATTAGGTTACCTCCCAATAAGTGCTAAATTTAATATCCTCAATTGGACTAGTTCACCATGATGTTAATTGTGGAATGTGATGGTGGAAATATATCCATCCATCTCTCCTTCAAAATAATGCTTGAGTCGTTGCCCATTGACCATAAAGGGCTTTTGTTTATCCCTTCCAATCTCCATAGCTCTATATGGGTATACTTTGGTCACCACGAAAGGTCCATACCATCTTGATTGCAATTTCCCTGGAAACAATTTTAAACAAGATTTAAATGGCAAAACTTTTTGACCAAGTTTAAATTCTCGCCAAAGGATATGCTTGTCGTGGAAATCCTTGGTTTTCTCCTTGTATATTCTAGCATTCTCAAAAGCATCCAGGCGAAATTCATCTAGGTCATTCAACTCCATTAGTCTCCTCTATTTTTTCATACTAGGTTTAAGGTTTTCCTCCATTAAAATCCTGTGAACACAAATAAAAGGGTTAATTCCCTTTATGTCAGCAATATTCCATGCAATAGCTGATTTTTTTTCACGTAACTCATAATTTCTCTTCTTGAAAGGAATTCAAAGAAGAAGAAGAAATAATCTGATATGTATTTGATTCTCTTAAGAACGTATACCTCAAATGAATTGGATTCTATTTTAATTCAAGTTTTGGTGGGCTTAATATGGAAGGTAACAACTTAGGTTTAGGAAAGCTTAATTCTTCAATTTGAGGTCTATACCTAAAACCATTACCTTGCAATCTATATGCACAGTCCACTAACTCATCATCCAATTCATTCTCATCTATTCCTAAAGCTAGGCATGCTTCTAAATCATCATCATACACTAATTTAAGAATAGATTCAAGTGTAAGAGAATTAATTACATATATCTTATAGGTGACTTCATCGAAAGAGGGTGCCTTTAAAACTTTGAAAATGTTAAACACCTCTTCCTCATCACCAACTCTCAAGGTTAGCTTACCATCTGGGACGTCAATCAATGCTCCACCAGTGGCTAAGAATGGTCTTCCTAAAATTATAAGAACCTACATATCGAAATCTATCTCAAGCATAATAAAGTCAGCTGAGATTATAAGCTTTCCAACTTTTACTAGTAGGTCCTCAACTATACCAATAGGGTATCGAATCGTTCTATCAACAAGTTACAATGAAATTGTAGTTAGTTTAAGTTCACCAATTCCAAACCTATTATAAAGCGATAAAAGGAATAAGATTAATACTTGCACTAGGTCATATAAGCATTGAAAAACATTAGAAGTACCCAAGTGACAAGGAATAGTGAAACTCCACAGCTTCTTTAACTTAGGGGTAGTTTATTTTGTAAAATTGGATTACACTCCTCAGTTAAGGCTACCGTAGCAAAATTATCCAGCTTTTTTTTGTTGGAGATGATTTCCTTCAAAAACTTGGTGTAAGCAGGCATCTCAGCAAGTGCTTCAACAAAAAGGATGTTGATTTGGATCTTTTTTAAAAGGTTAAGGAATTTTTGAAATTTATAATTATCATGCTTCTTCCTTACCCTTTGGGGGTATGGTATGGGTGACATAAAGGAAAATTCTAAAATTGGTGAAGACTCTTTCTTTAGTTTAGTTTCTTTAAGGTTGTTTTCTTTATCCAAATTCATAATTTTAGCATCCTTGGTTTCATTTATCTTAGCTTTCTTATCTTTAAGAACCACACCTTCTACCATCTTACCACTTCTTAAATGAATTCCCATACAATCCTGATTTGGATTCACTTGAGTATTGCTAGGTAGCTTTCCTTTACCTCTTTCACTTACCTCTTTTGCCACTTGACTAATTTGAACTTTTAAATTTTTGATGGAAACTTGGTTAGACTGGATGTTCTGCTCCATTTTGTTCATGGCTTGAGAGCTAGCTTGAGCACTTTGATCCATCTTGCTCATAAGTTAAGCAAACATATCTTCAAGCCTATCCACTTTCTTCTCCTAAGGGAATTGTTGTTGTGCAGAAAATGAAGGAGGAGAATACTGCTATTTTGGTAGAGTTTGGAACCTAGGTGGTCCCATTGGTTTTACAGCCCTTTGATTTTTCCATTAAAAATTTGGATGAAACTTCCAATCTTAATTGTAGGTGTTTAAAAAAGGATCAAATCTCTGAGCTTGTCTACCATTTTTTACATAGGTCACCTCTTCCTCAAGCATTGTTGCTTCAATGTTCATACAACCAGCTACTGTATGCCCAAATCTACCACAAAGAGTACAAGGATCCCTACCAGACTTATTGTCATTCATCAACATATTCAACTTCTTATTTATCTCAACAACTTGGTATGCCATGTCAAATCTAGATCTCACTTCATTAAGAGTAGCAACTTTGCTTTTAGTCACCTTATAATGTGAATTCTCTGTAAATTTTTTGAAAAAATTCCATAATGCTTGGGAACTCAGGTTACTAATATTCCCACCAGCATTTAAATCCACCAAAGTCTGATTATGATTAGTGAGAATATGGTAGAAAATTTGAGTCAAAGAGTATGTATCAAATCTATGACGAGGAAACTGGTTAAGGAGATCATTAAATTGTTCCTATGCTTCACGGAAATTTTCTCCTTCTTTCTGCGAGAACCAATGTATCATCTTCCTTAGTTCGAGAGTTTTGTGGGTTAGATACCATTTCATCATGAAAGTCTCCATTACTTTGTCCCAAGTATCAATGGAATCTACCTCTAAGCTCAACAACCAATTTCTTGC
>JANIIA010000005.1:20265483-20275577 GCA_027478495.1 Erythroxylum alaternifolium
AGTTTTCCATAATCTTAATATATATATATATATATATATATATGTGATATATATCCAATATCATCCAAGTATTGATGAGATTAAAGAACAAATCCCTCAATCGAAATATTAGGACTTACGCCTTCCATTGATATGGCAAGAACCAGAATTCTTTTAGAATTGAATTGTTGGACAAACCCAAGTCCGCTCTACACGAATATGTTCAAACCATAGAAATTAGATTTTTGGATTAATGGATTGGTCTTAATTGGAAGCGTTGATTTGTTAGGCAAACCTAAGGTCAATATGGATAGAGGCGAAGTTGGGTTGTATACATGGGATGTATACAAATCAAGAGTTCATAACCCGATAAGTGTGCTAAATCAACAGTTGATGGCACAAGTCGATAGTTGCACAACTAAATGCAATTAGTATGAATAATACCTACCGATTGACCTAAAGGAGCTTGTTGGGCAAACCCAAGGTCATTCTTGGTGATATTGGATATCGATCCATTAAGAAAACTATAAGGTTTCTCGAATTCGTAGTGAGGGATATGGATTTGAATAAGAATAGTGGGACCCATAATGCAAGTGATTAAAGTCCTTATCAATATGCATTAGTGTACATTCTAAAACTTTCTCTCGTTCTTCTAGGTTATTGAATTGTCACGATGTCTTCATCCAGTGTGAACCTACGCTTTCTATTAGACTCCAACAAACTCACTAGAAGAACCATTTCCTGATCCCCCTGTTATCGATACATCTGATGAGGATCAGAAAGCTTACAAGAAGCTACTGGACGATAGTGAGTTAGCTAGCTGTATAATGCTAACCTTTATGTCACCAAAACTACAAAAGCAGCATGAGGCTATGGATGCTTATAACATAGTCCACCATCTAAGGGAATTGTTTGATGAGCAAACTCGGTCTGCAAGGTTCGAGACCTTAAGGCTGCTTTTCCACTCTAAGGTGGCTGAGGGATCATCTACAGTGTAGTATGCGCTGAAGATGTATAGATACATTAAGAGGTTAGCTAGTTTAGGTTTCATAATAGATCATGAATTAAGTATAGACTTAATTCTAATTGGTTTGAACAATAGTTATTCATAGTTTGTGCTTAACTATTGAATGAACCAAATATCTACAACGATACCTGAGATGATTAATCTGCTCAAAACAGCTGAGCTTACTATCAAGAAAGACAATAAGGCTGTGATGCTGGTGGACTCTCCTTCTGATTCTCGAAAGAAGAACCAAAAGAAGAAGAAGAAGTCCAAGAAGCCAATGGGAGGATTAGCAGAGAAGAAGGCAAAGGAGACAACATCAAAGGGAATATACTTCCATTACAACAAGGAAGGAAATTGGAATAGCAACTGCAAAGCTTATATGAAGTTGTTGAAGCAGAAGGCATTAGATGCCCCGCCGTCTACTTCAAGGATGCCATTTGTCATTGAAATTAACTAAACCGCTCAAGAAAAGAGAAATGGACCTATATGTGGGAAATGGCGCAAGAGTTACTGCATTAGCCGTAAGAACATATGTTTTGTATCTTCCTAGTGGGCTAGAGCTAATTTTGGATAATTACTATTATGCACATGTTGTAACAAAGAACATTGTATCTGTGTCATAAAGCGGGATTTCATTTAACTTTTTCAAGCAATGGTTGTTCAATAAAGTTGAATGAAATGTTGTATGGTACTGCTACATTGTGCAATAGTATTTACATATTAGATATGTGTAATACATTTTTAAATATAAATAACAATAAAAGACAAAAATGAGATAACTTAAAATCATCTTACTTATGAGATAACTTAAAATCATCTTACTTGTGGCATTTTCTACTTGGCCACATAAATGAGAAACGCATGACTAAGCTACACAAGGGTAGTAGTTTAGGGTCATTTGATTATGAATCATATGACACATGTGAATCTTGCTTGTTAGGCAAGATGACTAAATCACCTTTTAAAGGAAAGGTGAATGAGCGAATGGATTATTAGACTTAATACATTCTGATGTATGTGGTCGGATGTCCATTTATGCTAGAGGTGATTTTATGTACTTCATTACCTTTTATCGATGATTATTCACTATATAGGTATGTGTTTCTAATGAGCTACAAGTCTGAAGCATTTGAAATGTTTAAATAATTTAGACATGAAGTAGAGAAATAGCTCGGTAGAGGTATCAAAACACTTCAATCAGATCGAGGTTGTGAATACCTAAATGAGAAATTTCTAACTTATCTCAAGGATAATGGGATTTTATCCCAATGGACTCCACCTTACACATCGCAACATAATGGTGTGGTTGAAAGGAGAAATCGAACCTTGTTGGACATAGTAAGGTCAATGATAAGCTCAACAAATCTACTGAAATCCTTTTAGGATCATGCACTCAAGACTGTTATTTATGTGATAAACAAAGTCCCTTCAAAAGTAGTTGATCTTACTCCATATGAGATATGGACTAACAAAAAACTCTATCTTTCTCATATGAAAGTTTGGAGTTGTCTGGCTTACGTGAAACGAATTCAATCAGACAAGCTTAAAGCGAAATATGATAAATGTCTATTTATAGGATATCTTAAGGAAACAATTAGATATCAGATCTGTAATGCTTTAGAGCAAAAGGTTTTTGTCTCAAAGCATGCTGTCTTTTTAGAGAAAGAGTTGCTTCTAAAAGAAGAAAATAGGAGCAAAGTTGAACTTGTTGAAGTTTATGATGCTCAAGCAGACGTAGATCAACTACCTGAACCCAAAATTGTTGTTCATAAAGATAAGACAACATTTTAACCTTCTGACACAGAAAATATTCGTAGGTCAGGTAGGATACGTAATGTTCCAGAGAGATATGGATTTCTTGTAAGTGAACAAAATAACGTTTTGCTCATATAGGATGATAAGCCTACAACCTATGAGGAGGCTCTGAAGAGTTCAAAATATGAAAAATGGCTTCAAGCCATGAAGTCCGAAATGGATTCCATGTTTGAAAACCAAGTGTGGACTTTGGTTGACCCACCCAAAGGGCTAAAACCTATAGGGTGCAAGTGGATTTTCAAGAAGAAAATCGACATGGATGGTAATGTGATTACCTATAAAGTAAGGATAGTTGCTAAAGGATATCGTCAAAGACAAGGAGTTGACTATGACAAGACATTTAGCCCCGTAGCCATGCTTAGATCAATTAGAATACTCCTAGCCCTTACTGCTCATTATGATTATGAAATATGACAAATAGATATGAAGATGACTTTCTTGAATGGAAACATAGTTGAGGATATGTATATGATACAACCTGAGGGCATCGTATCCAAAGATCGCAAAAGGGTATGCAAGCTTCAGAAATCTATTTATGGATTGAAGCAAGCATCTAAGAGTTGGAACATCCAATTTGATGAGACAATCAAAGAGTTTGGTTTCTCACAAAATCCTAATGAACCTTGCATGTACAAGAAGGTTAGTGGGAGTGCTATCTTATTCCTTGTGTTATATGTGGATGACATATTACTAATAGGAAATGATGTCTCAAGTTTGCAATTAGTCAAAATTTGGTTGTCCCAAAATTTTTCCATGAAAGACCTTGGAGAAGGAACTTATATATTGGGAATAAAGTTCTATAGAGATAGATCAAGGAGGTCGCTAGGTCTTTTACAGTCGACATATATAGATAAAGTACTAAAGAGGTTTAGCATAGAGTAGTCCAAGAGAAGGTTTCTTCTCATAACTCATGGGATAAAACTCTCAAAATCTATGTGTACCAAGAAGAGAGGACTCGCATGAGTATGATCCTCTATGCTTTGGCAATAAGATCAATCATGTATGCTATATTATATACAAGACCCGATATATCATATGCTCTAAGTGTTACGAGTAGATATCAATTGGATCCTAGTGAGTGTCACTGGATGACTGTCAAGAATATCCTAAAGTATTTGAGAAGGACTAAGGATTTATTCTTGATATATGGAAATGGAGATCTTATAGTGAGTGGACATATAAATGCTAGTTTTCAATCTAACCAGGATGACTCCAAATTCCAGTCAGGTTATTTTTTCACACTGAATGGTGGAGCAGTAAGTTGGAAGAGTTTGAAACATGAGACGACTTTAGATTCAACGACCGAGTCAGAGTACACTGCAGCTGCAGAAGCGACAAAAGAAGTTGTTTGGATCAAGAAGTTCATTATGGAACTTGTAGTGGTTCTAAGCATTATAGACCTGATACTGTTGTATTGTGAGACTAATGAGGCTATTGCTCAAGCCAAGAAACCAAGGTCTCATTAAAGATCCAAGCACATACTCAGGAGATATCACCTGATCAGGGAGATAATTGAAAAAGGTGATGTTAAGATAGAGAAAGTGCCCACAGATTAGAACATCACTGATCCTTTGACTAAGCCACTTCCTTAAATGAAATTTGATTCTAGTGTACTCGCCTATGGTATTAGATACAAAGGCAATTAGCTTTAGTGCAAGTGGGAGATTGTTAGAGTAGTACTCTAAAGGCAATCACCTTTAGCACTTTTGTACAAACTTTATTTTAATTAAAAAAGTATAAGGCAATTTTCATTAATTTGATGTTTTTTTATATGAATTGATGTCAATCTTAAATCAAATTAATGAAGTTCATGATACAAAACATAGCATGAAGGAAATCATGATGAGATCATAATAATGAGATCCCTATTATGTGAAATTATGTTAGTATCTAAATAATCCCTAGTCATAGGATTAATAAGACAGGATGTTATTAATCCAGATAGACTAGCACATGTTATACTCCTTGATTTGATCAAACAGTGGATCTCACAAACTATAAGCATGAAATGTTTAGAGTTAACATATAGATGCTTACTAAGAGTAGCAAGTACATCGAATGACCTACTATGAGATTATCATATGGATGATTTATCAAATGTCAATGATTAATCTCAATATAGTAATGGTGCAAATATCCCTAGATTTGAGGTACTTAAGGATACCTTGGATATTGATCCTGTGCTTTGACACCAATCTTTGTTGCCTCAAGACGACGTTGCTCATAGGGTGATGATTAAGTACAGCTATTGGTATTTAAAGGTAATTGGGTAGTCAATAAAGGATTCACCACTCCTGATAGAAGGGGATGATACCCACGGCCTCTTGTTGAGGTCATTACTCAGGAGTCTCTGGCCAAAGAAGTTGTATGTCATGAAGAGAGTCTTCAATGACACATCGAGTAATGAGATCCCAGGATAAGAACTAATATCACTTAGACTAGATGTGATTTAGTCAATCTAATGGGAGTTGACATATAGCCCATACTCTTAACCAAGTGGGGTATAGTATGGTGAAAGGACGAATTGTGTGGTAATTATCTATAGAAAGGTTCATAAATCAAAGAATTAACTATCGAAGAGTTCATGTGTTAATCCACTTATATTCCAATAAATTGGCATCAGGAAACCTTTAATGATTTGCTTAAATTAAGAGTTAATTCAAGTGACATGAAACTATTCATGATTTGCTCAAATTAGGACTTAATTCAGGTTCCCAAAATAATCAAAAGCCTAAGGGTCATGCACATAAAAGATCAGATGAAAAACAAAATGTGTATAACTATTTTTAAGTAGGCCATGATCATGGCTCTTCGGTCACGATCGTGACCGAAGGCGAGGCTGTCAATTAAGTAGGCCACGATCATGGTTCATAGGCCATGATCATGACTGAAGGCTCGAAAGATGTATATAAGTGAGTTCTTCACTTATGTACAAGAAGTCTTACAAGTTCTTACACACTCAAGAGAAAGTAAAGGGGTCTAGAAGAGTTCTATAGAGAGAGAAGTAGTCTTGAGTTTTCTTTATATAATTTATGCAATTGTTGCATCAATCTAATTGCATGCAAGATATTCTTGATCTATCTCTCCATTTGAACATCTACTTGAACTCATCAAGTTTGGTGTTCTAACCACCCTTACACATTGCTTTTTCTTCCTCTTTGCGTGTTTTTGGATGATCAAGGAAGGGTTTGGTGTTTGCTACAACCCAAACAAGGAGAAGAATCAAAAAAGGAGGAGAACAAAAGGTACAAGTGTTTAAATTTCATGTTCTTATGATCTGCCTATGCATGCATGTGTGTTTTTGAATTTTCAAGATTGTCATGTGGTCGGAATTTAGATTCTGACACTTCTGTTGCATTGTCATGTATATGATGCATGAATCCATGACACTCCAACAATACCGGCCATATGTACAGGATGTCAAAATTTTTAAAAATTTAGGGATATTTTTGCAAAAAAAATCTTTAACCCTCTTCTTTATTTTTTTCCTCTTTCATTTTCTCTCTCACTATCACTCTCACTCTCTCTTTTATTCAAAAAATCATACTCTCTCACTCACCCCCTCCCTCCTACACCACACCTGACATTCTCCTTCTTCTTCCTCTCATTAGTTTCTCTTTCACACTCTCATTCTCTCTTCTTCACTATCGCCACCAGTCATTGCCAGTCATTCTCCAGCTATCCGACGACCACCATCGCACCCCCAGCAGTTGCCTAATGTCACCCACTAGCCTACCACTGCCCTCCCGATGCCAGATCTAAAAACTGAAATAAATTTTTGATTTTTTGGGTTTGTTTTTTGTTCTTACACCTGAATGTATTTATGTATTTATATAATTTCATTTTCATATGCTTTCTATCGGTTATAGTCTTCATGCATATACATATAATGTTAGATTTATACAGGGATTGTTTTTGCATTGGTCTGGTCTGTTTGTTTTGTGTGTCTATTTTTGTTGTCGGTGTTTATTGGTTTGTGTCTGTTTGTTTGGTGTTATTTGATTTGCTCTTATCTTCGTCAGGGGTCTCTAAGGAAACAGTCTTTGTATCTCTATAGGAGATGCGGGCATGACTGCGTACATCTTACCCTCCCCATACCCCGCTTAGGCAGGAATTTAGGTATGTTTGGTTTGGTTTTTTGCTCTTGCATTTGAAAAATTTTCATTGTATTTGATTATTTGTGTATGTTTTGTGATGGAAATTATTGAAAATTAGTGGTATGTTTTGTGATGAAAATTTTTGAAAGTTATTGGAATAAAATTTGTTGGAAATTATTGGAAATGAAATTTGTTTATGTATGTTGAAAAATAAATTCATTGTATTTAGTTATTTGTGTATGTTTTGTGATGGAAATTGTTAGAAATTATTGGTATGTTTTGTGATGAAAATTGTTGGAAATTATTGAAAATGAAAATTATTTATATATGTTTTTGTAATTGTCGAATTGAAATTATTGGAAATGAATTTGTGATGGTTGAAATTGTCGGTTGCTGGAAATGGTTTTGTTACTTGTTGGAAATAAAATTGTTGATTTGTAGTGCAATGTAATCAAGAGAAGCAGCTCATCATATCGATATGATAGTAGCTAGATGGTGGTATGATACAGGTTCGTCATTCAATGCTTCACAGTCTTACTATTATCAACCTATGGTGGATGCAATAGTCTCTTACGGTATAAAGATCCTTCCATTGATGACTTAAGAAGTAAGCTTTTGAGCTGTTTTGTTTCTGAAATTAGAAGTTATTTGGCAAAAATAAGAGTGAATTGGGCTACTTATGGATGTTCAATCATGTGTGATGGTTGGACAAATAGGAGACAAGAGCCTATTATTAATTTTTTAGTTTATTCTACAAATGACTTTATGTTTTTTAAATCTATTGAAGCATCTGGCAAATGACTTTATGTTTTTTAAATCTATTGAAGCATCTGTCCTTATTAGGAATATTGAGACTTTATTTGCGACATTTGATAAATTTGTGAATGAAGTAGGGCTAGAAAATATTGTTCAGTTTATTACTGATAATGATTCTGATTATAAAGCGGCAGGAAAAAGGTTGCAGAATAAGTATAACTTTTTTTTGGACTCCTTGTGTTACACGTTGCATTGACCTAATGCTGGGGAATATAGGAGATCCTAGGTATTTTCCTGTTATTGATGAGACTATGCAAAAAGTTAAAAAGATGACCAAGTTCATCTATAATTGTGCTTGGGTATTAAATTTAATGAGAAAGGAATTTACCAATGGTAGGAATTTGTGTCATTCTGTTATGACAAGATTTGCAGCAAATTTCTTATCACTTCAATCTTTTGTTACGATGAAGGACAAATGTTTACAAGTGATAAGTAGAATGCATCTTAGCATGCTAGGGCTAATGCTAGAGAGGAGTTTTGTAAAATTATACTGGAAGATAGAGAATTTTCATTTCAATGCTAATTTGTTATCTGAGTTTGTAAGCCTTTGGTGAGGATGCTTCACTTAGATGATAGTAAAGAAAAGCCAACAATGCATTATTTTTTTGATGCCATGGAGAGAGCGACGGAAGCAATCAAGGTCAATCTAAAACATAACTTTCAATCATTAATAAGAGAAGGGAAGGACAACTTTCTTCTCTTTTGTTTGCAGCTGGGACGTTTTTGAATCCCAGTGCCTATTTTAGACTATATCTTACTAAGCAAGTTGAAGTTAATAGAGGAATATTTTTAACTATTACAACAATATATTAGCATTGATGCGATGCAAGATCACTTAAGCTCACAATTGGAACTTTATAAGTTATCTTATGGGAATTTTAGAATGTCGATTGCTATTCGACAAAGAGGAAAACTTTTTTCAGCTATTAGTTGTTTCCTTTTTCTTATTTGTTGAAATTAATTATCACTTTATTTTGTTTATGACGCTACTTTTTTAATCTTACGATTTACAGTTTCTTGGTGGGATTAATTCAAAAATGGTGTTCTAGAATTAAAAAGGTTTGCAATTCAGATTTTAAGTCAATGTGCGAGTGTAAAAGATTGTGAATGAAACTGGAGCACATTTGAATTTATCCTCTTCAAGAAAAGGAATATATTGGAGCATAAAAGGTTAAATGACTTGATTTTTATTCGTTACAATTTAAAGTTTTGGGAAATGTATGTTATTATCATTATTAATTTTGATATAATTTCATATCATTTTTTAATAATTAAATTTTATTATTTAATAGGAGTCTTAATAGCACAAGTAACTCAACTGATCCTATTCCATTGATAATATTGATCTTTTGGCAGATTGGGTTTCTGAAGAACCGAATTTGGTAGATGTCAATGACTTGGAAGATAATCTTGGATGGGAAAGTATTGGCATGTCATTTGGAAGATAATCTAGGGTCAATGCAGTTATAGCGTGTATCCTCCCGTAGACGATTGAATTTCGTTCAAGGTTTTTGTTTTTTCTCGTCTTTTAATTTTACTTATATTTGATGTATATGTTAAATTTTATATATGTAATGTAATTGTAAAAATTTTTGTTTCAAGTTTAACTTCTACTTGATTGTTTCCTCATCACGAACTCTTGTTGTAAATTGTAATAGTTTGAGAGTTAAGTATATTTATTGTTCTTTTTATTAGATATTTTGGTGTAATTATTATTTATTATATGATGAAATTGTATTAGTGTAATATTTTAAATACTTTGTATTATTCTTAAGTTTATATTTGTAAGATGATGATTGTATTTTTATATTAATTGTGGTTATTATTTATATGTGAAATATTTAAAATTATTGTTATTTCATATTAATTGTGATTAATATTTATTATTATGATTTTTAGAGACAGGGTTGATGTAAACTTATAAAGTATACAGTACAACTGTACAATATATCAATAGACTATTTTGCAAATTTTTAAAAAATCGGAGATTATTTCATAAATTTTAAAAATTACTCGAAATGGTATCATACCAGTACTCAATCCGATACCAAATTCGGTACGGTATTCGGAACTTTTGTTTAGATCATTTTCAAGGTTGAAAGGATGCTTTATCTTCTAAGGTTTTCACCGAATTTTATGTTAAAACCTCTCGTTTGTTAGTATTTAAAAAATATCTCAACATTTTACAAATCATTTGATTTATCCCTGAAGCTATGTTTAGTTAGACATAAGGTTTTTTGTAACACCCCATTACCCTAGGGTACGCATCGGGACGCCCGTAGGTCATTCCGACACATATCCTATGTAACATCCCGTTTTCAGAGAACGGGTCGGACCAAAGAAACGGGTCCAGATGTGGTAAATTACCACATCTCATG
>JANIIA010000005.1:20281992-20295532 GCA_027478495.1 Erythroxylum alaternifolium
GTGTGAAGATTTGGTGTCTTCCTTGGAGTGGATTTATTGCACCAAAACACCAAATTTGGTGTTTTGGTGCCTTGGTTGGAGATGGCCTAACCATGGGTCGTAGCCATTACTTGCTGCGACCTTCGCCTGACTTGCTACATCTCCATCCTGCCTATCTCCCTTAACGGCCCCGTCGCCCTCTCTAGTGATCGGTATTTGTTGTGGGCGGTTCTGTACTTGTGTCAAGGCTGGGCAGAGACCGATATCGTGTCCCACCACGCCACAATGGAAGCATATTTTGGGGAGTCCCTGTAAGTCACTAGAATCATTGCCCCATCGAGTTCCCCACGAGAGCACAGAGGCATGTTGAGATCAATATCTACGGCTACTCTTGCAAAATTTTTGCGTTATGTCTTCATTGTGGCCTCATAGATCTTGATAGTGTTTCCCACCAGATTGCCGAGTGCTGAAAGAATCTGGAGATGATACCTAGCTATAAGTAAGTCTGGAAAACGAATCCAGACGACAGCCCTCGTTATCTTACCTTGAGATGGACGAAACGAAGAACTCCATTTCTGCGCCGAGAGAGCATGACCGAATATCATCTAAGGGCCGTTGGTTAAGGCATTTAGTTCATCCTCTTCTTCGATGAAATTCACTAAATAATAATCATGATCCAGATCAACGATCTTCGTTGGCTCTCTCGGTACCCACATTAACCTCAGGCGAGAACAGAGCAACTTGTAACCGATCTTTTTGCCTAGTAGCTTCACTACTACCGCATTTTCTCATTGCTTGTCCAATTTCGCCTTAAAGGTCTGAGATAGTTCTATGCCCCCTGTCTCACCTGACGTTATCGCAATGTTGCCGTCCTCTATCTCCACCGACTCTTCCTCCGGCCATGTAAGTTCCCCAGGCGCCTTGTCGCCCACCGCTTCTCCAAGGACTGTTGCGCTATAGGACATCTTCGCACTAGGTAGTGGGTCTTCTTCCCTGTTTTGAGTTCGAACTTTTTTGGCTAGATGGCCATCTTGAGCAAGGGCATGCCAGTCGTCCTATTTTGGCTCTGTGCGCTTCGATAAATCCATGGAGAAAGAACGCTTTCTGGAAAGTGAACAGTAGAGAGCGTTTTCTATTGTCCTACTATCGTCAATTCTAATCTAAACCTGACGGTCCCGACCTAAAGAAAAAAGTCCAATTCAACTAGCAAACAAATTAAATGTAATTCGTACGATCTAGGGGCTGCACAAATAACTTTTGCACCCGTTATCAATTGTGGGGTAGCTTTGATGGTGCCTGCTTGCTCGCTACCCTCCCTCCACACCAGCCATGACTCCTATCAAACCACTGCTGCCATTAACATCCTTCATCCATGACCTCCATCACATCTCTGCTTCATGTTCTTCCTTCTCTTTACTTGCACATCCACTCTTTGCCCGCTGAACCTCAATCATCAAATCTCTACTCAAACTCTTCTAACCCAGTCATCAACTCCCTAACTTAATCCTCAACCTCCCTGACCCCTTTAACCTTTCTGCCTACCTACACCCTTCTTCGGCTACTGCTCGGTGGGGCATTTTCGACTTTCTACTGCACTACTCTCCCTCTTTTGGAAAATTCCATTCAAACCTCTTTTCTGACACTGCTCAGCCTTTCCTTTCATTGCCTGTCACTTATAGCTGACCATTTGTTGTCCTCAACCTCATCCACTGAATTTCCACCCCTAGATTCCCAAACATTGGCCGCCCCTAAACTCCCTGAAAAGGACTCATCCTCTTCCTTAGATTTCAAAGAGAGCTGGAAGCAGGTAATTTCTGTGGATGATGACACTACTCTCCACTATTCCCCCCCCCAAAAGAAGACCAAAGCAGACTCATTGTTGCGCCAGATGTGGAGGTCCTGCAAGAAGTGCTTGTTCATGGGAGTCTTCACCGGTGGGCTTCTTCTTGGAGAGAAGGCCCATTTTCGATGCTGCAAAAATAGGCAACAAACCATTGGCAGAATAAGGGATTGTTAGAGGTTTTGCTAGTGGATAAAAACCTAGTATTATTTACCTTCTCCACTAAACTAATAAAATAGTAAATAATAAATTAATAAAATAACAAATAATAATAAAATAAAATAAAATAAAAACAATAAAATAGTAAATAGAAATATATAATAAATAATTAAACAAAAGTTAAAGGATAAAATAAACAAATAAATGCAAATCAAATCAATATTAAAATAAACAATCAAAACATATCATTTGCTAATCACAAAATATTTTTAGACTAATTTTGGATCATTAACATATCATAAAATTGTATAAAAAATTCAATTATTTCATTATAATTAAAATTTTTAAATGCATCAAGATAAAGAGATATTTTCATAATATAATTAGTACTATATTCAAATATTTCTTGCTTTTCAAAACTTTGAAAAAATATATACACCAAAAACAACCTCTTTATAAGTAACATCATTATTTAAGTGGCCAATTTCTCTATTTACAAGCTTCAACCTAAAATTAATTGTTCCTTTATTGTGTAAATTTTAATACGAAATTTAGAAGAAATAAGGCATTTTTCACATATTTTCATTTCATTAATATGAAATTTAGAAGAAATAAGGTATTTTCCACATTTCTTCATTTCACGTTTAATCCAAGATACATAACTAAAATATCGTTACGTGTTATACTGTATAAAAATGTTTTATGCTAAAATAAATAATTTCATGATAAATGAGATTTAATGTTGGGTGTTTCTTCTATAACAAATACTTTATAACATACGTATAATTTAATATTTTAAGGCTCCAAATGTATTTTTGAAAAAATAAAGATCAAAAGAGGAGGCTAAATTTAGGAATTGCAAAATGTTAATAAGCTAAGTTCGGCTTAAAGCCCAATAGGCCTGAAGCGCATGTTATTAAAATGGCGTTATTTTTGAAAAAGCCAACCTATAAATATTTGTAGCATTAAGGTACTATGTAATAATTATAGATTAATCTAGTTTAATTCAAAGTTAAAATAAGTCAAGTTTAGTTTGATAGGGACAGGATCTTATAGAAGCCCGAGTTAGAAAAGTTCAAACCTTGTTTTGAAATCAAGTTCAATTTGATAGGGATCGAATCCAACCCTCCAAAAACCTAACTTGAAAGTTCGAAAACTCCAATCCTCATTTTCAACTTGAAGACAAGTTTAGTTTGATTAGCCTAATCCGGAAGTTCGAAAAGTCCAATCCGTCTAAATGATGTTACGTGATTGTAATTAATTCAAAATAATATAATTTTAATCTATAAATTTAATTGTAATTAATTAATAAAATTAGTTTAATGTAATTTAAACAAATTTAAGTCAAATTTGAACTAATATCAAAATTTATTTGTTTTTATCTATATTTTTTCAAAATTAGTAAAAAAAAGTTTATTTATTTTAATTGATTTTTTAGTTTTAATTTCTTCGGGTTTTCAAAATTAATGAAAATCACCAAAAAGTGATTTTTATTTTTGTTTATGTTTTTCATAATCTATTTTACTATTAACTAAATATATATTATTTATTATTAATAATAACGGATAATTTATTTTAATACTATATTTAAAATAAGTCAAATTAATGTACTTTACGTACAAAGTTTTCCGTTTTGTGAGACTTGGGAGAAGATTATTAATATACGCAGCCTACCTTTTATAATTTTTTACAAAAATGTTGTTTCCGTTATTTGAACATGTAATTTTACGGTGACAAAGGAACAATTTTTATGAGTCGATTAACTAATTTTAATCAATTTAATATTATATTTTATCAATTACAATTAGTTATTAATAAATAATTTAATATGTTTTCAAAAAATAATAATTTAATAATTTATATAATTTTTGTAATTAAATTAAATTAAATTAAATAATTAATTATTAATATATATTTAAAATAAAAAAATTCAAAATATATAAATTTCAGATTTGATAATTAAAATATATTTAAAATAAATATTAAATATATATAATTTAATTTAATAATAAAATAAATTATATTCAAAATTTATTAATAAATATTTCATAAGATATTAAAATAAATTTAATTAATTAAAAATAAATTATCTTTAAATTTTCTCTAATATGTAAATTATTATCAATAATAAAAAAATTAAAATACAAAAATTAAAAATCATAATAAAAAATAGAAGGTTAACATTCTAGATGACTTAATCACCTACGCTCTCATGACTATGTCAAGAAAAACACTCTTTGAATATTCAACAATGCAAAACAACAGAGAAAAAACATATTTTGTTTTATTCTTTTTTTGTCATTGCATAGATAGATGTTGTTATTTTTGCACTTTAGTCCCAACATTTGGGACTTATTTTCTTCCTTTGCCCCTTACTTTTTTGTTTTCATGCCAAAAAAATCAACCCATCTTAAAAGCAGCCATTAATTCTATAAATAATTTTATTTCAATTTCCTCCCTTGTTTATTAAAAATTTGCAGTTCTTTTAAATAAATTTATTAATATTTTAAAAAACTGAACCGAACGTTAAGCTGATAAGATAAGAGATTTAAGGTTTAAAAGGTTCATCCGATATTAGACAACTATGAAACCGACTAAAAATTGAAAAAAAATTAAAGAACTGGAAATATAATTGAAAAATAAAGTTTTTATCAATCGAAAAATTTAATGTTTAATTAAAAATATATTATTAAATAAAAATTAATTAATTGATTTTAGTTTATAAAAACTTATTAATTAATAAAAATGGATCGATTAATTAATAAACTAATCAATTTTTAACAAAATTATAAAATAAATTGAAACAAAAAGTTAAACGATTTAAAGTTTTTATAATTAAATTAGCTAAATTGATTGAATTTTCTAATCATTGAAAATTATAGTTGAAACTATCTTGGGATGTTATTTTCTTAAAGAATTTTGGATTAAATGAGCGAGTTTTTTATATATAATTATAGTTAATTTTTAATTTTTCTTCAAATTTTAATATGTCCAAAAAAACCTCTTAATTTTTTTAAAAACTCATATTTCATCAATACCTATTTCTTCTTTCTTCATAATAATTATTTGTATTATTTAACAAGATAATATATATCATAAAAATTTTTGAGAATTTGATGAAAGTTTGGGATATTTTTTGTAATTAACCCAAAATTATATAATTCTAAATTATTCAACAAAATTATATATTAAAAATCAAGTAATATTTACTAATGAAATATATTGAATTCATATGACTTTTATCAAATTTAAACTATTTAAGAAAATAAAACACTTTTTTTTAATGTCTAAACAATTAAAATACAAGACTTAATGTGTGGTAGTTGGTAACAACAAACATACAGCACCTAATTTTGAAAGTGACCATTGAAAGGCTTCAAGACCTTACCTGAAATAGAGTATATACTTATCTTTCTCCATCTATGAACTGCTTTATAATGACTGGTTGATTAGGTAGACATGTATCTTTCTTGTGACTTAAATTTTTTTTAAAGTATTTTAATCTTTAAAATTATAATTTTTTTATAATGTTATAATTTTTAGAAAAAAATATTTTCTTAAACTTTAATTAAAAATAATGACAAAATACATACAGGAAGAATATCATGCATAGATTAATAAAATGTTATTGACATAATGATCCAACTTGACTCTTATACCCACCTTATCTCAATTAAACTCGATTTAAATTAGTAATTAAAATAATTATTAAAATTTATTAATTTGAGTCAAATTTAATTAATTTTATTAAAATTTAAAATTGAGTTAAATCATTATATAAGCAACATTTAATTAGTTAACATCCATGTTTATGTCGTGTGTGTTTTATCATTTTTTAATCAAAAAAATTTGATAATTTTTTAAGAAGTTTTTATAAAATTTCTTAAAATAGAAAGTAATTCTACATGTTTTACCCTAAATAATTTAATAAATTCATCATCATCATGCTCAATTCGAATATTGCACTAATGCAGGATTTGAGGAAGTCTGATAGTATACAACCTTATCCCTACAGAATAGAGAGACTGTTTTTGGTAGACTCACATACAAATGTGACAAAAAAAAGTAATATAGTAATAATACAACTAAAAACTATAAATAATTGATGCAGATTAAAAAGAGTAAATAAATGAAACTAAAATAAATAAATAAAATAAAATACAATCTTTACAAAAATTTTGTATCAAAGAAATAACAACAATCTATGTAGCAAAAATTAGGACTTTAACAAAAAGAAAAATTATCAAGAAGAAATAAATGTGAAGAGTTTTTAAAATTACCAAATCATCGAGCATTCGGTTGTATGCATTAATCTACTGTTAAAAACAGTCTGTAATAGTTCATTGTAACAAGTAGAACAAAACAAGTGCAATGAAAATAAACTAAGTAATCATTCATAAAATTATACAAATCTAAGCCTCAACAGAGCCATGACGGTAAAGCAGAGAATTGAAATCTGTTGAAGTGAAAGAACAAGAGAAGATCTCTCAAAATGAAACCATAAGATCATCATGCATAAAAATTAAATCTTGACATGAACCCGACAATATCAAATACAAAGAGATCAAAATAATAAAACCCAAAATGTATTCAACCTTAAATTACACAGAGAAGCTAATATCAAAATCAAATAATGCATATAGAACAAAAATTTCAAAAAACATAAAACCCAAAAAATATCACAGTAGGAGAGATTGCTTAATCAATAAACATACCCAAAAAGAGAAGTAAATGTCGTTGTTTATCCAGTGAATCGATAACCACTAGGCATTTGTAAGAACTAACTTGGAAAGGAGAGAGATAATGTAAGGTATAAATAGGGACACGAGATTCTTTGGCGATTCTCTTAATTATAAAATTTTAATTAATGAATAATATTTTAATTAAATATAATGTAATGTAATTAAATAATAACAATAATTTAATTAATTATTGTAATTAATTAATTAATTACAATATTTTAATTAATTGATAATTATATTTTAATTAATTAATAAAAATATTTTAATTAATGAATAATAATATTTTAGTTAATTGATATTTTAATTAATGAATAGTTATATTTTAATTAATTATAATATTTTAATAAAATATAATATAATCAATTAAGTAATAATAATTTAATTAATTATATTGTAATTATTTCATTGTTATTAAAATATTACTAATACAGTTAAAATAAATATTGATACAATTATAAAATAATCAATAAATTACATATTTCCAATCATATTTTACTGTAGGGGCATTTTCGTCATAGTTACTGTATTTATGTTCTGTCCCCTGCAACCAAACACATTTCTATTCTTGAGATAGAGACAATTGTTTCTGTTTTGTCCATCACAACCAAACAGCTCACTGTCTCCAATTTCTGTTCTGTTCCGTTCCATCTCCAAATTTTTATCTTGTTCCGTCTTTGCATATTAGAGACAATAACCAACCTTTTAGCGGATCTTCGAAATAGACTGCGTACAATAATCCTTTTACTGGATCTTCGAAAATGGATTGGAACTGTTTAAGAAATTATTATATAGCCACTCATCATTCAAAATTCTCATAAGCTTCTTCGTTCCTTAAATCTACAAAATCTAATCCACATTTTGCACTTAGTACGATCTTCTATTAAACTTCTTGTACCTTCATTTATGATCCATCCTTAATGACATCATTAACGTCATCTCATGGTACTAATTGTAAAGTAAAAACGAATCTCTACTGAACTCTTGCACCATCACTAGAGAAACTATTTATAAGCCTAATGCCAGGAATTTAAAAAGGTTGGTCGTAGAAACTTCTACTTATGTTTAGAGTAGGTAGTTTCATTAAGGAGATTATCAATCCAAAAGTCTCAAATACATAAACTTCTACTACTATGTTTTCTAAGGAACTGCCTGATTTTACGTGCGAAGTAGGATGCGACTACCTATCTTAAAAAATAACTGCTGAAAGAACTGATGATAACTGCACATACTACCCTTAGAACAAGAAGGATTGTCGAGATGTTAACAGTAAGCATTGGAGATAAATATTCGAAAAGTTGAGGATAATTTCCAAAATTAAGTAACGATTGTAGAATCGACTAGGACAAGTTTTCATATCAGACGTAACGGACATTCACCAGTGTCGCTTCAGATACAACGTACCAACAACTAATTTCCTTTTCAGAGGACGAAAACCCCAATTCTCACGTATTATTTATTATATTGTTCTTACATAGTATCCCGTGAGTAAATTTTATTTAAGAATAGTTTATCACTCTAAATTCTGACTATTATTGGTTTCCCATCTGAATAAATATAATAAACTAAAAGTCGCTGGCAGCTCTTACATTAATCTTGAAGCAAAATTTGTAAAAAGCAACATAATAAATGAAAATAGTTCCACGATATGTTAAAAACCAAAACTGATGCCACTACTCGAATCCAGAACATAAATAATGATCCAACTGTGACTATTTCCCAAAAGATGGAAAATGTAGGTACGCATACTAAATTCAGGAAGCACATCACAGGCACGGAGAAATATCTAAAATTTACACCCAAGATGGTTTTTTGAGCATACTTGGGACACCTTTTGATTAGCTTCTGGCTCAAACTCTTCCATAGATCACAAAGGCAATCCCATGCATAGAAAAAACCAATGTGACTATTACCAGATGCACTACCATCTCACTTGCCACCCAGCGAGGGGAACTGCCCAGGGTCTTCAATTGAAGGTGCAGTCACATCACGTGCACTGCCTCTTCCAAATCCACCTCTTGATCCGCGGCCTCTGCCTCGGCCTCGACCACCACCACCACTATGGTAACTCTCCCCTTCAGCAGGCTTCAGGAACTCGTTGATGCTGACAGCCTAAATTAAAGAAACGCATCATGTGAAGTATGAAGATGGGTATGCTAAAACAATAAACCAAACATCACACGAAATATTTTATCAATAAATAACATGAAATTTCAGAAAATAATTCATGCAATGAAGCAGAAAGCGAAGGTATGCTTGTTATTCAAGTAAACACACGAACATAATTCAAAGCAAGGCTTCGAGAAAACACCATCCAACGTATAAAACCAAACAGAATAACAATGTCTTTCAATTAGTAAAAGAATATTAAAGCAACCAAATTCAAACTAACAGTTGCAAAAGATCATGGCCTTTTTACTCGTAGAAACCATACTATTGAAATTCCAAGGAACAAATTGCATAGGATGGAAACGACAGATGAGGCTAAAATGACGATTGTGGATGGGAGATCCTAAAATGATAAATAAACTCCCCTAGTCCTATTTTGCATTTACCATGCAAATGGCCAAGGTATAAGTGAGAAATTGCTAATCAATTAACTTGTTATACAGTGGTTTCCATTTATAATGAGAGAGCTCACACCTTTTTTGCCCTGACTTCTTTGTCATTAGCATCTTTCTGTTTGTCCTTTTCAGAACCCTGTCAACCAAAAGTTCCAAGTTAGTGCCCCATTTTAGCTTTAACCATATTATAGTGTACACAACTGCAGTTAATGCAATTAGTACCAGTTTGATGAAGATTTCATCATTTTCTCTCTTATTTGAGAGTTGCTGCATGGACTGAAAGTCTTTGTCCACATTCACCCTCCGTTCCTCAGGCTTCAAAGCAAGCAAAGCTTTCCGTTTCTCTTCACGAACCTTTTCATACTCTTCCAATGTCATCTCCTGTTATAACAGTAACATGCACATATTACACGAGATGTACATAAAGGCTATTATGGCAATAAAAAACATTTATGCTCTTATTCTGGAATAATATAAAAACCAAGCTGTGTATGAACTTTACACAACTTTTCAAATGAGACACAATATAAACCACATCAGAACTTCAACACATGACTCTTAACTTTGCATTCAGCAACAATTAGAGAAGTCATGAAGTGTCTGCATTTAACAATTTGAGAAAAAGTACACCAAACTGCTATGTATAACTATCCTCAACAAGATCCAATATCACTTTATGTACAACTTGAAATACCTATAATTTTTGGCTCAAATAGCGAATCAGAATGCAATACTTGTATGTAGGCTATTTTGGAAGTGTGAGACAGTTCTTAATATATCATATAAAATAGCACATATGCATAGTCTAAAAACATATACAATTCATAACTGAAAATGTGTTCACAAAACAAACCATATAACAGCCATACCCAACTAACAACTATTAAAAGTTAACCATAAAATTCCATAGTTGTTTCCAACTTACACGACTGTTTCATGATGAAACCTTTGAATTTAAAAGACATTACATAATGTCAGTGGTTTTTTAAAAAAAACGGTACAAGTTAACCATGATTGAATGACAAAAGAAATTTTTTCCAAGATCTAGAATATCCACACAAGGCAAAATACAGCTAAAGTTGACCCTAGTTATCCTGATTGCACTTAATCAAACACCCTATAAGGGTTGTAAGGACAGAGAACTAGAACCCCCAATTGTTGACTGAATCCAACATTTCATATATGCGTTGTAATATAGAAGAAAATGAGCAAGACCAAGTTAAATTAACAAATCAACCTTGTTCTCAGGCCCTTTCTCTTCAGCCTCATCATCAGCATTATCCTTGTTGGCATCTCCAACAACCTCTTCTCTTGAAGGCTCTGTATTGATGCTCTTTTCATTCTCGACAACAGCTTCCTCAGTCTCTCTTTTGTTTTACAAGAAAAGGAATTATGAATTCGAGAACTTATACTACAGCAAGTATGAACTCCAACCTGTTTGCTTCGGATACTTACGGAGCAACTTCATCAGTTGGGATTCCCCAATTTCCACGGCCAGCTCCATCACGCTTAAATTCATTCCTGATCAAACAAGCAAGGAGGAAAACTATGATGAAGACCTGCATCAAGCACTAGTGATATAACAGTACAGAAATCTGATGAACAAAATACTAACCCACGACCAGTACCACTGCGCCTTTCATACAGCCGTCGAGGGCGCTCAGTGTCCCCAGTATCTCCATTGCTGAGATCACCACGGCGAACACCTCGAAAGCCACCACCACCACGAGGGGCACCATAGTTGCGTCTCTCAGAGGGTTTCCCAGCATCCCCTTCTTCAGATGCGCGATACCCACCCAAAAATCCATTGCTGCTACCAAATGTGGTTTCATCGTTATTTGAATCTCCATTAAATCCACCACTGCTGCGACCACGTCCACGACCATTGCTTCGTCCACCAGCACGACCACCTCCTCGACCACCTTCATTCTTTGATTCCATAACTGTAGGAGTTTATAAGCTAACCATAAAATTGAACCAACAAAAGGTGCAGAAAACAACCCAGAATCCAAACAGACATCATATTACCAGTCAATAAGACCTGGTAAATGGACCATCCGCAATTATATCAAACAAACTGTCAACTATCAGAAAGATGAACGTAACAAATTAACCACTATGGAATCTTGTGGGTACGCTATCAACCAAAAAGCAAAGAAAATCCTAATTTTAACGGTTTTACTTCCATTTACATGCCAATACATTCCATATATAGTTTCGAACATCCATGCTTAAGAAAATATCCAACAGTTGATCCCCAACGATTCCTTTTTAAAGTGAAGGGACGTAAACACGAAAGCGGAACAATTAAAGTTAGCCGAAAACCATCTGAAAAAGTAACCAGAAAAAAAATCAAAAAATGTCAAAAGCAACATACTTCCTTCCAGTCCCTCCATTTATACATACAACAAATTCAACCAAATACAAAAACATAATGTCAATCATATCATACAGACTAATAACATAGAAGCGAAACTTCATTTGTCAACTAACATATTTGTGTGTGTGTGTGTGTGGGCGCGCGCGTGTATATACTGAATAAATAAATTAGTATACCCGCTTGAGTAGGAGGAAGAGGCTTGCTTGGGAGCTTAGCAGGCTTCGTTGCCTGAGCTTGAGGCAGGGCAGCACCAACAGGAGCCTTCTTGGGCTTCTCAGCCTTCAGCTGAACCGCCACTGCTGCAGCCGCCGCGATGAGCTGAGAGGGGTCCTCATTGTCATCATCTCCCAGGAGACCAAAAGGGTTCATGGTTGCCATTTCCTTCGATATTTCAATCAAACCTGATAAAAGACGCCTTGTTGACTTAGATAACAGCAAGTCTTAAAGCATGGTAGCAAATGGGTCGATCTGAGGCTGGGGGATTACGTGTCTTTCTCTGGGCGCTGATAAAATGTAGAGTAAACAAAGATTATAGTTGAGAGGTTTAGACAGGGGACTGGAAAAACCTAGCCACTGCGGCAGAGTGAAGAGAGCGAGGCTCTAACCTAATTTTAAAAACCTAGTGGGAATATTCACATACGGTGGGTTTCACTCAAGGCAATTGTGGGTGTGATTCACTGAGTCGGCCGCTGTGAGCGCTGGAATGGGATGGGATCTTATGAGAAATTTTGTGCTTTTGGGACAATTATAAATGGGATTTTTCGACTGTTTATTAAATTATTTATTTATACTTCAACTTGTTTAAGATCCGATTAAATTATAAAAAAGATAATATTATTAATTTATAACCTTTCTTTTTTCTTTTCAAATGAGATTTTCACTCTTTTTTCTAACATAAAATGTTTATTAAACTTTTTATTTATGTTTAGCTTTTTTAATGTATGAAGGAAAGTAATTTTTTTTTTCAAAAAATGTCTTTTCCTTTTTTATCTTTTTATCTTTTACTTTCTTTCTTTCTCTTTATCTCTTTCTCGGACTATCCTCTTATTTTCTTTCTTCCTTCTTTTTCTCTCTATTTGATTTATTGCTATTGGACATCTAAGCGTTATAATATTGTAATAAAACGAGACAACTCACTTGAAATATATATTCTCGAAAAGTGATATAATATTTAATTTAAGCTAATTAAAAAATAATTATATAGTTAGAATAAAGTAAGAAAAAAGAGAAAGAACAGAAAAAGAAAAACATAAGAGAAAAAAAAACAGGACAAATTCCAACATAATAAATTATATTAAATAAAAATTGACATTATTATAAATAAATGATTTTAATAATTTTTAATTTGAGGGTTCAAAAACTTAACCGATGTTATTTAACCAATGAAAAAAATAGTGACTGCACCTGTAACACCTCACTATCACAACACACGTACCCGACATTTCAAGAAATATCCGAGTCCGTGCCCTGCAAGGGTGGCATGCTATAGCACTCGATCATTCAAATTTTAGTATAAATTTTTTTTAAAACCACAACATAAAGTGCGAAAATTTATAACCAAATCGGGCTCACTCTATTCGCAAACTTTTTCAACATAACAATACAATTAACAGAATTTTCAATAGCCATTTGGGCCCATCACAAATACAAAATATTTTCAATTCCAAAAATTATTACATACCGTAATAGGCAATTACAAATGCTACAAAGATTTGCGAAATATACAATTCAGTATAAAATAAAGAAATACAATGCAGACGCGCACTGATCCCGACCTCTTCTTTCACTCATATGCAATAGAAATACTCCCGCTACCTAACGGGGTATTCTTCTGAGTCCTGAAAAATAATTGCAAATTTTGGGTGAGTTTTGCGAACTC
>JANIIA010000005.1:20316579-20329872 GCA_027478495.1 Erythroxylum alaternifolium
CTATTAATTAATTAACCTTATACAGTCATTAATTGCACAAAATCTCTTTTTTTTTCACCCTCCTAACCATTTCTCACAGTAGTGGGGTAAGGGACCCGAAACTTCCAAACAACTGTTTTCACAGGACAGATTTTTGCATCAGTTTTGTATGGCCATTATGACGTAGAAATTGATGTTTTTAGACAATATTTTATTCTAAACAAATGTTTCTCAATGTATTAAGTTTAAAAAGAAATAAAAAAAATGTAATTGGGTTCATTATTCCGAGAGTTATACCCAAAATACTACATACTGTTCTCAACCATAGACAACAACCATAACTCAACTTCAATCCAAATTTCAAAACCCTTAGTGATAGAAATCAAATTTGATTCCTCATGAAAGTTTTAGATATATGTTTTTAGTTTAATATGAATTTAAAATCATCCCATTTTGATGTCTACAAGTCAAGATATGGCTAGTATACCGATACTTGTTCAGTGGAACCACTCCTTCTAACAAGTATCCAGCATGCATCAAATTTCTAACCTCAATTCTTTCTTAATTTAGTACAAATTTTATCCACTTCAAACATCAAACAATACATGTTCTAACATGATACCAAGTTTAGTGTTCCTTTACCTCTTTAATTTCAAAGAATAACTCCAAAGATCCAACTATATCAGCCCTTTTCAAGTAACCAAACCCAACTTCAAGATCAAGGTGGAACTAAGATGATCTTCACACTTTAGAGATAGAAACATAAAGGATAACCTGAAGTAGCTCCCTTAATGAATAGTTTGGCAAACGACTTTGTGTGATAAAATGTACGATTGATGCAAAAATTTAGAACATGGAAAAGGATGATTTCGGTGGAGAAATTGAAAATAAAGTGAGGGCTGCAGAAACTTTCGAACAAGAACGTAACACCTAAGTTACTAGGTGACTCATTTATTAATTGACACATGCCTCCAATGTATGACTCCCATTTTCCTTTCATTTATGCTGCTAATTGCAATACTTCCATTAGGCCACTTGTCAACTTATTAACAATGCCATTTGTCATATTCTTACTAAGCCATTTGTCATACAATGGATGATGCCAAATGTCAATGCATTAGCTATACCAAATGTCACTAGCTCATAGGCTTAATCATTTTAATTTTCATCTACTAACTTAACTTGCCACTTAGACAATTTTCATCCTCTAAATATACATTTAAATACCTCAATTCTCTAATGGTATCAATTAATTCCAATTTACTAACTATAGTCCATTAATACCAAAATTTAAGTCATATACCTTTCACATTCAAGTCATAACACAATTTTAACTCCTATCTCATATGTACTTTCATGAACATGTATCGTTTTAACTAGGGAATATTTTGAGGCCTTACAAAGTTATTCAATATGCAAATTTGAGAGACAAGATACTAGATATAGCCACAGTTAGGTAGGTATTGCATAATAATCTCTATAGTTTTAATTTATACATTATGGATGGCATGCTTAGACTTGTATCTCCTTTTCACCCCACTGTTACAAATTTATATAAGATTATTTGGTTCGAGCACTTATCAAGTTCATTCACTAACAAATTATATATGGAACTTCTAAGAATTAAGGCCTTTAAAGTTTCTTGGTATAAACTTGTTTCCAGTAAGCAAGTTTCTCTTAAAGTGTCTTTCAATATGCAGTTGGCTATCAATGTTAAACTATATACTAAAGATAGATTTCATGGTGCAGTTTCCATTTTTACCACTTGTTCTCTTTACTGCCAAGAACCTGAATTTATTAATCATTATTCTTCCAATGTGAGTTCACAAAACCAATTTAGCCAACCATACAAAGAATTAAGGACCTTTTATATTTCGTGATTATTTGGTTTGATATAATGGATTTGAGCGTTGGTTTGAATTGAAGATGTAAGAATGATGTTAATAGTTTTAGAATCTCTTTCGACACTACTATTTATTATATATGAAAAGAAAGGAACTTGAGAGAATTACAGGGCAAATTAAGATTTGAGTTGTAACTATTACATTAGATGTCTAGTTACATTACTGAGCAAATCCTAATTACTTATAATCCCCTTTGTTTATAATGTCTTAGTTTTATTGAGCTATTATTATGATTCTAATCTAGCAGAATTAGTTTATTTTTATGGTTGTATCGAGTATTGCTTATAGATTTACTGATTGTAACTCCAATTTATTAATTCATTTTCTTTCCTTGTCTCAATATATATATATATGTGTGTGTGTGTGTGTGTGTGTGTGTGTGTGTGTGTAAACATTTTTTAACCAAAACCAAATTAATGAGTTTAATTTTATTTATTTATTATAATGATGTGGTTCTAATAGGTTTGATTTAAGCAATTTATATTCAACCCTACTACAAGATATTACTACATGTTAAAATATGAAAATATTGATTCTTGTATTTATGAAAAAGTATATGTTAGATATTGCACATTAACTAATATAATCGAATTAGATTTTATACTAAAATGTTTAAAGTTTGTGCCCCGAAAATTTTATTTCGCTTGAAAATCATTTTAGGAAATACAAATTAAAAAGATCTAATTATTATTATTTAAGTAGTTGATCAAACAATTTATTAAGAACTACAACGTGTGAATTAGATTGGATAGATATATATCAAGATTTTTTAATTTTTTTATGTTTTAGTTTTTATTGTCAAACGTAAAGTTAACATACAATTTTTTAAAGTTAGTTAAATATGATAAAATGAATCTAACAAATTAATGTAAAATGTGGGTAGTGCATTCCGTCTAAAGCTGTCTAACTTTGAGATTGCTTTATTTTCAAAGTGCATGACAATTTATTTTGATTTTATTTTCTTTTTTTTGAAGGGTATTTTGACTTTATTTTCAAAATTTGTTAATATCATATAATAAATTCCCAATGTCTAACAAAGCGTGAAAGTTACAAGAAAAGAACATCGGAGACAAATGATACTGTATAGCACATACAATGTGAACGTAACAAATTTTAGAAGTGATTCTCCAACAACGAGGAAAAGAAAAAGTTGATTCTTTCATATATATTAGTTATTAGTGTGTTGATTCATCCACATTAGTTTCACATATTTTCGAACCATTTTCAGTTTAACCGACACAGTGAAATTGTACATTGCGTGTAAACTATCACTGTAACTCAATAGTACAGTCAATTTATTCACAAAATATGGATGCGAGAGTTATACCTCTTTTTTTTTTCTACCCTTTAAATTTCTTACTTAAAGACAAAGACGAAGGAAATAATATATGCAGATTGCCTATATAGTGCCATATTGATACACACGAAATGTGATATGTTGCATTGATTTCTTCTTTTAACAACCTAGCGCTGTGAAATAACTGTTTTGGTTGATTACTTCAAGTTTGAGAAAAATAACCAACAGGAAATTAGAACAAATATATGACTAAATTTCCAGCGGAGTGATTTATAAGTCAGCAAAGTATGGTACAGAAATTTAGAACTATTGAACTCATCTTTGAAATCTGGTCACCTAGGTTGAAGACAAGACAGACCACAGCAGCGGGCTAAAGAATTTAGAACTAGTGAACTCATCTTTGACATCTGGTCACCTAGGTTGAAGACAAGACAGACCACAGCAGCGGGCACCTTAAGGTTTCCAAGTTGGTTTCAATAAGTTTCAACGTATAGAAAAAATCAATATAAAAGAAAAATCGAGGGTTTATTTGTCACGATGGACTAGGCAAACAGCAAGTTGGCAGACCCTGTCTTTCAAGATTCAAACTCAAGGCTTTTGCCTTACTAGTATACAACTGCTTCACATTGGATCTCTGCTCATTTAACAACTTCACTAAACTTCTCTTGGCATTAGCTCGAAAAGGACAATTTGGTGCGAAGAAGCCGTCAACTAAGTGAAGGTAGGCCTCCAAGTCATGGCAACAAGCCACATCAGCATTAGGTTTCAGGTAAGGTGACATCTTGGTGTCGACGCGAAGCTCTGTGCCCACGTGTGTGTACGCCAACGGCGTGATGTGATCATCCACCATTGGCAACCCGGGAACTCTAGTTATAACGTCCTGATTATTGACAATACGTAACACCTTAACATTTTTGGCATTGATTTGATTGGCAAACCCTCTATTACCAACTCTCGGTCCTCCAAAAGAAAAGACCGCAATTGGTGGCATGTACGGTGAACATGTACTTAATTCATCGCCAACTAATAGTGCCAAGGCTGCTCCCAGGCTGTGACCCGTGACAGTAATGCTTAGCGCCTCGCCTTTGTAGAGCTCCACGAGTCTTTTGACCTCTTCCACAACGGACTCAGAGAGGCTTGGGACACGAGCGCCTCTAGTTTTATAAAGGCTCAAGAATCCACATTCCACCTTGGATTCACCTTGGTCGTAGTCCATGTCCTCTGGGTATAGGTATTCCACCAACTGGGCTCTCATATTTTCAGCCCATTCAAGACAAGTCGATGTCCCACGCAAAGCTATCACAATATCTCTCCTTCCCATCCGTTGGATCTCTTGTCGGTCTTCGCAAACAGCGACGTAGCCCATCCAACTTGACCTTTGGGTCACCCAACTCCGATCAGGCGCCAGAGTGTCCACCCACTTTGGAAGTCCGACGGAGGAAGTGGCATAGAGGCTCTTAGTCACTCTATAAGACCTCTCCGGCAATGCGACGCAGCGTGGCAGGGGATGTTCGTCAGTTGACATGGCGGGGTTTGTATGGAAACAATGGTACGCTGCTTGAACAAACTCGCCGTATCTCACCATCTCTCGCCGGAGGTTCTCGTCCAGTGGGTCAAGAAGCCCCGACCAATCATTACAACCGTGGTACTCTGTCCACCGGGAACCAAGATTGTTCCTTGGAGAATACTCGGGCGTCTTGGACAAGAGACTTTGAAGTCGGTTCATATGTCTAGGTGACATTTCTTCTGCTGTTTTCATCTCTGGCCAAATTCTTGCGAGACTAAGGCCTTCAAGTAGAGCTCTTCCTCTGTTTGCAAACGACCCATTACCGGAAAGTTTAGGAACTGGTCGAGTGTCAGGTTGGTTAGACTGTGGAGATTGCTTTTGAAATAGTTTATCAAGATTGGCTAGATGTTGCTTCGTCAACTCAGTTGATGAAGATTTATAAGAAACATGTTTTACAGATTGAGAAGTTGTTAGAGAAGAAGAAAAAGAAGAAGAAGAATATCTAGTTACAGTTTCAAATGAAGATTGGTGGCATTTGGGACTGTCACCTTTTACCTGAAACAGGTTTAGGTTTTGGGTTGGACGCGTTGAGCCTATTTGCAACATGTGGATAAATTCAACAGTCTTCACAGAAAACAAAGACACCGAAAAGAGAGTCAATTGATTAATTTATATATAACCGAAAAGAAAACAACTGTAAGTGGAAACCAAGTTGGCTGGATTAGATGTAGATCATATGGCGTGTATATATAGAGCGGATGGTTCTCAAATGCCCTTGTCTTTGCCTCTAATCACAAAAACGATTTCAAAGTGCATGGATTTATGGGAGTGTTATTCGTTAGAAGGGTATACAAGTGGAACGTTTAGCCGGACCATTTTTTCAATTGAAATCCACGACTTTGATGAATGGGGTTGGGGGCATTTAACTTAGGAATGCATTCAGATGGCGGTTGACTTGAATTGAACATGAATACATGATGGTTAATTGGACTCCAAAGCAGATTGAAGTCATTAACATGATCAAATCTTATTTTAGTTGTTATCCTAAAACAATTATCTCTTTTGATGCTTTGTTTTTCCTACATGTATTAGTAGTGGTTCTCCTTTTCAGAAACAAGTAGTTAAGAAGTAATTATTGTAAAGCAAAACAAGAACAATCTTAATTATGGAATTAACGAACGGTGTTATCAATTTTCTTGTGAAATTTTTGTTTCCAGTGAAAATTGTGATATACATGTGCAATATGTCATAAGTTGAATTTTTGACTCCATCAGCTCCCTTCACATTGTTTTAGCCATGACAATGCTCTAATCCTTGGAAATGTTTATTTGCGGTGCAGCAACAGAAAGATATAAAGTATGGTGGAACATGTACGGACTAGTAATACTTGCAAACTATGACCTTCCTTAAACTGTTGATAATTACAGCAGCATCGGATCTCCGTTTTCTAAAAAAAACACCTCATTTTCTTTTTTTCTTTTTTATTTCCTTTAGATAGGGCCTACCACTGTAATAAACATTTAGGCTATGATGCATTTTTTCATTCAAAACTTTTGCTCCAAGGAAGATGCGTATAATGTCCATGTCAACTCTCTCTCTCTCTCCTCCCAAACATTTGGACCCTACGCCATTGTTTTCAAACTTTGCTCAACATATATCTAGGTTTTTTGGGACTTACTATCCCTAATAAACTCAGTTTAGTGGGCGCTCTTTATTGAAAACAAAACAGAATTAAAATTCCATAACTAAAAGTCTAATTCAATTCTAAAAATGCATGATTATTCTGTAAAATATATAGTTATAGCACGTCAATATGCTGATGCAAATCTATTACATAAAGTATTTTCGCCTTTTTGTTTTGTGTCAACAGCTTACCCAGTTAGGCATTGAATTCAATAAGATTAGTCTGTGGCAGTTACATACTTGGCCAAGTTGGATATGGTAAAAGGCTGAAACTTTTTAATATCTAATATTGAACACTGAGATGACTTTTCAAGGAACAGTAAGAGGACGTATTCAAGTCAAGGAGTTCGCACGTAGTCTAGTAACTGATTAACTCTTGCTGATCAGCCAACATGCCATATTCATATATAATGTCTTGTATGGACGTCGGATGTATATATAGTTTTCTTTCTAAATTTTAATGGTATATTGCATAAAGCCTTACGTAATATGATCCTTTAACTTTTCTTGTAACATTGAAGATCAATTGCTGGCTTTTTATGGCTTCAGTGCAGTATGGTAATAGTCCAAAGCGTCACGTAACCTGAGAAGGAAAGCTCCCAGAAACTTTAACATTTTCAATTCTGGTGTTCACGTGGCATCATACATCCCCCAAACTAGCAAAACAGTTTCTCCCTACCATCAAAGAAATTCAAACCTCGTAAAAGTTGGTGTTGAAATTTTAGACTATATAGCAATTACCAGGGTCCTATCTACCATACATACCCAACTTACAGTTTTGTACTTATTATCTCGCTTTACAACTGAACCTGTTTTGGTTTTCTCTTTTATGGATTCGAGCATTCTCATGAATTAACACAACCGAAAAAGCATTCTTTTCTTTTGACAATCAAAATTTTGCTGTACTATCCTGGACAAGTTAATATAGGAATGATAATAGGCGATTATATTTATAGTCCAATTTTGGTTTAACGTTCGAATCTTTTTAATATACAAAATAATTCATTTTATTTATATAATGAATAAATATACAGTAGTCTTCAACTTCATTCTTCTTTATTATTCTCTCATTCTTTTTTCCGTGTCTTAATTGTCTGCTTAGTGCTTACTTCGACTCTCTTTCCGCCATTATTTGCTGATTTTCTCACCGTCCTCCGTCACGTTGTTTTCGCTCAAGAGTTAAGGCCTTTGAAAGTTTTAAAGGACAAGATTCGGGATGCATTCGGAGTGTAGCTTCCAATAAGTATTTAGGATGAGAATTGACTTTTTTGGATTGTTGTGACTTTTTTTTCTCTTATTATATATGAAAATTTATCGTTAGATAGGATAAATAAATTGACAAATAAACATAGTTATTTATATTAATAAAGTGCTTCATATCTTAGAAAAGAATCTCAGCAATTTAAATAAATTTAACAATTTTTTCTTTTAAATAAGTTTAATATTTGTTCTTTATAGTTAAAGTTAAAAGAAGAATATTTGATAATACATGTTAAAAAACTAGTACAAAACTATTAAATCGTAGTCTCAACATGTTTAATATTGGACTAGTGTGTTTTCGACGATGATAAAATTCAATCCAAATATAAACTAACCCCATTCTTGAGCTAGATATAGTTTGCAAATTGTGAATATATAAAAAGAGCAGTTCTTCGTCTTCGTTAAGTGGGTCAGCAAAGTATGGGGTTTATTTTTATTTTGTTGTAATTTTAGACTCTATGTAAGAGTCTTGGGATGGTATATAACCTCATCTTCTTGGGATGGTATATAACCTCATCTTGTTAGTAAGACATTGATGGAAAATTTTCATACAATGCATGTAAAATTCCGTTATTTAGGATAAGATATAAATTGGTTTTAATAATTTGCGCTTTGATAGACTTTAAATTTAAACTCATTCATTAGATTTGGATTGAGTTAGTTAACAAGATGTCACAATATAAGCAAATCTATTTTATTACAAATAAGGAGTACTTACGTCATTTAATAGAATTTAATGTAAGTTTAAGTAATGGCTATTGATGAACCTCGACTCTTTACGTGATTATACTTTGAAAAGAAAATTTTTATTTATCATTTGCATTATATGTTAGTAATTGCTAATTTATCAAATTGGTTCGTGTGATCTTCTTTTGAACAAAGATAGAAGCATTTGGATAAGATTAGATGTACTAAATAACTTTGTTAACATTTAAATTAGAAGATGGTGAAATTTTATTAAAATACATTCGATAATTTTTCTTTTGTAAAATTACATTCAGTAAAATTTTCCTTGGCATGATCTTATCATTTCTAGGTTGATCTTCTCATTTTTAAAATTACTCACCATTCTAGGAAGTGTATAAATAAGAGATCAATAGTTCAATTTTGTGTCTATAGTATGGTAAAAAATTAAGCCATTCATATTGAGCATTTTGTACACATGTAAAATATTGCATGAGTTCCATCGATGTTCTTACATGCAAGCAAATTCTTCATTCCATCTCGAGTTCTCTCACAGGTTTTATTGTACCTTTTTACTTATCTAAGAAGCATTTAAGTAACTTGATTTCAATATTTTGTGCAAATTAAGGGACCTTGTATGAGGTTCTAAGAGAATAGCAACAATTGGGGTTGGCAATTGGAGAGTTAAGAAATGTGAGTGCAGTTCTTTATTAGTTAGGGATGCAAGGTAGATTAGGATCTTTATGTACCATTAATTTGGCTCTTAAGCTAGTAGAATCATTTGAAAATCCCACTGGGTCATAGTTTTTCCTTCTGTGTTCTTTACATTATGTTTTTAAATTTGGGTTAAGAACTTGACTAAAACAAGTTTACAAAATTAAAACTTGGTTAATATAAAAAAATAGTATTACTCAATTCACCCCTCCCCCCTTTGAGTAGTGCTTGGTCATTTTAGCAATTGGTATGAGAGCAGGTTCTCCCTGTTATAGGCTAACACCTAAGGAGAGATCTAAAATGATCTAAGAACTTGATGAGATTACGAAAGGCTACTTTAATCAACACCTTCCTTTATTTAATGGAAGACACTATGGTTAGTGGAAAGAACGCATGGTCGATTAGATTCAATCGAAAGACTATAAGGTCTAGTTGATTATCAAAAATGGTCCTTTCAAATGTATGCGTACCAATGTTGATGGTACTATAGAAGAAACCCCCAAATCTAAGTTCGCAGTAGAGGAATAAAGGAAGATAGAGAAAAATGCATCTACTAAGAAATGAATTAAAACTGGCTTGCTATCTCAAGTATACAACTAGTGTCTTGGGCTTAAAACTGCTAAGGAGATATGGGATCTTCTTGAGGTAACATTAATTGATTTGTGTAGCTTTCTTGTGAATAGTTATTGAGATACTGCTAATGAAGTCAATGTCTCAAAAGATGATGTCCTAGGGTTAAAGGAAGATTTAAGAGTCATGACTAAATTAAAATCCTATATGAAAATGAAATAAAGACTTTTAAAATGGAAAAGTCTAACCTAAAAGAAAAGACCATGGAAATACAAAAGAGTAATACTACTCTTACTCGTGAGTTAAATGAACTGAAAGCTTCTGCTGATTCTAGTCAAAATAAGAATATGGGAAATGAATTATCTTTTATTAGGACTGAATTGGTAAGGCTTAAAAAAGAGTATTTGTAAACTCAGTTTGCTAAAAATAGGAATGAGAATGAAGATGGAGCAACATTAGATCTCAGTTCCTCCCAGTTTTTGCCTCTGTCCTTCGTAAAAGCCCTTCTGACGTAAGTTGTCTCCTAGACTCCCAAGTTGAAAAACTATCCAAACAAGTTACAAATTTAAAGATTGAAAGCTAGGATTTAAGAAATAAACTAGACAAAAGCTGAAGAATAAACTAAACAATATATTAAAGCACACAATAAGGCTAGACATAGGCTAGGTTTTAATGGGAAAAAAGAAAGAGTCATGGAACCAAAAAAAATATGTTAGTTTGCTTTAGTATATTGCTTGCATATATTATGGTAAGACAAGCCATCATATGTTTCAATGTCATCATAGGCAAAAGGCTAATGAAAAAAGTATGCTTATGTAAAGCATGTATAGATTGAAAAGAATGTTTTAAAAGCTAATTATATTAGAAAGGGACACAAACAAGCTTGGGTTCCTAAATCTAAACCTAAATTTGTTTTGTAAGCTGGAGTGAGGGTGAATAACTAGTGGTTCCTTGACAGCAGTTGTTCTAAGCATATAACAGGAGCCAAATCTAAGTTCCACTCAGTCAAAGCATTTTATGGTGGAACTATGACATTTTGTAACAACATGAAGGTATATTATTGGTATTGGTAAAGTAGGTAAATCTCTATCACATTCCATTGATAAAATATTGTTATTCAAGGGTTTTAGATATAATTTAATCAAGATCTCAAAATTTTATATGAAAAGAAATAATATATAACTTACTTATTATAAATGTTTAATTATGAGAAATGATATAAATGAGTTTGTTCTTAAAGGAATAAGATTCAGTAACACTTATAAGGTATATCTTAGCTTGTTTCTTGATGTTAATCTAACTTGTTTAAGTTTTCTTGAAGAAAATCCTTTACTCTAGCATAAAGACTTGGACATGTCAGTTTGTCATTGTTACAACAGTTTATTTCATGAGAACTTGTAAATGGTTTACCCTCTACGAAGTTTAACATAAGTAAGGTTTATTAAGCCTGTGTGAACGGGAACCATGTTTACTGTCCTTTCAAGGCCAAAAACATGGTAAGTGTAAGCCACTAAAACTGTTGCTTATAGAATTTTGTGGACCTATGATAGTCGTAAGTAGAGGAGGTAATAGATATGTTTTGGTGTCAGTTGATGATTATTCACGTTACATTAGATCATATTGCTTTTAACCAAAGTGAAACTTTTGATGAGTTCTATATGTTTTCTGGAAAGATCTAAAAGTAATATAGACATCAACTACTCTCATTTCTTTTTTATCATGGCACTAAATTGAATAATTTAACCTTTATAGACTATTTTAGGGAACATGGTGTTGATCATAACTTCTCAACCCTGAGAACTCCTTAAAAAAATAGTGTCGTGGAGAGAAAGAATCAAAAACTTAAAGACGTGCTAGAATGATTCTTATATAGCTAGTAGACTTCCTAGGAACTTTTAAGTTGAGGCTATACACACTATATATTACATCAGAAATAAGGCCATGGTTAAATAGTTTTTTAAAAAAAGCCTCATACGAACTGTTTAAGGGCAAGAAACCAAATATTATACATCTTAAAATATTTAGGTGACAATGTTATGTGCATAATAATGGTAAAAACCACTTAGGGAAATTTGATCCTAGGAGTAATAAGGTTGTGTTATTAGGATACCCCTCTCATAGTAAACCATATAAGGTGTATGAAAAAAGAACTATGTGCATAGAAGAGAGTGCACATGTCATTTTTAATGAAACTGATGATTTGCCTAATCATATTGCACATGATGATGATTTTGAGATAGGCTTGGTAAGAACATATACTAATAATGATCATGAAGAAGACAAGCAGCAACAAGACACTCAAAATGATAGAGACATTGAACACCAAGGCACTTTGGAGGAAAGAGAACATCCTAAATGAACTATTGGATGAACTAGAGATGACACACAACATTCTAGTTCTAGTTCTATAGAACTACAGAATTGATGTTTACCAAACTCAAGAAAGTTTTATATCAACAGCCTTTGTGCAAAAACTATGGAAACATCAAAGCTCCCATTCTTTAGATTTGATACTAAGTGAAGTCAATAAAAGAGTTCAAATAAGATTTAAACTTCAAAATTTTTATGCTTTTTATGCCTTTCTCTTTTTTGAAGAACCTAGTGACTATCAAACTGCACTAATTGTTCCTAATTACATTTTACCTATACAGGAGGAACTACACAAATTCGAGAGGAATCAAGTGTGGCACCTCGAGCTTAGACTAAATGACAAAACTATAATTAGTCTAAAGTGGGTTGACATAAATAAATTTGACAAAAATGGCTTGATCTTAAGAAACAAGTTTAGATTGGTACTAAAAGGCTATAATGAACATGAAGGGATTGGCTACAATAGGGCCCTTGTACTAGTAGCCTGCATCGAAGCCATTAGGATTTGAATTATATTTGCTTCTTATATGTGATTAAAGTTATATCAAATGGATGTTATGACAACCTTTTAAAATTATTATTTAAAAGAGGAGGTCTATGTATAGCAACCTTCTAGGTTTGAAAATCCTAATTTCCTAAACCATATATATAAATTTGAAAAGGGTCTTTATAGATTTAAAGAAGCTCTTAAAGCTTGGTATGAGAGGTTGTCAAAATTTCTTTTAAAAAATGGTTTTCAAAGAGGAACAATAGATAGAACATTATTTTTCAAAAAAGTAAAGGGGAACATTTATTAGTTGTTCAAATATATGTAGTTGACATCATATTTGGAGTAACTAATGATTAGTTGTATGAAGAATTTGCAGGTTTAATAAAGAGTGAATTTGAAATGGGTCTCATAGGAGAACTCACATTCTTCATAAGTCTTCAAACTAAACAAATGAAGGAAGGAACATTTGTCTATTAATAGAAATACCTAAAAGAACTAATTAAGAAGTATGGTCTTAAAAATACCAAATCCTATAATACACCTATTCCCACCTCGATTATGTTAAATGAGGATGAAAAGGAAAAATGTTTTGAGGAGAAGTTTTATCAATGTATGATTGGAACCCTTTTATACTTAACTACTAGTAGACTTGTTATTGTTTTTAGTCTAGGTTTATGTAACACCCCATTACCCTAGGGTATGCACCGGAATGCCTGTAGGTCATTCCGACACATATCCTACGATAAGGGAGCGCTACCTGCACTCACTACAGTACTCCACATGGCATCATATCAATGTGAATGATTAAAGCAATAATTATAAATCACAAGATTGT
>JANIIA010000005.1:20329972-20350941 GCA_027478495.1 Erythroxylum alaternifolium
ACAAGCAAAGAAAATAATGTGTAAATCAAGAAACAAGCGTATGCAATCAACCCCCTATGCTCCTCTCCACCATCAGCAACCGAAACCAGCAAATTCGTACAAGCCCTAGTCGCCTAAATCACAAAAATCCCCGCAATCATAAATCTGAAAGCACTACCCTGCGTCACAAATAAAGAAACAGCCGAGAACACCACCACTAGAAGCAAACAGTAACCAACCACGCTCGTACAAGTATGCATATCCAAATTCCCGTTCCTCCCGGCGAGCATATTGAAGACCATGTACAGAAAAATCGATGACACCACGATCCACCCCAAAATCACTATGAATTGGATCTTTCCAGTACAAACCCACATGGCGATGGGTTAGGGGCACAATCATCCTTCACAAACAGCTAATTCAGCTGTTTGTCCAAAACGGTCCAATTTGGAGCTTTTCATAAAATAGCTGGTTGGGTTGAATCAGCCAACCTAATTAGCTGATAACCAAACAAAAAAAAAACTTATTATCTAAGTCAAACCTCTAATTTGAGTCAATCAACTGATTTTCAGCTGATCAGCTGAATATCAAACGACCCCTCAATATGTCTAGTTTTTTTAAGAAAGAAAACAAGTTTTTAAAGATAAAACTATTACTTCCAAGTGCAAGTTATTTAGAATTTTAATTAAGAACATGTTTCATTAGTGTATAAATAACTCACCACACATTAATTACTAATATTCAATCTTATTTTTAATTATATATTTGAAAATTTATTATAAACTAGTAAAATTAATTAAAGTAACTAATACAGATATGTTATTATTTCAAAGTTAAAATTTAAAAGAATTTACATTATTTTCCAAAATTATTTTTATATTATATTTAACTTATTTGATAATAAATTTAATTTAAAACTTTATTTTTTATTTTTGAAAATATTTATATTTACTAAAAAATTTAATTTTGCAAATATTTTAAGTTAATACGTTTATTATTTAACAAATAAATTATAGTAGTAGATTAAATCAATTAATAAATAATTAGATAGTTTATAATTTTATTAAAATCATATAGAATCAGAAAAAAATTAGAAGTGAAACTTAGAAACAAAAGACTTAACCACAGACTTTTTATACCAACCAGCTCTTAGATTAACATTGGATTAGAGGGATAAGTTTTATTAGCATGACCATCTTTCTTTTTCTTCTCCGACAGGGAAACTTAGTTAAAGCCGCGACTCATTGGATGTCACCGTACCTGTCATTTGATTTCAGTTGTCGTGACGTATATGGTGTTGGCTATTGAATATCCAACTAGTTTACCGACATGGTTTAATTGTTTTCTCAGTACAGAAACAGACATAACGATGACTTTTAAGTTTTGAGACCATAAATATCTGTCCTACCATCACAAAAGATTTCAATATAAATTTAGGATCCTATTTTTATTTTGATGTTGCGATTGCGATTTTTATTTTTTAAATTAAAACAATATTTTATTAATTAATTAACATCAATGCACTTACATTTCTTATTATTGACAACAAATTAAATTTCGTTATTGATAAATAAAAATATATTCCCATTTTTTATTAAAATGAATATCTATATTTTGTAAACTAATATTTATCAATTAAAACATAATTTGATTTTAATATCATCATCTTAGAATTTTAGAAATATTTTATTACTTATTAATAATATTTAGACAAACACTAAAACTAATTTACAATTTTTATGTTATAAAATATGAAAAAAATCAAACAATCAAAAACTCACTCAAATAAGTTTTATTCGTTAAGTACGAAAACGATGAAAAACAAAAGGAGAGGTGTAATCAAGTTAAATGAAAGTTTTTTTCTTTCTTACGTACTCAAATTAAAAATATTACTTATTGATTGTAAATATTTAAAAAGAAAAATCATGTTTCCTAAACTAAACTAAATAAATTTTGAATACTCAACTCTCATTTTATAAAATCTTTAATTATGTTAAGTTATTATTCTTTTAAATTTTTTTACATAATAAATATGTAACATGAAAATTATTTAGTAAAATTCGTGCAATCATAAAAAGCAAATAAAAAAAAAGGTCCAACACCAGCGGTGTGCGGTTTTATCAGCAAGAATATCATAATAAAATAAAGATATTTATTAAATATTAAAAGTTTAGGAAATTAACCGTAATACAAAATAAATCTACGTATACATTACCGTTTCCACTTCTCATCCCAACAAGGTAATGTCTCTTGACTGTAGGGTACCAACGTTATACTACTCCCTCAACCTCACACATTAGTAATATAACGTCATTTTCTTGTTTAATTGTCCGTACAAATTGGAGAGCATGTTTGCGACGTACAGCATGAGACACAAGCTCTTTTAGTCATGTAGTGACAGATGACTTCCACCTAGACGCACGGTATTCGATTTAAAATTTAACTTAAATTAATATTAATTTAAATAATGTGAACTTAAATTTAATCTGCAATTTAATTCAACTCGTTTTTATAGTTTACACACTTTTGTATTACCTTCTTATCTCTGTATCTATGTTAATACATTTTCCTATAATAAGTAAGCAAGGTGGCCAAGTTAATTGCAATTCAATTAAGAGAATGAAATGAATGGGAAAATCAAAAAGTTAAAAGAAGAAAGGATTTTTTTGGCTAGACAGATTGTAATCCTTAATAAAAAATATATTACCTGTCTATAGATCAAAGTTTTTATGGATATAAATTTCTGACCTATAAGTAGGGATATTCCCGAAGTCTCGTTGATATTTGGCTACATAATCATGTAGTTTTACTCTTGGTTAATTTTTAACAATCTCGATTTGGAAAATCCTTTAATATTGTGAAATAAATTACTTGTGAATGCTTAAATTATTTAGGAGTAATCTATTTACTAGAAAATTAGAAAAATTAACAATTTCATAGAATAAAAATCTAAATTTAATACAAACATTATAAAAATGTTTCTTTAGTACATAGGAAGCCTTAACAGGAAATTGAAATTATTAATAAAAATATATGAAAGAAATATAAAGAAAGGTCACATCAAAGCCAAAAGTCTACCAAAAAAAGAGATTAAGGAACTATATATCTATAATATTGTGTTATCAAGATGTTCTAAATTCATGGATTAAAAATTTCTTGATGTAGATGTAAAGAATGCCAAATAACTTGTAAATATAACCATATTCCACTTTATGTGGAAGAAAAGAATTATAGATTTTTACCTTTAGCTATTGCTAAAGTTACACAAATGTATCTTACACTTTGGACACACTAAGCTCTTCCACACTCTCTAAACTATCCTTAAATGGTATGTGAGTGTGAGCAGAAGATATGGGGACCCTAATATCCCAAGTGGTCCTTATATAGGTGAGTTTCCATCAAACAAACCTTTTTACTCGAGAAATGGCTGGCTGATATCATGGTAACGTTACCAATGCTTTGGTGAACATTACCAAGCTTCATTGTAATTGTTGGACCACTATTCCATTCTCCCACTTAGTCCAACGATCAACTTGGCAACTATAACCAAGTTTTGCTTTATAACAAATAAAATACATGAATCATGGTGATAAGTTTTCTACTAAGTGAGTACTATTATAAGAAATAAAATACATGAATGGTGGTGATAAATTTTCTACTAAGTGAGTACTTTCTTCTATGTACTATAATGTACAATATTTCCTAACCATATGTTAACCTTTCTTTATGAGTAAACTCTACATTGCACAAAAAATGAGAATATATATATAAAACTAGATTTCTCTAATGTAATGTACAGTAAATATTGTATAAAGGAACCTACTCTGATATTTACAACATAATTCCTAAATTTTATTAAAGGCATGTCTTTTGTTAAGGGATCTGCAATCATCAATTCATTGTTAATTTGCTCAATAGCAACTTCCTTTTCTTTAACCTGTTCTCTAATGGCTAAGTACTTGATGTCGATCTGTTTAGCTCGACTCGCACTCTTCTTGTTCTTAGCCAAGAACACAGTAGTTAAATTTTAATACTTTATAGGCCTAGAAATGGTATTCATAACCTTAAGCCTAGATACGAAACTCTTTATCGATATACCATGTGATGTGGCCTCAAAGTAGGACACGAACTTAGCTTCTATAGTAGAGGAAGAAATCAATGTTTGCTTGGAACTCCTCTAAGATACAACTTTGATAGTTAGCATAAAGATATAGCCTGATATTGATTTTTGTTAATCAATGTAATCAACATAATTCAAATATGAGTGCTAAGTGCTTTTAGATTGTCAGTTTAACTATACATAAACATATAATTCTTAGTGCCTTGTAAATATTGCATCACCTACTTAACACGTATCCAATGGGTTAAGCCTCAATTACTTTGATATCAACCTAATATTCCTATAGAAAAAGCAATGTTAAAACTTATGGAAACCTGAGCATATATTAAGCTTCTAAAAATTAAGGCATATGGAATGTTTTTCATTCGTTCCTTTTTCAAGTCATTTTATGGGCACTAGTCTATATTGAACTTGTCACCCCTCATAATAGGAGCCACACATGGTGACCAATTCTTCATTTAGAATTTCTCTAATATTTTCTTGATGTAGGTTTCTTTAAATAGACCTAAATTCCTACAAAATCTGTTTTGATATGTTTTAATTCCAATGACATAACATGCATCATCCATATCTTTCATCTTAAAGTTTTTAGTGAAGAATTACTTTACCATATGTAACATGTTATCGTTGGTTCTAAGAAAAATTTCATCAACATATAGGATAAGGAAACATATCTTACTCCCAATATCCTTTTGGTATATGTATTCATCCACAATGTTCTCATTGAAACCAAATAATGATAACACTATGGAACTTTAAATACAACTAATGAAAGGTTTGTTTCAACCTCAACAATAATTTATTAAGCTTATAAAAAATTTTTTCGCCTTTATTGGAGGATAATCCTTCATGTTGTATAATATAAATCTCTTCCTCTAGATCATCATTAAGAAATGTCATTTTCATGTCCATTCATTGCAACTTTAAATCAAAATATGCAATCAATACTAAGATTATATGGAGAGAATCCTTCCTAGATACAAGAGAAAAGATCTCTATGTAATTGATTCTCTCCTTTTGAGTGAAACCCTTTGCAATGAGTCTTGCCTTATATCACTCAATATTGCCAAATGAGTATTCCTTAGTCTTTAAAACCTATTTATATCTTGTGGGTTTTACCCCTTCAGATAACTCAACAAGGTCCCACACATCTTTTCTCTTTATAGAGTTTATTTTCTCTTTCATGGCATCATACCATAAGTCTGATTCTTTGCAACTTATGGTTTGTGAAAACGATTTAGGATCATTTTTGGCTCCAATATTAAAGTCATTTTCTTATAAATACACCATATAATCACTAGAAATTGCTAATTCTCTTCTTTTAGCAGACCTTCTTAATATTGTCTCAACATTCTCACCAAGAGGTTATTGTATAAATGGTTGTTTAATATTTTCACTTGATTCTTGAACAACTAGATCTATTGTATTTTTAGCATCTTATGGAATTTCCTGATTATCATTCACTGTTTGTTGAATTTCAATAGCTAGTTGTAAAAAACTTAAGGGATGTTATGAATGATAATCATCTTAGTACCGAAAGTGGAAGGTTGAGTACTTGAATATTCCTTTTTAGAAACTATATCCTAAAATTGATCCCTTTCACTAATTAAGTCATTCTTAAGAAACTATGCATTTTTTAATTCCACAAATCTAGTGTGATGAGATGGACAATAAATTGGTATCCTTTTGACCTTTTAACATATTCATAAAATACCCATTAATGGTCCTTAGGCTCAATTTCTTCTCTTGTGGATTGTAAACCCTTATTTCAGACGACATCCCTAAATGGGAACAAGCTGCTACTCAAACTTTTAAATAATTCAAAAGGCATTTTTGACATCGTTTGTGTTATAAACCAATTTAATATATGCACTTACGTTTTAAAAGCTTTAGTCTACAAAGACTTAGGAAGTTTGGAGCTACTTAGCATACATTGTAATATGTCTAATAAAGTTTGGCTTCTTCTTTCAGTCACAACATTTTGGTTTAGAGAATTAAGCATGGTACATTGGGCAACAATCCCATTTTCTTAAATAAACTTCACAAATAGACTAGATGTGAGTCAATCTTTAGTGCATCTACCATAATATTCTCCACCTCTATTTGATATCAAATTTTAATTTGCTTGCCAAATTGTTTTTCTACTTCAGGCTTGAAAGCTTTAAAGATGTCTAATGCTTCGTTCTTCTTAAAAAGCAGGTAAAATTGAATATATCATAAGCAATCATCTATAAAAAAGATGAAGTATTTGTGACTGTATGAGTTTATATCTATACTATATATATCCGTATGTATGATCTCCAATATGTTTGAACTTTTATAGGCAACTTTTTCTGTCTTATTGTTTTGTTTTCCCTTTATGTAGTTTACCCAGGTTTCAAAATTAGTAAAACCTAGAATACTAAGTACTCCATCCTTTTTTAGTCTTTGGATTCTCTCTATACAAATGTGTCCTCATATCCAGTGCCATAATATAGAGGAAGCTTTATCTTTTAATTCCAGCATGCATATGTATTACATTATAGCAGACATTATTTTGCAAATCTAATATAAAAAGACCATTTAACATTGTACCATTTCTAATAAAATTTAATTTGAAAATTAACTTTACTAATATTTCATCAAAAAGTAAAGAATATCTAAATGGTACAAGCCTTGAAACGTAAATTAGATTTCTAGAAAAGTTTAAAATATAAAAACTTTTTCTAACTTTAAAAATCCTCACTCTTTAGCATGAGATTTCAATCCCCAATGGCCTTTATATATAAGCAAATCTTATTTTTGAAAAATATATACTGCTCACTTCCCATTGATTTCCTTAGATTTTGTAAGCCTCATTACATATTTGTAATGTGAATTGTACAATCAAAATCAATCCACCATATGTCATGATAAATGTTAGCCATACTGGATTGATAATAGATAAGTGAGATTTTAGTACCTTTAGACTCAAGCCATTTCTTGTACTTTTCATAATCCTTCATCATATGCCATTTCTTTTCACAAAGATAGAACTTAGATTCCTTTTTGATATTTGCTTGGGTAGGCATTTTTACCTTTCCTCTTTGGTTTGATTTGACTCTTAGGCTGTCCTTGGATTGTTATATGTGCACTACTAGAATTTTCCCTTGTTCCACCAACAACCTCCCCACCTTTTGTACACATATAGCCATTTCTTAATTGACCATTTTTCTTTATGTGTATTAAAAGATATTTTGAAGGGACTATATGGCTATGGGAGCGTGTTCAAAATATAGAGCACAAGGAAAGAATCTAACATTCGACTTCAAATGTCTTCATCTGACCCACAATGTCCTATAACTTCATGATGTGCTCGCGTAAACCTTGAACAATGATGGGGACCTTAGTGCCCTAAGTTGTCCTTATATAGGCAAGTTTATACAAAACTAGCCATTTAACTAGGGAAATGGCTACTAAATCATGATAACCAATACTCTGATGAACATTAACAAGCATCATTGTAACCATTAGGCTACTCTTATAGTAGAAAGATAACTTTAACAATTATGGTTTTTGATTTAGAATTCAAGTTTTGCCTAAAATTTTTACTTATGTTTTGTTCAACCATTGAAGTTCGTAGTTATATTTTTGTTAAAACTAGCAAGAAATTTAGTAAAAATAAAATTATCCTTTTCAATATTGTTTCGAAGAATTGAGGTAATTAGACAATTAATGCAAATGAATAATTTGTTAGAAACTTACATCTCATAAAATTTCTAAATTTAGGGACTAAGTTCATGTTTCACACATGTCTTTATCTCTGTTATTGTAATTCCTGTGTACAGGTAGCAATTACCTTCATTTGTTGTCGACGTAATGAGTAATCATGTTGTGTCACATGAAAATAGCACTATTATTTTGTCTTTAATAGTGATATGATTCTTTCTTTATCATTTTACATTTACCTAGAAACATCAAATTGATGGTGATGTCTCACTAGGACAAAATAATTTAAGGAACACGTGGTTGGTGTAATATAACAACCTGCAAATTCTTAACTTCTTTTAGTTAAGAAAAATTATGAAAGTAATAAAGGTCTATTATATTTTTATTTCAAGTTTTATTATCTAAATTCAATAAAAATATCCCATTTAGTTTATTAACTAAAAATATATAGTGCTTGATTATTTAAAATTAATAATTATTAAAAATTATGACTAATATAATATAATATAATATAAGATAATAATTTAATTTAATTTTTTATTGGGCAGTTGTACAACGTAAACTTTAGCCAAGAATTATTTATAAATATTTTCTTAGTAATTGCTTGATTTTAAGCATGCGATAGGATGACTTATTGTATACAACATTGTGTTTGATGAATGAGAACAAGAATTTTCCTACAAAAACATTATGAAAATCTTATGGTATTAAAGGCCAATGCTCATTAAATGTTAGAACCAACAGAACCATAGAAATTCGACTCTGACCACCCTGAATGGTGGAGAAGATAGTGGGAAGAAGAGTGAAAAGAATAACAAAGAATTAGTGATCCTTTCACCATACTACCTGTACACATCAGACAATTCGGGAACATTGATCACACTTATGCAAGTCAGAGTTGGTAACTATAAAGTATAGGGAAGAGCAATGGAAAATACACTAGGATCTAAGAAAAAGCTCATGTTCATCGAAAGAACTTTGGCCAAACTGGCAGATGATTCACCAGAGAATCTAGAGTGGTATATATTGAACTTGATGCTGGTTGCTTAAATCCTGAATACAATCGAATGGAACTTACTTTCCACTATAACCTATAAAGAGAACACGCGAGAATTATATGATGAATTTTGATAGAGGTCTTCTATTGGGAAGGGACCAAACATTTACTAGCTCAAGATTGATCTTGTCACCTGTAAGTAGGAAGGGTAGGCTATTGTAAAATACTTCAGAAAGTTGAAAATCATATGGGACAAGTTGGCTAATTATGAACAAGTCCCTACAGGTTGGTTTAATGGATGCAAGTGCAATATAATAGATGAACTAGAGAAGAAGTACGAGAAAGAATAAATATATCAATTCTTCATAGGACTTGATGAAGTGGTGTACGGAACTATGCGTTCCACTATTTTAAGTATGGAACTGTTATTGAGCTTAGTGGAGTATACTCAATGGTCATACCAGAGGAACGACATCAAAACATAGCACAAAATAAGGAAGAACTAAGAAACATTGTGGGTTTTATGACACAGGTAGGTGTAGGTGTTTAGGCTAATGTTGTATGTTGAAAAGACAAGGGCAGTAGTTATGCTCACTATAGCAAAACTAGGCATGAAGTGAAGGAGTGTTTTCAGATCATTGGATACCTCAAATGGTGGGGTAATGTACCTTAAGCAACTGGAAAAGAACTAGCCGCAACCAAGGAGGGATTAGTGCTGGTGGAGATAGACGAGGTGCCCAAGAGAATGCGATCCATACTACTATAACTAATGAGTAACAAGCTGCTGCTATGAATGAATCTATCCATAATGACATACCAGACCTAACTAGAAACTAATGGGCAACATTGATTGACCTTTTGAATGCCCATAAATCAGGACGAATTGAATGTTTGTCCAGTAAGAAAAATTTAAGTGACTGGTTAATTAACTTGAGAGCAACCCATCACATGATTGAGGACATTGACTTATTGACCATTGTTCATAAAATCGCGTCATGCCTAGTAGGACTTCTTAACAGGAAGCAAACATTTGTAATGAAGGAAGGAAAATTATATTTGGGTGAAGGAGTTTCTTCACATAATGTCCAACAATAACAACAACATCTTAGTAGAAGTCCTACTAATATACAGGGTCTAAAGAGGTTTAGAAGTACATAGTCTTACTCCTAACTGGTAGAGAGGCTATTTCTAATAGGCCCATATGAAAAAATAAAAAATGCTAAATAAATAACTAATGTACAAATATAAAAATAAAAATGAAAAATTAATAAAAGATAAACATTAAAATAATAAAGTAATATTAATAAATAAAATAAAAAAATAGACACAAAAGATAATAATAATAAAATAAAAATAAATACATACATAAAAATAAAAATAAAAAAGTAATACAATAAATAACATATAACTCAAGGTAAAGCATAAAAATCAAAGATAAAATAAGTAAGTAAATACACAAATAAGAAAGAACACAAGCTAGTAAATAAATAAAAAAAGTCATAAAAAAAGCGTTTGGGCCAAGTGAGGAAATATTTAGGCTAAATAACTAAGAGGAAAGTACTATATATTAAATGTTTAGGTTAAATGTATAAGACTTGAAAAATATTTAAAAGATCAATGAGAAACAAAAGGACCTCTCTATGTGAGATCCTTTACCTGTATCTTAGTAAGTCAAAAGTTTTTTTCTTGAGGTAACGTCCTCGATAAGTTCCAATAAAGTCATATCATTATTGATCACCTCCCCAACCCCTATCCAACCCCTTCCGGTTCTTCTTAAGGCTTTTCTTTTTCCTCTTATAGTTCCTAAATACAATCTTCTTGTATCTTCTCATTGGAGTGTTAGGATATCTCCTCTTAACACGTCCAAACCACCTAAGCCTTGTGCCTCTTACCATTCCTGGCTTGATATCTTTCAGTAAGGATGCATATCTAACAAACCATCCTCATCTTCACTACCATTAGCTTATAATTATGCACTTGTTTAATGGGACAACACTTTCTCCACAAAGCATAGTCGACCTAATCACTAAATGATATGATTTTCCTTTAAGCTTGAGTGATATCTTTTTTCATATAAAAGTCATGATGCATTTCTCCATTTAAGTCACCTGATCTGAAATGGTAAACAATGTCTTCATCAATCTCTTAATTGCTTTGGATGATAGATCCTAGATACTTAAAAAACTCTTTTTGTGATCTAACTTTTGAACCAATCTTTACTTCTACATCAGAAGCCACCCTATAGCCCAAAAAGTTATACTCTAAGTACTCAATCTTATTCTTGTTTAATTTAAATCCTTTAAACTCTAACATATCCCTCCAAACTTCTAACTTGATATTATCACCCTCTTTTATCTCATCCATTGGAATAATGTCATTAAAAAATACATTAAAGCATATCCCCTTAAATTTTTTTGGTTAGCTCATCCATCATTATAAATAGAAATGGGCTCAATGAGAAGTTTTAGTGTAGCCCAATATTGTTAGAAAAATGTTTTGTATCTCTTCCTGTCATCCTTGTTCTAGTATTTACACCTTCATACATATCCCTAATAACCTATATATAGGTTATAAGAACTCCCTTAACTTCCAAACACCTGTACATAATTTCCCTACGTACCCTGTGATAAGCCTTCTCTAAGTTAATAAAAATTATGTGTATGTTACACTATCTTTCCTTCTAATATTCTATTAATCTTCTAAGGAGATGTAAAGCTTTTATCATGGAACTTCCTATCATGGAACCAAACTGATTTTTCAAGATAGATGCATCCTTTCTCACTCTCTTCTCAATTAGCTTCTCCCACAACTTCATAGTGTGAAATAGTTTGATGCCTCTATAGTTGTTATAGCTTTGGATGTCCCTTTTGTTCTCTTATAGAGGAATTAACATATTAATTCTGCACTCATTTGACATTTTGATGGACTTAAAGATCATATTAAAAAGCTTGGCTAGCCAAGTAAGAATCTCTTCGTATACACTCTTTCACACCTCTATGGGTATTTCATCAAGCCTTACTACTCTTTTACTCTTCATCTCCCTCAAACCTGTTTTAATTTACTTCCTTATGATCTATTAACAATAAGTAAGGTTACAATACGTTTTGGATGTGCTAAGATTACCTTTTATATAACAAACTTGATTTAAGTCTCTCAATTTCTGTTCCCGAGCTCTCGCCAACTCAAATTTATTCTCTTATCCACCTGTAGTTTCTAAAGATTAGTATAATTTATCGTAAGCTTTGCTTTTAGCTTATGAGATTATCTTCTTTTCCTATTTCTTTACGGGTTTGTAAATTTCTTTATTAACTAACTTCTCTACCTCTATGGTATTATCCAATAGAGTTTTATAGGAAACCTTCTTGATCTTAACCTTTTCTTATACATCTTCCTTCTAATACTAAGACTCCATCTTACTACCCCTAGGCCCTTTAGAAACACTCAAGATCTCTTTAGTCGCATTATTTAAAAGAGTTGCTACTTCTCTCACATCTGATTAACATCTTCTTTCAATTTATATTCGTATCATATATTACTCTATCCCTAAGTTGTTTCACTGTATCCCTTTTCAGGTTCCACCATTAGATTATAGTACAGATCCTAGGACTTCCCTTCTTCCTCCAAACTTTAATTATAAGATCTATAAAAAACAATCTATACTAAGTTATCAACCAAGCATTAGATATCAAATTGCAATCCTTACAACTAGGTCGATCACTCTACTTTATGAGGAAATTATCAATTTGAATTTCATGATTATGCTCTTAAAGTTAACAAGTGCTCCTCATTTTTCTTGCAAAATAAGTTGGTGATTATGAAATCTAGTAAAGCACTCCCACTGTCATTCTTATGACTGTACTTGAATCTTTTATGAGTCCATAAATATTCATCCAATGTTGCCCCTATGTCACCATTAAAATCTCTTCCTATAATAAGTCTCTTATTAGGGGGGATCTGTTGAATCACCTCATCTAGCTCTTCTTATAATTGACACTTAAGCTATTCATCTAATCCTATTTGAGGTGTATAAGTACACTCTACGTTGAAAATAGTACCTTTCACCATAATCTTCAAGGATAATATTCTAACATTAGTCCTATTTACCTTTACAACATGATGTATGAGTTCCTTGACAACCAAGATACCTACCCCATTTTTTCATCTCAAACAACCCGATTACTAAAGTTTGAACCCATTAATCTCTTTTGCTTTAACCCCTGGCCACTTTGTCTCATGTATGCATGCTATATGAATCTTATATTTATCTAAAAACCCACTAATTCTAACAATGTCCTTAAAAGGTCTCAATGTTTCAAGAATCTATCCGTAATTTGCCAACATCTTCTCTTCTCCTAGACCCAAAAATCACTGAAAGACTAGCCCTTACTTTATCATCCGAAGTCAAAGCCACCACTCTTACCCTAATACCCAAAACAAGCTATAAAAGACAAGCCCACAAGTCTCAAAACTACTATAAGACTACTCGAGAAAGAAAACAAGGATTAATATTAAATCTCAAAATGCACACTGCAATAAACAAATACGAATATCATAAGTACAATAAATCATAAGAAAATCAAAATTTAGATGATCCAAAATCTAAACCAATAATAGCCACCTCTCGCTTTGCAACTGATGGTCAATGATAGAGACTAATTTGTATAAATAAATAACAATTAGGTTTCTACACAATGTCAAAACATAGTACTAGATAGTTAAAAAAAGAAGATTAATCAAAATATTGAAAACTATAAACAAAAAATAAGTTAAAACTTCCAATGGTTTAATGAAGACTGAAAACTAAATCCTAGCAACCAAAGAGCAACAAATCAATCATTAGCATACACAATCTGAAACTAATCACAAGTGAATCCAATAGAGAAGAAAAATTTATGAGATACTAATTGACCAGAGAACAACAACAACTAAACCGATCCAATCTGCTTATGATACCACATATCAACTTTGTATGCTCTCATCGTAGTTAACCCCATTCACCATAAATTCCTCCATTATTGGGCTTACTCCAAATCTGTAAAAGAAGAAAATAAATTACAAGGTTTCCTAAAAGCCATATGAGGAAACATCTAGAAGAGGATTGAAAATCAACCTAGTAAAACCCAAATTGGTGACAATGGCAAAAAATACGCAACACCTGGCAAAGAAGGGAAAACAAATAAGGAAGCAAATAATGTACGATAGACGATAGAAGACAATCAGTGAAGTATAATGTAGGTGAATTGGTAATATAGAGGAGAAAAGTGACATGATGGTAAAGCAGATGATAAGGTAGTTGATAGGCCTAAATTCTAGACATATTTGAGGAAAAAAATGGGAAACTTCAAAATTGCTCTAAATACAACTATGATTAATTAAAAACGAGGGAATTGTGTTATAGAGACAACTACATTCACATACATTATAGTAAAAACTGGGGAAAAAACCCTTAGCTAAAAGAAGAGAACTTTTCAAATAGGCATGACTAAATTAACTAGTATAAATGGAAACTAAATCAACAACTAATCAGAGATGGAAGTGATGGCTGAGGAGTAGCGTAGAGAGAGAGACAAAGCATAAACACAAATGTTGAACCCTTGACAAAGCTCTAAATCTCTAAAACTGAATAAAGCAAAAGGTAGAAGCACCCGGTACTTCATTTTAATCTATGAAACCAAACGCTAAAAACCCCATCCAAGTACTAACAGAAGAACAACTAAAACTATAAAAATGAAGACCCATTAAGCTAAAAAAAAAGAATCACTAACACATGCCCGAAAGTATCAAACCAAACACAAATTAGATAAACAGAGAGCGAAACAAGCTCAAGGAGATATAAATTGAACTTAAAAACCACTCAAAGAACACCAAAAATAATCAAGAATGCTAACTATGAATATGGTTAATACAACGAGACAACAACAACGATCATGTAGCTAAAACTACAAAAAACCAATACAAAACTTGATATCTATGAAGAAGTAAAAGCTTACATCTAAAAGTGAAGAGAGTTGAGAGGCATTATAAGTCGAAATTAAAGAAGAAGAAGTTTTTATTTATTAATTTTTATGCATAATGTACTCTTTATGCCATATATGAATTACAGTTTATTATCTGTAACTAAAACGCTAAGAGAATTGTATTGCATTGTCACTTTTACTAACAGAATATGCGTAATACATGATTGAACTTCGAGGACCTTAATTGGAGTGGGTGAAGAGCGTGATAAGGTCTATCTTTTCCTAACACTATTTTAAGTTTGAGTAAATAAAGTAGGAGAAATAAACTCATAAGAATTGTGGCATTGGAGACTAGGACATCCTTCTAAATAGATATTGTCTTTTCTAATTTTATAGTGGTAATCATTTATTGGAACCTTGTGATGAATGTTCTAAGGCGAAACAAAATCAAAACATCTTCTAAAATAGTAAAAATAAACTCAATGAATATTTTTCTTTGATATATTGTGATTTGTAGGGGCCGTATAAAATGCCTACATCTTGTGGTACATTTTATTTCTTGACTATTTTTATGACTTTGCATATGTTGTGTGGGTGTATTTGTTGCTTAAAAATGTGAAGTTCTTCAAGTTATTAAGAATTTTCTTACTATGATTGAACAAAAATTTAAGTAATTTTGAAGTTTTAGTGTGAATAGACATTATTCAAATTTTCGAGGTAGTGAAAGATGAAATTTGGACAGATGTTATTAAAAAGGAAATACAGGCTTTAGAAGACAATAGGATATGGAATTTAAAACTTTTGCCTCCATAAAAAAGGGCAATAAGTTATAAATGGGTATATAAGATCAAGTACAATTTAGATGGGACAATTAAGCACTATGCAGCTCATTTGGTTATTCTTATAAACAAACAAGTGGAAGGTTTAGACTATACTGAGACCTTTGCTTCAGTAACTAAAATGGTGACAATGAGAACATTTTTAGCAGTCGCAACAGTAAAGAATTGGGAGCTACATTAAATGGAAGTCCATAATGCATTTTCATATGGTGATTTGTATGGCCAAGTTTATATGAAACTACCCCTAAGATTCCTAATGATAAATTTAAAGATGGTTTGTAAATTAAACAAAGGCCTTTAGGGCTTATGACAAGCCCCTTAATGTTGGTTTTCCAAATTAACAGTATCCTTGAAGAAGTATGACTTCACATTATGTTTTCTTGAGTATTTTAGTATATATTGCTGACTCTGGCAATAATTTACAGGTCATTGAAAACTTTAAAGCGTACTTGAGTAAATATTTCTACATGAAGATTTAGGTGCTCTCAGCTATGTTTTGATCATTAAAGTAGCTTGTGGACTAGAAGGAATTTTTCTCTACCAACGTAAGCATGGAATTAATATTATTACAGAATTTGAATGGTTAGGAGCAAAACTAGCATCGATTCTTATGGAGCAAAACCATCGGTTAGCATTGACTGAAGTTGCATTCTTGGAAGATCCTAAACAATGTTGAGGATTGGTGGGCCGATTGATATATCTTACTATTACTAGACCTAAGCTTAGCTATTATGTTCATGTTTTAGCTCAATTTATGCAGTACTCTCGGTAAGAACATTGGGAAGTTGCTTTGCGAGTCGCATGATACATGAAGACCCCGTTTGGTTGGCGAGAAAGTAAAGTGAATTTGGAATTTAATTCTTCAGAAAATAAATCTATGAAAAGTAAAGATATTCACATGTTTGGATATTTATAAGAATTCTAATAGAAAAGTTGGGTGGATTCTTAATATAGTGTGTGATATGCAATAGTATTTCATGTAATGTAATTTAATTTTGACTTGTGTTTCCAATTATGTCCGTACAAATTGAATAAAAATTAAAATCGTTAAATAATGTTAATTTGTAGTACAAGTTATATTATTAAATGTTAATTTTTTCAATTATGATATTCTAATCATATAATACAGTTATATCATAAATATAGTATTGAAAAATACTAAAAACCCCTTAACCGAGTACAAAGATAAATTTTAAAATTCAAATCAAATATCAAATTTTTTCTAATATTGAAACAAAATACAAATAGTGCATTATTTTAGCTAGAAAATCTCAAAATGAAAATAGTTGAATAGGAGGCAGGGTTTTACAAAAGAGTTGTCGTAGAGTTGAGAGGCAATGAATGATTGAATTGGTTAGCATATTTTTTAGAATAAATTACTGAGAAAAGTAATCTAAATATCAAGGGGGTGATGAGATTTAGAATCCAAGGAAAGTAATACTACATTCCTAAGATTGGGAAAGTTTTTACTTTCTTAATTACTCAAAAAAGTGAACCAAAAGTGATAATATAAATTTTAGGAAAAATATTATTTTCTCAAGCAAGAATCAATGTCAATCAAACAAAGCCGAAGGAAAATCCTAGAAAGGCATTCTTTTGAGGGCAAATAGTGATTTGTGCTTGTATGCATACTGAGATTTTGTTTAGGCAATATACACTTTAGGAAAGAACTAGGTGTAAATATTTTCTTTGTAGTTGCTTGATTTTAAGCGTGAGATAGGAAGGCATAACTGTATATATTATTGCATGCAACATTATATTCGATCAATAAGAACTTTTTCTCATAAAAACACTGTAAAATTCTCATTTTTACAATTAATTTATAGGTTAAAATTTTTGAAAATTTTTTAGAATTTCATAAAAACACTGTAAAATTACCAATTTTATAATTAATTTACAGATTAAAATTTTTTATTTTTTAAAATTTTATAGTTAGTTCATAGATATATTTAAATTTAAAAATAAATAAAATTAAAATTTGAAAAAATATTTATGAAATAATGATATAATAATTAAAAATACATACATAAATAAATATTTCCATCTTTTGCCTTTTATCTCGTCTTGTTTTGTTTTATATAAACATGTCATTATTTTGTTAAAAAATTCATATTAGCGGGGCGTCGAGCATTGTTGTATGTTAGTAAAAAAGAAAAAAATCAGTCCATATCATTCAAATAAAATCTCCGTATGTGAAGCGTTATTAACAACAAGGGACAGCATAGGCATAACAGACAAGCTGCATTTTGTCTAACTTCAAAATAGGTAGGTTTCCTTTAGCTTTTATGGACAGCCAAGTAGAAGGATAGAGGCACTAAGCAACGGAAAAGCACAATCTGTACTTTAACCTTTCTAATCTATTTGTTCAAGATATGCAACTTATAATATGTAAAAGAAATTAATTCTAAGTGATTGTCTACAAATCACTGGAGCTCAAAAATTGTGGTTACATAAAAACACAAGGGAAGATTGTACATCAATAAACAAATAGGATAGGGTGACCTGTAACAACAAATCATGAACCATCTGAGCAAATTCTTCTTGTTGAGTGCAAGAAGAGGCAAATGCCGAGTTATCTGCTAGAAATATGAAAAAAGTGTTAACGCACTGACATGACGAAGAGCAAAAGGAAAAGGTTAGACACAGAGACAGCGTCTTTCTACGAGGAGTGTCTTGGTTATATCCGTCACTTCTATCACTTTTTTTTATGTGCAAGTCTATGAACATGCAAAGAGCCAGTTCCAATTGGCCCTTTCCCGGAAAGTAGAAATTCATCTATTTTTCAAACTAAATACACAAAACAAAAGACGAAAACGAAAAGAGATTCAAAGATTGAAAAAGGGTTAGCAATTCACTCACTAAGATTAGAGAAAATAAGCCTTTAAGAATTAACAAATACACGCAATTGTGGAATTTCGAATCAATTGTCAACTTGAACTTTATTATATTCAAAATTGATTCATCGACAATTTTCAAACTCAAATTAAGTTTGGGTTGTTCCTATTGAGTCTAAAACGAAAGCTTAAGCTTGTTTATTCAGTTTTTTTTAAACGAGCTTATTAAAAATTTATAAGCTGAGATCAATCAAGAGTAAGTTTATGAATTAAAATAAAATATACTTGAGTTTAATCACAAGTAAAAGAGAAAATTATTTTATGATTTTAATTACACATAGAGCTAATTATTAATAACATGTCAATGAGCATTTAAGTCAAACATGTGTTTTCTGAAAATTGAGTACAATTTTGTTTCAGTTTAACTCATTTATCAAATAACTCTATAATAAAACTTAAGCTTGATAGTAAACAAAACAAGCTTGAGCTTTCTTATTTGATAAGATTTAGTTTTCATGCTTTGGATGGAGGAATCAAATAATTGAAATTTCAGAGGTGATGCTTGTTCTCAACCTATCAAATTTAAAAGTAATATGTTTTGAGCTACTTAAAAATCTCGAGGGCAACCTCCTACATTTTGGTTGCTTTTCAACATAACATAGAATTTCAATTTAGACCCAAAGATTTCTAAATAACTATCAAAAGAGTTCATGCATGTATATAATATGTAAACTTATTAGTATCATATTATAGGCTGAAGAAAATTCTAACTAATAATTAATTTCTATTTTGAAATAAGTAAAAAAGTCATTTAATTATTATTAAAAAATAAGAAGATCTGTTGAAATTATTGCTAAATTATAATAATATAAAAGAATATTTGTAAAACATGAGGTCATAAACTTGTTAAGAAGAAAATTTAAGTAAAAACTTTCTGATAGCCCTACGTTACGTAATATATCGTTGGTAGAAACGTCCATACATAAACAATGAATGTAATGTTTATAGGAGACCATGACAGGTAATAAACACGGAGTTTGCTGAGTTGTCAAAAAAGTTACATACCCCCTTTTCGGTTGAAGTTTATGTGTATTTCTTACGACATATTTGGCAAGGAATTGTCGACTTAGCTAATAATTCTAAGACGAGCGTTCAAACACAGATAGGCGGTGTACAAGTAGAAGTCAGCAAGGTTATGGTTTCAAATGGAGGAGAATTGGGCATTCAACCAGGGATCACAGACATTTCAAACAACTTAATATGACTCAATACGTAGAATCAAATTTGTAATGCTGTAAAGAAACCATTAAAAATTTAAACCTTTTGTCAAACAAAATATTGGGTTTCCTTGACCCTATATATAGTTTGTTGTAAGTAGAACAAGAAACTATTTCCTCTAGATTAATCAAGGAAACTGTTTTCATGGATGATATAATAAAGAACGACCAAGCTGAAAGGTTATTAATTCGGCATTTGTGAAAGTTGTGACTTGTACCTTCGGATTCAATAGAATGAGTTATTGGCTAACTCAATCTCACATCCGGTCCTGTGTTTGAACTTTAGCGTACTATAACATAGCTTATTGATTTTATAATATGCTTTAGGGACTCACCATTAGGTCTTGTAACCTCAATGGCAAGCGTACGAATTTGAGTGGAAACTTTATATTTTTTTAACAAATAAGAAGGGCTAAAGTTTCTTCAACCTGATATGGACACGGACAGTTGAGTTGGACATCAGTTATTACGTCAAATCAATCCGCCACCGTGGATGGCACTTTAAGAGGGTGTACTGTACAAATTGAAATAGAGATGAGATAAATTTTGTTTTGTTTTCCTATGCATTGTATTGGATACACTCTTACGATTACTAATCAAAGACCTTTCAGGACTAACATGAGGAGCATATAGTTTTATATTTTTTTCTTCTTCTTTTTACTTTAGGGAAGCAAAGTTTTCATATTCATCTGCATGTCTAATTATAGCACTAGGGCTGGACTTTTACTTTGCTTTCCTTGTGGTTTCTCTAGTTTTAAAAATTTTCAAGTCTACAAAAAAATGTTGGAGGGCGTTTCTAACGCATTCACTTCGATGATTAAATTAGTTCGAGAGTTACAAAAAAACTAGATGAATGCTGCTGTGTATTTGTTTTGGATAAGAACGGGAACCTCCTTTTATAGATTAGAGTTAATTAAGGAAATGTGCACGTGACTATATCTGCTAATGTTTGTTCTACATATATCTTAACAACTCAATCTTTGTACATAAGATTATTCAATCTCTTTGGATACACTTAGATTAAACCAGATCATGATATTAGCTATAGATATATTATGTGAATCTCTTATGATTTTGTTTTTACTTATACATAAAGGCTCATAAGCCTTTCACATAATGTATCGAAAGATACCACAAATATTCATATACACGATTCATTCACAATTCCTTTCATGGTATTAGAGCCAACCCCTGCCTCTCTTAATTTCTTTTTCATACCCAAGTTCAGAACAATTCAACACCACCTTTTAAGTCATACACATATTCAACACAAATTCAA
>JANIIA010000005.1:20370919-20381561 GCA_027478495.1 Erythroxylum alaternifolium
GTAGCCTTACTCCTATATAATAAAGAGGTTGTTTCCAGTAGACTCACATGCAAATGAGATAATATACGAATGATGTAGGGTACAGAAATATAAACAGAAAATAAATGAAAATACCAGGAATGGGGAATACCTGAAGGGGGCCAGGCTGTGCGAACCGAATAGGTTACCAAATCCAACATCTCCTTGTCTTGCAGTAGGTAAGGTGGCCGTCCTCAAAGCCCTTGTCGGGGTGACCCCTTACTATCCCTCCGCACCCGTTGTGCAATCTGCACAGCGTGCCGCAACATCTCCTAAGAACTACTGTACTGAATTTAAGTAGCTGGTACGGTTAATTCGGTACAGGGTTAATCCTTTACCCTTATGCGGTCCCTCCAAACTTTTCAATAACGAACTACTACCTCATTAAGTGTCAATTCTGACATATCCTCTTTGATCACTTCCAGTCAGTTGTTATAAGGCCTCCCTCTTCTTCGCTTATATTCACTAAGTGTTATTCCCTCGCAGCTTCATATCGGAGCGTCGACGGGCCTCCTACGCACATGCCCATACCACCTAAGTCTGGTCTCTCTCAATTTGTCGACAAAGCTAGCTACCCGTAGTCGATCTCTCTCAATATTGCTGATAACATCGACTTTTAAAATTTACTCAATTGTCTTTCTAGTTATAGTAGCATAAATATTGTCCTCAAAACATTTGGCGAGGTAATCCGCCGTAATTGGCATGAACTTAATATGGCTTACCGTTCGAAGAAAAAGACCAAGGATATCCATTCCTCACTAAGCATATGAGACGGGTGAGAGATTTTAGTATACTTGGCTACATACCTAGATCTAAGATTTGCATGAACTTATCAGTTGCTTTATATAGTTTTATGAATGTCTTTTTCAATACTGACTAATAATATAATTCTCTAAGAATCATTGAAACAAGGTTGAAGTTTTGGGAAATTGAGACGAGATTTAATTCATATCACAACGGAATAATTAAGAAATTTTTTGTATTTTGATTTTCCCAAAACCAGAATCACTTTAATTCTATAAAATGAATGACATATAACTCATAATAAATCATGAATCTTGTTGGAGATATAGTAAACTCATAATTCTAAATCAAGTAATAATATATTGATAATAAATCGATGTTACACTCTATATGAGCTTTAACTCTAACTTTATGTTTTTTCTCTATTTTTTCTCATGCATACTTCGCAAATATAAGGGCCTTTTAAAGGCATGAAAGTCGGTTTACTCACCGACTTTGACAACTAAAAAACTACTACAAAACAAATACAATTTTAACAACTAACACATAGCTAAGAGCTATGTCTTTTTACTAGAAGAACCAAGAAGCCTCTACACCTATTTGACTTCTGACACTCCCCCTAAAACCTGATTTTGCATGCCAAGATTTTCTTTGAGTTTGTGAAATAAATCAGTCTTTAAAGGCTTTGTAAAAATATTCACAAGTTGATCTTCACTTCTGCAATAAATGAGCTTTCCAGTTTTGTCTTTCACTTGCTCTTAAATAAAATGATATTTCTTGTCTATATGTTTGCTTCGACTATGTGACACTAGATTTTTTGCAAGTGATATGGTAGATTTATTATCATTGTATATTGTAATCGGACCTTCTTGTGTGCGATATAACTTACTCAAAATATTCTTCAACCATAATGCTAGATATGTACGTGTTGTTGCAGCAATATACTCGGCTCCACATGTCAGAGAGCAATTATTTGTTGTTGTTTTGATGACAACGAAAATATTGCTGATCCAATATGAAATACATACCCAAAGGTGCTGTTTCGATCATCTACGTCTCCACTATAATCATTATCTGAATAACTAATTAACTTTAATCTTGAGAATGTTTATAAAATAGACCATGATTTATTGTACCTTTAACATATCTTAAAATTCTTTTTGTACAATAAAGTGATCTTGCTTTTGCTTCTCCATATGTCTACTAACCAATCCAACTGTGTATATAATATCTGGGCGTGTGAAAGTCAAATATCTCAAACTTTTGACTAAACTCCAAAATAGTGTTGGTTTACCGAGTCTTTATTTGAATATATTCTCAATTTTATGCCTATTTCTGCTGGCATAGCCATTGGCTTGCAATCCTTCATTCTAAACTTGTTTAAGATTTGTTCCCCATACTTCTTCTGTGACATAAATATTCCATCTCTCATTTGTTTTATCTCGATTACAAGAAAGTATGACATTTCACCAATATCTATCTTTTCGAGTTCTTTAGTCATAACTTTCTTAAAGTCATTGAATATTCTCATATCATTTCCCATGAAGATCATATCATCCACATTTAAACACACAATCATGTTGTCACCATCTTGATTTTTCTTCGTGTGTAAGGCATATTCATGTGGGCCTTTTGCAAAACTAGTCTTTTGGAAATACTAATCTAATCTCTTATTCCAGGCCTACAGAGCTTACTTGAATCCATACAATGCTTTTTTCAGATGATATACTTTGTCTTCCTGTCCTTTTTAAATATATCTTAGTGGCTACTCAATGTAGAGTTCTTCTTCTAGGTATCCATTTAAGAAAGCTGATTTCACGTCCATCTAATAAATCTTCCATTTATTTTGTGTTGCAAGTGTTATGAAAAGTCTAATAGTATCAATTTTTGCAACCGGAGCAAGCACTTCTTTATAGTCAATTCGTTTACTCTACTTATAGCCCTTAGCGACTAATCTTGCTTTGTATTTTCAACATTTCTTTTTTTATTAGTTTTTGTCTTATACACCCACTTAACTCTTATTGCCTTATGTACTTTAAGAAGATTAGTTAGTTCCTATGTGTCGTTTTTATTGATCGTAACAATTTCTTCATTCATGGCATTTTCCATTTCTCATATTTAATAGCCTCTTTGTATATTAATGGATCACACTCTGACATTAAGCAAAACAATGAGTAATCAAATGTTCTTTGCACCTATTTTATGGCATCATAGATATCATTTAGACTCTACATTTTTATAGGTGTTCCCCCTGAATCGCTACTGCTATTGCTATTGCTTCTATACGATGACGTTGATGGTGTTGATTTAGGAGTTGTTAAAGTAAAGTTTTGTGGAGGACTCTGGTCACCTCCTTGATCATCTTGTGTGTTAAAGTCATCATCAAAAAATATTTCTTAAACTTTCTTATCTCGTGAGATGATCACCTTCTTGGTCATAGGGTTGTACGATCTATACGTCTTACTCCTCTTTTTATAGCCAATAAATATGCACTTTTTATCTTTTTCATCTTACTTCTTTCTTTTTGATCAGGAATATGGGCATATGCATTACACCAAAAAATCTTGAGATGTTCAATTGTTGGATTGCTACCACTTCATGCTTTATTCGGTATTTTGAATTTTACACTTTTTGTTGGACACCGATTTAGTAAATAAACAACACATAGAACATCTTCAGCCTAGAAAGTTCTCGATAAGTGTTTTTCATATTATTACGTTCAGTAATTGTAATCTTAGAACTTCTAGGTTTCTCTCTTTTAAATTCCAAAGTAAGGTCTTCTTGACTTTTAGATAATTTTGAAGTAATCATCCATAACTACTCCTAGTTATAGGCTAAAGTACTTAAATATTAAAATTCAATAAGCAAAAATAAGATTAAGAAAAAAATTATAAAATAAATAAATAAATAAATTATTAGATTAATAATCATAATATCCTAGTCCTTAAGAATATGCAAAAAACTTGATATGTATAAAAATCTAAATTGTACTAGATGTAAACTAGAAAAGCATTATCATCATTCTTATTATATAATGTAGTGAATAAGAGTATTATTTTCACAAGGACTAAGAGTATTAGCAGTAACTATATTTCTATTATCTAATCTAATAAAATGAATGATTGATTTAGAAGTAATTACTAATATAAATAACAAACCAAAGCAATCCACAAGAGCAAAGCAATCGATTGATAAACAAGATCTAAAATTAAAATCTTTCTAAAACCTTTCTATGCTTAAATTTTTCTTGATTCATTTATGTTAAACTAAGGAAGGTTTCAATCAATGTTTTAATGATAAAATAAATAAATTATACTAATGAGTTTATTATTTTGGTGAATAGCATTGTAAGTGTAAGATGTAGCCATATATAACTCAAGAGGATATTTCATAAAGATGATAAACAAAAGTTGAAGTTTATAACCTTCAAAGTGAAGATCAAGTTAGGGGTAAAAGATGATCAAGGCTCATTAGGGTCATTCTATATTTTATAATGTTAATTGTAATCTAATTTTGTTAATTTAGTAATCTTAAGGTCTCACCATGTATAAATATTTTATTTGACTTCATTACATGAGTCTTTTTATTCGTCAAGATGTATAGAAGCTTTTCTTTAAAAGAAAAGCTTCTTGATCTTTCAAACACTATTTTTGATGACATTTTAAAAGTTTTTTAATTATAAGTGCATTAATAAAATCAAGTTTGAGCATTTAAAATTCCTAAAATCATGTTTTTAGGGGTATTAGTCAACTAATGTGGATTAGTGGTCGAACAATGTAAGTCAAAAGTGTAATTTGGGTGTTTGTTAATAGAATAGTTGATCAATATCTTAATGTGGTCTAAGAATGTTCCTCCAAAAGACACATTGGTCATCCAATATACCCTAGCGGTCGACCAATATGCAACGACTAGTAAATATTATTTATTAAATGCATATTATTTAACCAATATAACCTAGCGTTAACTATTGTGTTAAAACTAGCTACTAAAATGACTAACTTATGTTCCAATGACTGGTAGGGGTCTCAAAATCATACAAATAGATGTCTTCTCAAAATCCTACCAATCATTCGCTTCTACTCAAGGAATTAATCAGCTCATGAATCCAATTCCTAGCTTATAGTTTCTAAGTATCAATTATCATGATAAACTATGGTTGTCATTCACTTAATAATAATTACCAAGGTATTGAGTAAAGCAACTATCAAATTATTATTGGAGCATTCCTAAATAACATACGTAGGATATAGCATATCAATACCACTATTGATGAAAATCATTTCTTCTTTTTAAGGTCTAAATATACCCAATTTTGTATCTTAATCGTTGTTGCAAATGACGTAGATTTTACAAGTGATAAGCTGCACCCTAATTTGGCTTATTAGTTCATTGATAAGTTCATAATTTTTTTTGTTTTCCTTAAAAAATTATTAAGTTTCTTTCTCAATATTGTATATATCGCATTTCCAAACAAAAATTATAAATAAAAAGACTACCATTGCATATCCTTCTTCTTTGACTGATTCATTTCATAACATTTTAGTAGATTGTATACGAAACATTAAAGTTACATAATTGTTTTAACTTTTCCATATAGTTAAAGAGAATTTACATTTTTTAAAAAGATCATTAATAGATTCATCCTCTTGTCTATAGAGATTATAATGAAGACTCCCCTTAGCCTATCTAAGGTCGTTAGCCTTAACATAGTCATAAGCCATAGGATAAATAAAACCCTTATAAGTGATTGTTCAAACCACATAACTTTGCTTCATTCAACCTTTAGTGTTTGGGGTTTTAGTAATTTCTTACAAGATCTATTTTTGAATTTCCCTAATGCATGTTTCAACTAAATGATTTTATCCTTCCTATAGGATTTGGGGGAGAAGTTCAATATATGATTTATAATATTAGAAAATATTATGTTAGAGATATTCTAGAGATTACCTCGTATAACCTCTTTGACAATTACATTCCCTAGGATTATTCCATTAATATTATAGAGCTTATTGATGTTGATTAAAGGCTCTATATTACTCAAATATTCATTTTAGAAGTTAGTTGAGCTCCCATCAGTAAGTCTTATTTTGAATTCTAATCTCACTAGCTCTCTTAACTTAAGTAAGTCTTATTTTGAATTCTAATCTCACTAGCTCCCTTAACTTAAGAAAGTGTAGCATAGACCAAGAGGTGTTAGTCATTAAACAAACACTTTAGAAGTTTTCCTTTAACAAGTTTGAGCATAGATCCATTTCACCTACAAAGCTTCTTTATCTGTTAGGATTCTCTTTATCCTCTTTATCATCAAAACTTTTTTCAGTGACCTTGATAGAATTGATGTTTAATCCCCCTTTATTCCTAAGTAAGCAAACATTTTGGCTTTTAAATTTAATTGCTGTTTTCCTTAAGATATCACTAAATAACGAGAAGCATCTAAACATCTTCTTAATAGTTTTGATTAATTTCTTTAGGAAAACTAGGTGTGAGAACTAATAAAAATGCAAACTATTGAGTATATACTTGATTAGTCGAGTTCTTCTTACAAAAGTGAGGCTTTTATTACACCAATTATTGATCCTTCTTTACATTCTTTCAATTAAAAGGAATAAGTCTTTATAAGATGATCTTTTTATGCTAATCAAAATAACCAATTAAGTGAAAGTAGACTTAATGACTTTAAGATTTGTTACATTGGAAAGCCAAGTAAAGATGCTCTTAGCTCCTATTAAAATAAAGGGATAGCTTTTTCCCTTATTGATTTTCATACTAAATAATTCTTTAATGTGCATATAACTAACATTAAAGCATTCAGAGGATAGGGTCTACCTCAAACAAAAAAAAAACAGATCATCTACAAAGATAAGTTGAATACTTTTAGCTTTTTACACTTGTTTTGATAGTTAAATCCCCTTTCTTAACTTATAACTTGGTTAGTAAGCAGGGTAAGAATTTTAATTCTTATAGGAAAAAAAAAGGAGAAGTTAGATCATTTTATCTTATACCTTTTTCAACTTTGATAAGCTTAGTTGGCAACCTACTAAGCAATACTTAATAAGAAACTGAGATAATGCATTGCTAAATCCAATTAAAGAATCCTAAAGGCCCTTAAAGAATGCAAAATATGAAGTTTCGATTGATAGTGTCAAAGAATTTGTGGAAGTCTGTCTTAATAGCATAACTTTTTATAGGTATTTTTATTGTATTTTTAGAAGAGCTCTTATGCTAATAATATATTATCCTTAATATGCCTATATTTGATGAAAGCTCTTTGTGATAAATTGATGAGATTTTCTCAAGCCACGTTGAGTCTTCATGCCAGGAGTTTGCAATAATTTTATAAATGGTGTTAAAGCAAGAAATAAACATATAATCTAGCAAAGAGATTAGATTTTGTCTTTAGGAGAAGGCTAATAAGTATTGTTAACTACCTTCAACATCTTGTCTTAGTCAAAGAATTCAAGTATTAGGTTAGTAAAGATGTAACAATGCAAGAAGAGATAAACATAGTTTCATTATTAAAATTTCTCTTATATTAAAATTGGGTGCCTATAAAATGAGAATATGTACTTTTTATGGTTTATTTTACCAATAGTAGAAAGTCATTAAATAAAATTGTGGAAAACAAAGTAGTTCTACTAAGAGACTTGAAACTTCGTACTTACTCTTCTAAATTTAGCAATTACTTATTTTATAATAATATTAATACACAATTTGATAAAAAAATCTTCAAATAAAGTATCATATTATCATACAAATACAAAGAGAAGGGATGGGTATACATAGTAACTTTATATTGCCTAGTTATGGAATTGTAGGATGAGAAGAACAGTCAAGCCTTCAAAGATGTTACTAAGAACATTGATCACTTCATTGAAGACATAATATGTAGCACCGCACTCCTATCAGACCTTTGTGCTAGTACGTCATCAGACATTCGACCACATACCCTACAGAAGCGGGGCACTAACTATATCACTTTATCTTAACTCATGGCATTATAAATTAAAATCATAAGAAGCACAATGATTAAAACCCAATACCTCCTTTCATTTTATAAACAATATGTACATTGTAACTTTACAACATCATCCATATATATACAATATCAACAACTTATTAGAGTCTACAGCTCTATCTACAAAACATGATGCATACATGAGGAATTATACAAAAAAATTTGTCTAAATCCTTCAGCTCCAGCTGATCGACCTTTGAGCCATGTCTTCTTTCGAAAAACAGTACTAGTTCTCTTCTAAATGACTTATAAGCTATATCATCTTTCTCGAACCTGAAAAGTCAACGTTACAATTTTGGTAAGTTTTATGAACTTCGTGAGTTAACCATCCTCGATGTTTCTCTCCTACCATGTAACACAACCATTCATGCAGTCACATAATTCACATTTTTCATTTATCAACATATATAATCACAAAACACTTTGCACATAATTTTCACATTTCTCATTCAACACAATTCAATAATACATTGCAATCATTCAAATCATACATATCATGTATATATGCAATGTTCATAAGACTCACATTCATTTGTTACTTTGTTATTATCAAGTGCCTTTTTCACTGTCTCATATCCGTTGTGGATACCGAGCTCATTAATACTATCCCTTATCTATTGGAGATACAGGGCTCATTTTACATATTGAGCCTAAGGCTCTGACCACATTCTGAGCTTTAAACTCTTTTTCATTGGCAACTTCGATCACAACTGCCTTTATGTTTCATGCATTCATGTAATGAAATGCATCACAAGTACTAAATCATTGTATTCAATCAATCACGTTCACATTCATACCTTTGTTTCGACATTCAACAATTAAGTTAAGAAACACTTATTTAGTCAAATTCACATTTAATGAGCACTTCTAATATGTTTTACATGCATCTAACTCCTCAAACCTTCAATGTCCGGAATCAGTACATTCACATGACAATACATTAGAGTTTAATATAAACAAAATTATCAATCTCACAAGTATCACATTTATGCATAATACGATTATAACAAATAATGTGTGAGATATTTCTATTACTGAAGATATAATTAGAAGTTTAATTTTAAGGAAAAACATGATTGGATGGTCTATGAGCATATGGATTGAAAAAAACTCAAGAAAATACTTAAGGTATTGAAAGGACTTGGATACCAAAATTTATTTAGTAGTTTATTTTGTAAAAATAGCGGAGAGCATTACTTAATCAAGAGTTCAAAGACGCCAACTAATATATGCTATAAATATATTACTTTTAGGACTATTTTTATAATATAATGCTTATATTTTAGATGCTTTTTGAAGAAATTGATAATTTGAAAAGTATTGTGATTTTAGGTATTACTTCTACCTACATAAGGAAAATGAATAAAATCGGAGGAGAACCGGGCTAAATTGTTGCAATCTTAGAAGAAATAAAGGACCTATCAATGTGACACCTAAATAATACCATGTTGAGGTTTGCATTCAAAGATGTTTGTTTTTATTTCTCCTAACCTTATATACCCTTAAGTTGCCTCTTATAAACCTCTGTATCTATCGACTTTGCCAATTTGACATGAGCATCATTTTCAACTGGAAAGGTTAGAATCTAAAATTTCTAAACCCGAGAGACATTTGGATGCCTTACTTCAATTCATGAGGTTGATACCTCTATATCCACCGATACCATAATACATTTCACTTCAGATGTTCATAACTCAGGGGAGTCTTCTACTCTATGCTTTGTTTTACATTTATTTTTTTTTGGCAATATGAGAATTTGTCGCTTTTTCTCTGATGGCCAAATGCAGACCTACTTCAAATCTTCGGCACTTAGCTGCTTCATTCATCATCAGCTCGGCTGCATATTTAGATAACTGTGCAAACCTTTGCTCATACTCACTCACCGTCATCTCCCTTTGAGTGAGGCTCAAAAACTCCCTCTGCTTCTGCTGAATGTATACCTCGAACAGATATTTCTTTTTATAAGCAGCTTGGAAATCAGCCTATGTTAACACTGGCAGCTTAAACTAGCTCCCTAGTAGGCTTTCCCACTAATACAAGGCATCACTCTGTAGCAATCTCGCAACATACACCATTTTTTCTTCATTTTCACAATCCATTTGCTCCAATATTCTTTCAGTCGTCCTCAACTATGTCTCAGCTTCCTTTGGATTAGTTGTTCCATAAAAGTCTACGACGTCATACTTTCTCAGCTTATCAAATAGTCATCCTTTCTTGGATGGGGTTAGAGTAGACATAGATGGCATTTGACCCATCACTTGCACAAAAGCCTGAGCAAAGGCTTGAAACATTTTGGATCGAATGGATTAGGTATTTGTGTTTGAGGTAGAGATGGTTCGGGCATCTGAGGTGGAAAGGGCTCGCTATCCTACCCTACAGTTGCCTCAGCAATCGCTGGGGCTATGGATTCGTCACTACCCTCCTCTCTCGGTGGAGAATCAAGTGCAACAAATCCTTGCAAAATCCCTCGAAGTGTTCTTTGACGAGGTGTCATTTTACTCCTTTAATAATATTTAGCTTATTTTCTTTTTAAATGTTATGTCCTACATATATGCATGATATGCATGTCACATGCAATCAATCAAATTAACACAATAACAATTAATCGCATAGCCTAATAATTCATAACACAACGTATTCTAAGCCTAGGAATCCTTAGAAATTATAGGCTCTGGTACCAAAGATATTGAGCCCGGGTTTCGATTCGGACTTTATGGCGACTACACGCCACAATTGGGATTTAATGAATTAATAATTAAATAAATATGGGAACATAATTTAGTTAAAGCAATTCATGGTGGGACTTTTTGTAATACACAATTAATAATGAAATGTCATAAAATAATTTTAGACATGAAAATAAAT
>JANIIA010000005.1:20409396-20436782 GCA_027478495.1 Erythroxylum alaternifolium
TAAAAAATTGAAGAATTATTAAATAAATAAAATTCATAAATAATATTGAATAGTTATTAAATAAATAAGATTTAAAATAATTTATTATTTAAAAATAATTATTAAAATTGAAAATTTTGTTATTAAATTAAATTATTTTCAAAAAAATAAAAAATAATTAAAAGAAAATAAATGTATTTACGACATTTTTCTAAAACATTCCATGACGTTTTTATTATGTCACAGAATGTGATTTTTCGCTATGTTTCTAGAAATCGTCGCGGAATTTATACTTTCAGTGACGTTTTTAAAAACGTCGCGGAATATCAATGTTTTCCGTGACGTTTTACATAAAACGTCGCAGAAACTCTTTGCTTACACTACATTCTGTGACATTTTTTGACATTCTATAACGTTTTAAAAACGTCACAAATTGCCTTGTTTTTTTATAGTGGTTTACGACGATTCGTTATTATTTAGCGGTGTTTATTTTCATTGTTAAATGTACTGTTTGTTGCAGTGAGATGGTTTTGTTGGACATATTTTTCTCTACTTTACTATATCAGAGATTTTGAAAAGCTGATAGACAGTCAGTAAAATTTTTAAAAATTATTAACATCACATTTATTCATGCGAGCTGGTGAATTAAAGCTGCAGATAGAATAGAAGGAAAAGTCTCGGGGAACCATTAAGTCTACATGTCAAAACATATTTATTATAATTTAATATTATAAAAAATTCACCATATTTATTTTTTAGTTTTATTATTTTTTATGTTAATTCTTTTTATAAAATTTTTTTATTAAAATTTAAAAAATCTAATAAAAGTGTAGTAACAATTAAGGACGAACATCTTTTTAAAAAAATGTTAAAACTATTAAAAGGGGCTATTTTTTGGGTAAGTGGGCTTCATTTCTTATTTAGTTTTCCCGGCCTACGTCCAAGTTCTAGTTATTGAGAAATGAAGATCTTGGGACTTGGATTCTCTGCTCTTAACCTCGGTTGGGGGGGTTGGGTTGAATGGTGTATCCTTTTTGTGAATATAAAATCTTGTTAAGAACTTCTCTTTCTTATTAAAAAGATATCACAAAATTTATACGAAAATTATTACGTAGTTAAATCACAAATAACTTCTATATAATTGTTTAACAACAAAATAAACTGAAGTAAATGATAGAGAATAGACGCTACGATTTTTATACTGGTTCACCCCAAACTGTGGGCTACATCCAATCCTCAGAGTTCGTCTGACTATTTCACTATACTCCAAACAATTACAAGTATTCTTTCTTCCCTTCCAGAGCCTCTTCAGGTCTTTTACAAAGTATTCTTTCAGCTATCTTAGCCTCTCCAGGCTATCTGCCTTTTTTCTCTCACTAGAAAAATATTGTGAGCTTTTGTTACAGAGATTAGCTCTCTTCATATCGCACTATAGAATTTTTCGTTTGTCTAACTTTTTCTAAGATTGCTAAGAGTCTCTCTTTGTCTAAAATTCTCTAAGATTTCTAAGATTGTAACATCTTCGACTATGATTAGTATTTATAGTCTTCGTTTCTAACTGCTTCTTGATTCTTGATAACCGCTTCTTTAGTTGAGTTCTGTAACTAACTCTAACTAAGTAAGTGTCTGACGTGCCAATGTCTTTTCATGATATCGTCTATGTCTTTGAGTCTACGTCTGTGTCTATGTTTTCTTTGCGTCTGTGTCTGTGTCTATATTTTTCGTCTGCGTCTGTATTTATGTTTTGCGTCTGTGTCTACATTTATGATTTGCGTCTGTGTTTGTGTCTATGTTTTACGTCTGTGTCTGCGTTTATGTTTTGCGTTTGCGTTTGTATTTATGTTTTGCGTCTGCGTCTGTATTTTGACTCCACATTTGCATCTGCATCTGCATCTGTGTTGACTTCACATTTACGTCTGTGTTGTATTTGCTTATGTATCTCGACTTTGCGTCTGTGTGTTCTTTGCGTCTATATTAACTTCCTGCATCTGTACTGACTTTGCGTCTGTGTTTCCTTCTGCATCTATGTCTGTACTCTATCTGCACACTTAACACACTTGTCAAAAACTTTCATTTGTTTCTAACATTATTATTATTTGAGTGTCATCAAAATTAATCATCGTAAAGTCTTTTGACTTAACACATCCTTCGATATTGAACCGGACCAACAAGTCTAGCCTCATGTGCTAAATGTATGAGTAGATACTCCACACAATCAAAGAAGCTTGGAGGGAAAATTCCTTCTAATTTGCATAAGATAATTAGAATTTTCCCTTTTAGTTTTTCCATTTCAACCAACTTTATTTCAGATGATGTTAAGCTTTTGAAAAATAAACTTAATGCTGCTATAGCTTCTCAAACCTTATTCGGTAACAACTCTCGAAATGCAATTGAAAATAGCCTCTGCATAAACATAGGACAATTATGACTTTTCATCTCAAATAATTTGTACTTCCTCATGTCCATATACCTTGCCAAGTTCGAAATATAACTATCAGGAAATTTTAAACTTTTCAACCACACACTAAATTTTCTTTTGTTTTTTTGTCTAAAGTGTAACATTCTTTTGGGTATTTAACGATGCGAAAATCTTTATATAAGTCATTCCTTCTATAAAATGTTTCAAACCAGCTCGTCATTTTACATTGTCCTTTGTCCTCCCTTCAATGTTCATTATAGTGTTAAACACATTGTCAAAATTATTTTTTTAATATGCATCACATTTAGATTATGACATATCAAATTAACCTTCCAATATGGCAAGTCCTGAAAGATACTTCATTTTTTCCGACCAAAGTTTTTACTAATTCTTCTTTAACTTCTTCAACTTCAAGTTTTGTAACTTTCGACAACCCTAATTCATTAATCTCCTATAATATCTCTTCACTAGCTTTGTGAGGGGAAGGAGGTGTTTGTACCATCCTATTCTTAATTAACCTTTGCTTATTGTGTCTAAATAGATTATCTAGAGGAAGAGATTTCCCGTGGTTGTCAAACTATGATGTTTTGGCCTCGTTAGGAAGATGAAACACATCAGAATCATTGTTACATTAAGGACAATCTAAATTTCCTGCTGTGCTCTATCCAAACAACATAGCATACGCATGAAAATCACTAATAATCCACATCAAAGTAGCTATCAACAAAAAAATTTGTTGAAGAGATGCATCATATGTCTGCACACTAAATTCCTAAAGATGATACAATTCAGAGACCAATGGTTATAAGATTACATCAATTTTATGCTTTGGATTTGTAGGCCCTAGCATAGTTACCGTCAAGAATATATATGCCTCATTCATACACATTCATAAAGGCAAGTTATAAGGAGCAATTATGATTGGCCATGATGAATATTGTTGGTCGGATTGACCAAAAGGTTGAAATTCATCTGTCGATAATCTTAACCTAACATTTCGACTTTCAGCTGCAAACTTAAAATAGGTGTTATTGAAATGTTTCCATGCAAGTGCATTCAATGGATGACTCATTATTACATCTTCCTATTCATGTTCATTATGTCATCTCATGTGAGATGCAGCAATACCAAAGGTATATAATATTTGAAGTCTTGGAGTTAACGGAAAATAATACATCTGCTTTCATGGTACTAATTTTTGTTTCATAAAACGCTTTCTAGGTTTGAACTTAGATTGATCACAAAATTTGCACTCTTGTAATTTCACATCATCTCCCCAGAACAACATGCATCCAAAATTACAACAATTAATTTTTTCAACTAGCAAACCAAGATCCCTAATAAGTTTCTCCATATTATATATAAAATAATATATTTATTAGTTTTATATATTAGTAAATTGCATATTTTATTACAAATTTATTATCTATAATAATAACAAGTAAATTGACTAATTTCTTATATTTAGTTATAATTCATGTTTTTTAAAATATGTCAAAATTAATTATTTGATTTTTATTGTGGTCAATTAATTTTTCTTATCATATCAATCATTATATAATGAATATTGTTTAACTATTTTTTGTCATTTTAGTTTACCAAACTTAGCGCTAAATTTGATTATTTTTTTTTATTTTGTCAACATGTTAGACTTAGTGTTAGTATTTATTAATTTTTCTTATCATATCAGTCTCCTAGTTAAGCGTAAATACTAAGTATTTTTTTCTATCTCATCATTCCATTGAACATTTTGTTAGTCTTGAATAGTAATTTTTATAAATAAATATATAATTATACAAATAAATATTATATTTAATATGCTATAATAATTTATAATCATGTAACAATATTAATTTTGTTTACGATTTATTCTCATTTTTATTTAAATAATTATTTTACATATTTGTAAAAGTATGATTGTATAAATATAACAAATTTTACAATAGGCTTAATTGACAATTATTTTAAATTAGTTAATATAGTATTATTTGTTAATAAAATATGATAATTAATATATTATTAATAAAAGTAAATTTTGCATTATGTATAAAATGTTTTTATATTTTTGATATAAGTAACGATATATAAATATGAGAAATCAATAAAACAATAAGAATTTTATAATTTTATTTATTTTTTAAAAGTACAATTTTATTTATTAGCAATAACAATCAACCAAATTAATTATTAATTATTTATAAAAATATGGATTATAAATCAAAATCAGAAATTGTCAACATTTTATTTATTAATATTATAATAAAATAAATAATAATTAATATAAAACTCAATTTACTATCATATTAACTATTATTAAAAATTAAAAATACATTAAAATTTGTTTTTAATGAAATAAATAAATACTAATACTATATTTTTCATATATATATATATGTAATATGATGTATAGATATGATCAACTAATAAATCAATTTATTTGATACATATTAATATGCCTCTTGTAATGTAATTATCTACGTAAAGTGTCAAGTGTTTTAATAAAAAATTAGGGAGAAGAGATTGGTTATGAACTTTTCTAAAAAAAAATAAAGATAATGGAATTAAAGAAAATACGATCCTTTGAATAAAGAAAAAATATAACAGTTCTAAATTTTAGTAGAGTTGATGAAAGCACGATCTTTTGAATATACATATTCGTTGTACTTAGCCTGATGTGATGACAAGTTGCAGCAAAATGACATTTCTATCAAGATAAAATTTTTACGATTAATGATTTTTAGTTTAGGGAAAAGGTGAAAATGCAAATAAATTTTGGTAGCAGTTCTCAGCTCACTGCTCAACCTGGTCCCCAGGGACCCAATAATGCGTCCCTAATTCGTTTTCCGTTAGGTAACCTAAAGTCTAACCTCCTGATTCCACAGCCGTTGCTCTCCTGAGAACCGTCGCAGCTGGTTCATTGATCATAACGAATTTCTCATTTGGTAATGCTTCTTATCTACACTTCTATCTGGAATCGAAATTCGACGTCTTCAATTCAGCTAAATTATCCTTTCTTCTTATTGTATAGTAAAATTCTGGTGCCATTTCGGCGGTTGGTTCTCGATTTTGGTGCTTTTTAGAAAGTCAAGCTCTTAATCTTGATCTTCAATGGAACAGGAATCAAATTGATCGCATTTTGAGTTTGAGTGCGATGTGCCATCAGAATTGCTGCGTGCATTTGTCGGCGGAAGACGCGATTGCGGCGGACGAAAGTCTCTTGATCTACTGCAAGCCTGTGGAGCTTTATAACATTCTTCGCCGCCGTGCCTTACATAGTGTAATTTATGTCTTTTACCACATTCATTTGCTTTGGTGTGATTAAAGCCCGTCTCGTGTGGTTGATTTTGTGTTCGTGTGTTTAATTTTATAGCCTTCCTTTCTTAGAAGATGTTTGCGTTACAAAATGAAAGTGGGGCGTAAAAGGAAGAGGTACGGATGTCTTCTTTTTTTGGACATTTCAAGCTGAATAATTAGACTGTTTTAGGTTTTTAATTCAGTTACAAAAGCTTCACATGAGAACTTGAATGAATAGGAGCACTGGTGATACATTTGGTTACGAATTCATCTGTAGGTTGGGGACTGGTATTGTGGTTTTCAACTACAGGGACTACGACAACATGTTTCAAAAGGCTGAAGGTATATTTTTTTCCTATCCATCTATTTCTATTTGAAGGTACACTTTTTTTCCTATCCATTTATTTCTATTTGATTCAATGGAAAAACGTGGAAAATATTAATTGAATGCATTTTTGAAGATTTTGAATCAAATGCATGCTATGTTTCTTTTAATGTTGATATTTTGTTACCAATTGGTTTACCACTACTTGATAGAGTTTTCCCCTCAATTGTCATACCAGATTGGAAACTGTTGAAAAGATCTAGATTTGTTTTTCTAATCTCTTTTGTTCTTTCTTTCTTCGAACAAAAGATGAGTTTGTTGGCAAAAATTATGTAACTACGAAGTATATACTGCTTCAGCATTTGTAACTTTTTGTTTTTGGGGTACGTCAGCATTGGAACTTTCCTTGAAAATCAAGTGTTCTACACTAGTTTTGCTTGTTTAATCTCTCATTTCTCAATTGTTGTGAGAATTTATTTCCATTGTATAGTTTTTGTTTTTGTATATGATGTACCAAATTGTTTAGATGGAATAGCTGAACATTGCTTTATGCTTTCTCAATATGCAGTAACTGAAGACTTTTCCTGCCCATTTTGTTTGATGCTATGTGTAAGCTTTAAGGTGATATTTCCCATCTTTACATACTTTCAAATGTTCCAATTCTATGCATAAATGATGAAGAGATTCTTTGATTGGAAGTTTGGTTTAAGGTTGATGATAGAAGATCATATAGTTTACGTGTTGTTGTTGAGACACAAAAGCTTATTTGTTGTTGTGACATTTTTATGAGGTTTTGTTTGAAATCAAGAATTTTGAAGGATAAGTTTCTATCACTTAGCATAGATTTCACTTCTTTTGGCAGGGTCTGCGTTATCACTTGAGTTCTTCTCATGATCTGTTCGACTTCGAGTTCTGGGTTGGTCATCAGTGTTTGATTACTTTTTAAGCATTGAGGTTTCTTGAAGCACTAATCATAAATCTTGTTCTAGGCTACTGAAGAGTACCAAGCTGTCAATGTTTCAGTCAAAATTGATAGATTCTGTTCTGAGGTTAGCATATTTCCTTAATTTTTGATGGGTTATGCAACTTGTTTTTCCATGAATCTGAATAAGACAAAAATGAAAGTAAACAAAAAATTAAACCCTTCTTTTTCTTGTGGCCTACATAATTGTAGCTACTTTTCTTGTGTGAAGCTTCTTTGTTGAGAATTATATTTGTCTCTACTAATTTGGCAGAAGTCACTTTTTCAATATTCAATACATGTATATGCATTTTTAAATTAAGAAGATGCTGCCAATGTGTACACAGACTGTTGAAGATGGAGTTGAGCAGCGTCGGCAGTCATTCTTCTTCTGGTAGAATTTAAATCTTGAAATGTGGTTGCATTTTCTAGTAACTATCAAATTTTCATGTGAGCAAAGATACTGAGAATTGTAAAGGTAAAATAAATTTAATGAACAGCACAAGGCCACGTAGACGAAAGTCAAGAAACATTGATGTAATCGAAAAGCAAGCTTGTATACAGTTCTTGGAGTTGGATTCACCAAAACTATGTCCGGAAGGCACAAACAATGGATATATATGGAAGTATGATGGTAATACTCCTTTTTTCTTCTCTTGCATATAAATTTCTATTCTATATCCTGATTTTTTGAAGATGGTAAGCTTTGTTAGTAATCTAGAGTATGTCAACTTATGTTGTTAACCGTTAAGTACAAAGCATTTACTTTAAACTTCAGTGAACCACAAACCGTAGAAGTGAAGAGAAGCCAGGAGGGTAAAATGCTGTGATTGCTGATGTTAAATTCAACTGTGAATGTTTATTTGTATATTAGAAGCCAAGCATTGATCAAGATGTGATCATGCATTTTAGATGTGGAGCATAAATTATGATATGGTATGCTTGTCTTGGTGCTGTACTCACCCTTTGCTGACCAATTTCTTACATCCCGTAATCTGGTTGGTTTTTAAGGAAATAATAATCAACTTCATAGGAATTGCTGAAGTGTTTTTGTGCTTGGCTGTGCTGCCTTTTAGAAAGGAGACTTTAAAATTTGAATCATTTTCTGAAAGAAAAATCTGAATGCCAATGGGCAACATATCTAATTTATCATACCTAGCTCTTAAAAGGCATTTGGTGCTAGATTACATTGTGTGCTTATCTTAAACAAAGGAACTAACTAACAAATTGCCAAAACTTGGGTCATTCTACTTTTTTTATCATTCCGTTGGTGAGTCTTTTGGATATATTCTTGCAGTTTGTCTAAAGGAGTTATGTACAAGTGCTGATACTGATCATGCTATGAACCAAGTCTTACTGGCAACTAGTCTGTCTATTAATGGAGCATTGTTTATGGCCTGATTTCTTATTTGCTGTGGTTTGAATGTAAAGTAGAAATATTCTATTTGTTTGATCCTACTTTATTATTCCAATTTTTTCTCATATTACTTATCCTGCCCCAGCATGCTAACATTTTGTTATACATGCAACATTGCCTATTCTTCTTTATCATCTTTTAGGAATTTTCACATTAGGAGTGAGAAATTCCATTGGCAAGTTCTTGATGCAGATTTGTGAAAACCTATTACTTGTTTTTGCAACTCAGAGATGGCTTACTTATGATGGATTCCACTGTTAATAACATTGTAGTTATCAACTTTGTGTTGGCATTTTATCTTTTCTCTTACCCTGAAAGGTTTGCACAATTAGAACAATTGGCAGCCTAGTTCTCTCCCTCTTATGCTTACCATTGAACTTTAGGCATTATGTGTTTATTATGTATAGGCGAGAATGCTTCAAGGTCATCTTCCAGTGAGAAAGACTTGCATAACTTAAGGAACGAAGCAGAAAATTTTGGTCCTGAATATGCAAGTGCAACAGACTTGATGGAGCCTGTTGCTTCTAGTTCTAATGTTGCAGGTGTTTCAACTGCCAAGGATCAATTTTCTCTGGACCCTGAATGTGTTAGACCACAATCCACAAATGATCCTTCACTATCTGCCGTGCTTCATGTAGCAAAAACAAGGAAGTTAACATTGGAAAGATCAGATTCCAGAAAGTATGTGAAGCCAAATTTTTGTCTCTTGTTGACCATTCCAAAGTATTATGTTGCCTTATATGCTTAATAGAGTTCCAGCAAAAACAGTCACATAGTACCCTTCAAGTAGATCATTTTGCTTTAGCATCTGCATAATGACTCTTGTAACCACTTAGGTTCAGATGCATGCCCTGGGTCAGGTAGGCCTATTAATGGCTAGGATTTGTGTACTTTTTACAATAAGGTAAGATCATAAGAGCAACTTCTTTCTGCTTTATGGATGTTCTGTTTTTGCAACTCAAGTACTGTGAAGCCTAGGCAAATTTACTGGACTAGTTCTTATGATAGAAGTGTATATTTTTGTTTGTGAATTTTTATATTGTTGTTATTTTGTTTAGGTTTCTGATCATTGTCTATTATTTTCTTTTATGCAGCCGAGCCCTTTTGTTAAAACGACAATTCTATCACTCTCATAGAGTTCAGGTAACTGATTGCTATTTGGCCTCTCAGAAACTTTTGTTTCTTTTTCAATTTGTTGTCCTATTGGTTGTTGGCATAATATTTGGTTGAGCCAAAGTGTAATATGGTTGTTAATAAGCTCATATATGCAAGTTTTTCTCTACTTCAACCAAAATTTCAAAACGTTCATTATTTTGGTAAACCTTTTTCAGCAAGCATAAATTCTATAGTTTTGAGGAGTTTCGACATTTCCCAGATTTATTTTGGATATTTTCTTAAAATAAAGACATTGTGATAAATAATTATGGTTGATTATGTTTAACATTGTCATGTCAATCTTGTGCTTGAAGCCTATGTCAATAGAACAGGTAGTGTCAGATCGAGACAGTGAAGATGAAGTGGATGATGAAATTGCAGATTTTGACGATAGAAGGGTATGCTAAACATTGTGTCATATTTAATGTTACTGTTTTCTCTGTTTAGAGATTCTTTTAATTGTTAATAACTTCACCTTTCTGGAATTTATATATGAATTTAGCTAGCAGTTGGTTGTTCTGCTTACCTCTCTAGTGTCAGCCATTGCTTTGCAAGAGTAATTCTTGATGCATGTCTAAATTATCAGCACTACAATGCCCATGCACTGGGATTCAGTTTACTAATCTTAAGCTGGGAATTTCCAATGGATAATTAATCATAGTTTTATAGGAGAGTTGTATGCTTACGAGTTAAATGTCATTACAGTTATAACCTTCAAAGTGGTTGGGAGGTTTCCTTTAATTCTTGAAGTTAAACTAATACTTTCGTATCTTGTTCTCATCTCAAGAAAACTTGAAGAGGGATAGAGCCGAGGGGATGTGAAATAAAGGTTTAATATTTTTTTCATAATTTGTTAATAGACTCATAATTAGCAGCATGGTGAGAACTTTTTGTAGTTAAAATTTCACAAATCTTTTAGTTGCACTGCATTACAAATGGTCACTTTCTTTTCCTCTTTTTCATCCACTAGTTACAAATAGCGATTATAATCAGATAATAATGTTATATGATGAACTTGACTTAGTTATCACATGGTCATTTAAGCAATCCTCCGTATGGGACCATACTACTTTTGAACGTCATCAGCACTGCATCCTTGCCATGTAGTTTGCTTACTTTGTACCCATGAGAAAATTTAAATGTATCCATATACAATTAGATTGCAGTGAAATTGTTCTTAGTAAGAAAGTGCTTCAGATTTATAGTTGCTTGATTTATATTTCTTAATATGATTAACTGTGGATCACTAAGCACATGCTCCTTTCGCAAAAAAATAAAAACAAAAAGCTCAAGAAAAAGATAAAAATAATAAGATGTCAACTTTGACCAATGTATTGCAGATGCTTGATGACTTCGTCGATGTCAGCAAATATGAGAAGCAACTTATGCATCTTTGGAACTCATTTGTCAGAAAGCAAAGGTGGTCGCATCTAGCCATTCATTTTCTATTTCATCCTTTTCATTCGTCATTCTAAACCACTTTCATTTTTTCCCCTGTTCTTTTCTGATGTTACTTTCCCCCCTTATAAATAAAGCCCACTTAATGTTTGATGGTATCTTATATGTTTTGGTTTTATTACTTTGGCAGAGTGCTAGCTGATGTAAAACGATGTTTTTGTTTTTTCCTTTAAAAACTTTGGCAGAGTACTAGCTGATGGCCACGTTCCTTGGGCATGTGAGGCATTCTCGAAACTGCATGGACAGGAACTAATGTTATCTCCTGCTCTCTTTTGGTACCACTTCTACTAATTTCTTTTCCCTCATGCTTTTGTCGTTGCTCCTGCAGATGGTTGTTAATTCCTCATACTTGTTTAGGTACTAATGATTTAGCATAATTATGTTGGTAACAAAAGTGAACTTTAATATCCAGATTCATCTAACTACTAAAACCAATTCTCATGCTGATTGCTTCCATTAGCTATCCTGTAAGGATTTGTGGTAGACAATTGTAGAATCTAGAGGGAAAAGATTTTTGAATACTGCTTCTTTCAGAGAAAATAGCCAAGTGTCCGCTATCTTTTCAACTGAATACTCAACTGATGTAGGACTGGCTCGCTATGTATAGCATGATTCCAAAACAGTTGAATGCTCTAAGATTTGAATTTTTAAGTTCATTGTTGCTGTTCTAGTTGATTATGGAGTCGTTTGCTTCATGCACATTCCTTGCTGCTGTGTTACTATGGTCTTAGAGATGGTTGAGGTTGGGGGTAACACTCAGAGTGTGGAACATTTGAGGACCTTTTGTAATTGGTGTTAGCTGTCATGACTTTAATTCTTTTGTTATCGAAAGGAAAAGAAAAGGAAACTTCAAAACTAAAGAACAAAATATAAGCAGCTTTTAAGGAAGAAAAGGTACTGCTTCAAATTACCGACAGATAATTATGAATATGAAGTTAAGTGGTTCAATTTTGCATATCAGAGCTAAACTTGTAGACATGGCAAGAATGTTAGATTTCCATTTTCACCAATGCTGGAAGCTATACTTTATTCTTGTCTAATCACTTTGTAGTTCTTTACATATATTTAACCATTAACAAGTCAATAGTTGTTTAAAAACTTGATATCTGCAATACTAATGGAATAGGTGTTGGAGGTTATTCATGATCAAGCTGTGGAACCACGGGTTGCTTGACGCAAGCACAATGAACAACTGCAGTGTGATCCTTGAAAGATGTAGAGATGAGGGGTCTAATTCCATGAAAAGCGAAAAGGAAGATGGTCAATAATGGTGTGGAGGAAACATCAAGATGACAGGGTACATGACATTGATTTTCTGTTCTAACCCATTCTTTTGTGCCCAAACCTCCAAAATGATTTGAACAATATTTGGACTTCAATTATTTTTTATGTAATGGGGAAGTGAAATTCTGGTTCCTTCTCTCTGTTCTAACCATATTCAATACAAGCCTGTCATTCCCTGATTCTGATTATGCACTTCAGAAGTGCGATATAGTGTCCTCTTGGGTACACGCAGCCATGATGAAGTCATCATCTATCTTTATGGTCCATTCTTTGCTAGCTGCCTCAGTTTTTTTTTTTTTTTTGCGTTTTGTAGTAGTAATAATAATAATTTATCCTCCTTAACTGGCCACAAATAACTGGAGATATCCTAATAGAACTGTTCTTTTCATTTTAGTTATATAAAAAAAGTTAATTACAGTCAAGATTATTAAAAGGGACTTACTTGTTTTCCCGTGCTTTTGAAACCAAATATATGCCATTAGTTGCTCTCTGATGATTACTAACGTAAGGTCAAGTTCTCTATTAACCAGCAGTAAAATCTTCTTGCATTTCTCTCTTTCCATACATTATACAAGCAGGTTCCGAAAGCTACTAAATAAACGGCTGGAGTTCCTTTCGGAAGTCTTTGTTGCTCTAGAGCCTAAGGGGAATATCCGAATCTAGTCAGTACATCCCGGTTCATCAACTCTTTCACCTCGTTCCATATAGTCTTAGGAAATAGCACTTAAAGAATAGATGTGTCATGTCCTCAGATGCACTTCTACGTAGGACAACCATCTTTAATATGTAGGAACTAAACTCTATCCAAAGTGTTTATCCGATTCCTAGCCGCCAGCAACATTAGGAATCAGATTATAGGAAGAAGGTTCTTATTCTACAGAGTCATATGCCATGGCACCCAGTGTCCTCTTGGTCTAAGCCAATCCCAGCATTCATTCTTTATTGTGAAGTTGCCCATAAAATGATTTTTCCAAACATAGCAGCCCTTCATTTGAATGTTGGGAAGGATTAAATGACTAATTTCTCTTGAAAAATTCTTTGATCCACATACGAACCTTAGCTTTTTTGGGATCCCTATTATATCTTGGACAACTTGATAGTTTCTAAATAAAGCACCATTACCTATTCAATTATCATATCACAAGGAAAGAGTCGAAGCATCCCCTACTTTGTAGCTTACATTCATTTCAATTGTACTTCTTGTCTTTAGCAATTAGATGGTAAACCATGAATGTGTGGCTCCAGGAGTGAGTCCCCATAAACTATTCCCCTTTAAGATATAACACCTCATCTTTAGAAATTCCTTGTCCACTAACACTTAGCCTTATAGCCATCAAAATTTTATTAGTTAGACCTATTGGAGTGATCCTTAGTCCTCCTTCATCGAGGGGTTTGCAAACTTTCAACCATTCTATTTTAGCAATAAACTTGTTGACATTTATTTTCCCCCCAAAAAATTTCCTCATGAGCCTCTAAATTGTCTTAATAAGGTCTTTGGACAAAAACATATGTGCACTCCAATTAATGTGCATAGAATTTATTATATATTTCAAGAATTGATACATACCTCTAAAGGATAAACTGTGATAGTTCATTTTCTTGATCTTTTCTAAATCTTTTCAATCAAAGGCAAGCATTACTTAAATTGCAATTTCCTTATAACTAGCGACAATCTAAGATACAACCAAGGGGGACTTAGCAGACATTCTAGTAATTGAGCTAAGTCTATCAACTATATGCATTGCATTTAAGGCAATAATAATATGGTTCTTTTCGTAGTTTATATCCAACCCTAATGGGTCTTTGAATTGATTTAAGATCTTCATCAAAACTTGTATGCTCTTTGGTTTAGCTTTAGAGAATATAAGTAGGTCATGTGCAAAATACTAAACTTTTTAGTTTAAGATCTTTGCACTTGTTATGGTATTTGTAATTGGAGTTCATCATGGTATTATCTTCACCAGAAGAGTTAGATCCTCTATATATAAAACAAAGAGGTAAGGAGATAGACTATCTCCTTGCCTAATTCCCCTAGCACCTCTAAACATCCTAAAGGGAGCTCCATTGATTAGTACACTTAATAAGGTGGATGTCATATAAGCCTCAATCTAATTCGTGAAAGTATTAAGGAATCCAAAAGGCTCAAGTAGCATAGAGATGAAGTCCTAACTTATGCAAACAAAAGCTTTGTTGAAATCCACCTTGATTGAATAAATTTTAGGAGAATTCTTCCTAAAGTACCCCTTTAAGAGTTGTTGAGCAATAAGAATGTTATCACTAATTTGCCTTCCTTTTAGAAAAGCATCCTGGTTATAACTAATAATAGATTAAAGGACCATTCTCATCTTATTTTCCAGGTTTTCATAATTAGTTTATAAAGGAAGTTGCTACAAGCAATTGGCCTAAAGTCCCCAAAAAAAGATGGATTATGGGTGCTTGTAACTAGACATAGAAATAATTTATTTATCTCGTTGAGAAGAGTACCACTACAAAAGATCCTTGACTACTAATGTCACCATAGAGGTAACTTGAGGCCAAGCTTTTTGAAAGAAGAACTCATATAGTCCATCTAATCCAAGAGCCTTTTATCTATTCATTTCGAAAATCATAATCCCAATTTCAAGATCATCTAGTAGTTTTATGAGAATTTGAAAATCTTCTTGACCAATCTGTGCGTAGATGAAGATTGAAAGACCTCTATAGAAAGGGTACTAGGGGAGCTTGAGCTAATGGATTTTTTGAAAAATCGCACAACCTCGTTTGCTAACTCATCGCACAACCTCGTTTGCTAACTCATCTTGATTTGTGATTAAGGAGCCTTCTTAAAAGACAATGGAACACATTATATTATTATTTTTCCTAGCTAATACAAAGTTGAAGAAGAATTTAGTGCACTTATCTCCCTCCTTTAGTCAACTAATTCTTGACCATTGCTTCATAAGGAGTGATGATCTTCAATCTTGCTTAGGTAGTCCTTTAGGGCCATCCTATCCTCTATCAATAATGCATTATAATTACGATTGTTGAAGAGCCTTTGATGAATCTCTGTAAGTTTTCCTTCAGCTTCCTCTATTGCTTGTATAGAGTTAAGTCCCCTTTTAATATTCCACTTATTTAGCTCTTACTTAATCCCTTTCAATTGTGCAAGAAAAGTGAGATGTTTGGTGCAAAACCTATTGATTTCCTTCACCTTCAAAATTACATCTTAAAGGCCTTCATCAAAGACTTGGTAGTTATTAAATCTAAATGAATACCTTTGGATTACCTTTTGGATCAAATTCCTAACTATAATAGGAGTGTGATTTGAGAAGAGAGGCTCTATGAATTTAGCTTTACTTTCAGGGAACTTTGTTAACCAAACAAGGTTAACCATAGCTTTATCTAGGTTTTTCTAAGGAAACTTAGAGAAGCATATTTATTGCATCAAGTGAATCCATACCTTTTAAATTTAGATCCTCTACCCCAATTCTTCCATACATTCTTTGAAATTTTTGGTAAAGTTCCTTAAACTAGAGTGTCACTTGGCTTCAAACATACATAAGGTTGCATTAAAATCACTACAAATCATCTGAGGATTATTGCAAATTGCCTTCCAACTCTTTAATTTTTCCAAAGAAAGTTCCATTGAAATTGAGATTGGAGCCATAAACAATGGAAACAACCATCTTGTAACCCTCCCTAAGAGAATGGATGGCCATATAGATTGCTTAGTCATAAAAATCTAACTCTTTCACCTTAACAAAATTAAGTTCCAATTTGAACCCAAACTCCTCAGTTTATTCAAATTTTCATTATCTAATTCTAGTCTCTAAAAGACCTAAAAATATAAGTTGTTCCCTAGTGAAAAAATCCCTTAGAGCTTGAAACTTCTTAGGGAAATTTAAACCACGTATATTGTATATGAGTAAGGTCATTTATGTATGGCTTTGCCTTTAGATGTTTTGCTTTTTCTGCTCCTTGATGACTTCCTATCCTTCACATTTTGAAATCCTTCCTCTATTGCATCTATTGATTCATTTGAAATCTATTTTTAACCTTAAACAACCTGTAGGGAATTAGATATCTTCTCTTCTAAGGAAGGGAAGTAGATATCTTCTCTTATAAGGAATCAATCATCTCCACCACTACATCTAAATGCATTCCTCCATTATCCATAATTTCCTTTTTTCTTTGACATTTGACTTGAGAATCAACATTTATAGTCTCAAATTGTTCACCGTTTCTCTAATTCAGCTTGTATTAGTATTTAATTAGCTTTGGTTCTTCCATTCCCGTCAATTCATAGAAATCGCCCTTTTGAACATCTTTCTTCTAAGCATCCATTTTTTTTTACCTTCAATCTTTAAAGAAGGCTGGCAATTTTATGTAACCATAACTAAATCTTAAGACATGATATTGTTCTCTCTAAGACTCATTATAGGAATAAAATTGGTGAGCTCGTTTTCCAACTTTGCACTAATATATAATCTCGCAAACCTAATCCTTCTTTCTAGCCATATTTTTCATGCATGCACAAAAGATTTCCAATAAAGTTAGAAAGCAAACTCAATCCTTTTTTATTTTCCAAATCTTAAAAAGTACATTATGTATGTTAACCCAAAGTGGAATACTCTCTTGACTTAATTTATCCTTATTGATTCTAATAATTTATCCTTATTGATTCTAAGTTTCCAAAGCTATAAGAAGATTGGAAGCTATTTAATATGCTAAGGACCTTATTTTGTAACCTTCTCAACTTCAGTTTTAGAGGTAAAAAATAAGAGTATCAAGTTCTTTTTAGAAAGCAACACATCAACCAACCTTTTGCTACATCATATCTTTTGTTTCCACCTTGAAATAGGGTTTCTGCTTCTTAGAAAAAAAGCCAATTAAGGCTGACTCCCAAGTGTTAACTCCTTCTTTCAATACTTCAATCCCTAGATCCACTATTATATGCCCCTCTTTAATCTTAAGAGGATAATAGTGTAGTGAGAGATCACTTGGATCACTCAAAACATGTCTCTAACTCCTACTACTAGCTAGATTCAAGGGTGGTGCATTTCTATTGTGGCTCTCCTTAGGAGATGAAGGTGAGGCAAGAGAGGTAGAGAGTAGAGGAGGAAAGTCGCACTTTCCAAAAGCTTCTTAGAGGGAGGCCAGAAATGGGTGTAGGAAGTCATCCTGAAGATGGAAAGAGGCAGGTTTCCAGAGGAGTAAAGTTTAAAAAAAGTTGTCCTAAAAAGTAAGAAGAAAATGAAAAGGAAAGGACAATACTTACCACCTTATAGAGGTATGTTGGATGAGCAAGAGCACGAGGCTTACAACATCACTAGACCTTTAAAAGAGAAGTAATATCTGGTAGCTAAGAGAATGAGTGACAAATAAGCTTAAGAAAGATGACTTGAGAACTTTACCAAAATGTTTGAGTGAATAGACAAGTTACACTACGGAGAGGTAGAAACTAGAGGAGGCAGAATGGTGGGAGAAGAGGGCATATGAATGAGAGACATAACAAAGAAGAAAGTTGAAACTTAAGGGAAGGAAGGACTGAGTTGATGAGCTTATGACTAACGACGAGAAAGAATAAGGAATCTAGAGAGAAGGTATAGAAACATTATGGGAATAAGAACACTATAGAACAAAAAAATGACTCCAAAATTGCAGAATGATCCTAAAGTTATTTGTTTTTCTTAAATTTTTTTCTATTATTAAGATGATAATAATTAAGGTTTAAATTTAGAAAAGTTTAACTAAAGATTCTAAAGTCATAATTGAGTGAATTTTCCTATAATTGAATTAAAATAAATATCATTTATTGTATATATAGTTTGTCTATTTTTTTATGTTGCATAAGTTATCATACACTTATGCTATAAATTCTTAAATAAAAATTATTGATAATATATTTCAGCATTATTATTTGGCAATAAGCAGGTATATTTTTGTCTTGCAGTAGTAAGTTCATCACATATTTCTGACCATATAAAAAAATTTGGAATAACATAAAGTTGCATTACTTGTGTTTATGGAGTTGTTTGAATACCAATAAGAAAATAGTCATTATAGTGGCTATTTCTATTTTGGTTTTTTTTCCTTGTATATCAAGTGATCTATTTCGTTATTTAATGCACATGCTTATGGGTTAATCATATTTGAAAATATTGAGATGTGTATGAACACATTTATTAGAGGATACTAATTGCTTAAGTTATCTATACACTCACAGTCGATAAAGATACAACAGTTAATGGTTTGGATTGGATTGCTTTTATATGGAGAGCTTATCATTATGTCTTGTGTATTCTTTATACAGGTGTTTCATGAATGCTCATTACAAGTACTGCTTATGGCTTTAAGTTATATTGTTATAATATATTTATGTTGATTATATACATTAATTATTTTGTAGTTACCTTTTCTATCAATTCACCATTGAAACCTTGATTGGTATTAATCTTTAGGAACCAGAAAACATTTATGAAGTTTGTATTGAAGCTATATGTATTAATATGGCTACAATTAATGAAAGCCTTCCATCCCACATATGTCAGAAAAAAGAAGCATATATAGCTTAAGAACTATCAAATAGGATATATTATTTGATCATTAAGAGGTTTATACCTAACAATCTTCTTCGTAGGCTTCCTAAGATGATTGTTATGAGGAATTTTTTCTACGATGTTTCTTAAAGGCATAAGGTTTCTTCAAATGCAGAGATTGAAATTATTTTAAAAATTATATTTTATGAGATATACTATAGGGTTAAGGGAGTGAAATAGTGTATTGTTATGATTATACATTTATAGAGTTATATCAAAATACAATTATTCTAGATGTACGTATTGTTCACTAAACTTTGAATTCCATTTCGCAAGAGTTTTGGTATGCTATTGCTTGCACCCAAAAGAAGTACCTTACTCTTGAAAAATTATATAGTAATATGAGTAAGAGTTGATCTAATAGAAAACACCTAGCCTCGTAATGTGCTTTGCCAAAAAGAAAAAAAATGGTGGTTTTAATTATGTTGAGATCATTGTAAAAATATAATGAAAGAATAATGCAAATTAAAATATAAAGAAATTAATATAATACAAATTTTGATTTAAGTTCATATCCACCTTGAGATTGTATACCAATCATCAATGTAAGAATAAATCAATTTATACTTAAAAGATTCATTATTCAAATTAATTCCTTTGTCTCTTTAACAACAGTTAACTAGGGAGAAAGCACAATTCAATTAACCCTCACTACTATATAACCTTAATTCATATATTTAAAATCTAATTAACTATTTTGAGAACTAAAGAGATAGATAAATCATAATAACAATTGCATAAGAGGTTATATTCAATTCGGTCAACTATCTAACCTAAGATCTAAAAATCCTAAATCAAAGTAATCCATTAAAACCTAGTTTCTTCATGGATTATAGGGATCAAACAATTGCATATTTAATATCTAATCTAGAAAAAAACTATATGCATTCTACTTATTTAGTGACATAATAAAAGATAACCGTAGAAGAACAATTGACAATCAATATATGGTAAACAGTTAATGTATTATGTTTTTATGAAATGTTAAGTGTGTTTTACTTGTTATTTGAGACTTTTACGTTATTTTTGGTACTTTTTTGTTTCAAGTGTATTTTTACATCTCAATTGCCTTCGTGGATCAAAAGGAGAAGAATTTGGTTAAAATCATAGCATAAATGGAAGAATTGGAGTTGTTTTGGAGATATAACCTGTGTGAAGATGGACACATCTGTGTGAGTAACATACAAGACCGTGTAATAGGCTACAAACATGTAAAGCCTCAAAGATGTTGTTTTTTCCCATATGGAGATGCACACTTAAATAAGTAACATATATAATTGTGTCCCTAATAGATGCAGATTTGACTATATTCATACACCATATTTAATATATTTTGTTTGATATTTCATACTTTTATTGTATATTCGGTACTTAATTTGCTCTAAGTGTATTTATAGGTTATAATTGCCTCTATGAACTAAAAAGAGAATAATTTAGATAAAAATGCGGTATAAAACAAAATTTTAAAGCAAATAGGGGATAAATGGCCATATCTATAGTCATTAATGTCTCTTAGCTTGTGTAAATTCACAAATTCTTGAGATTTTAGAGTATATAGGATCTAATACACACCCGTGTATCACCCATAATCCTAAAGTTTATTATAAAAAGATGTTAATGGAAGTCAATTTAAGAGAGTAGATATTTAAAGGCAATTCCAGACGAAAAAAACATTCAGAAGGGATGATATTGATCTAAAGAAGTGGAAAACACAAAGACATCATCAACATATTCAATAGATTACAACATCAAACCTCAAACTTATAAGAACATTTGATAGAATATAAAGGGAGATTTAGAATTATAAACTCTTTATTTTCTATTTGTTTTTCTTTTTATTTATTTTTGATTTTGTATTCTATTATGTGTAACTAAACATCTTTCGTGTCTAAGTGTGATAAATTCTTTTTTGTGCTACAATACGTTTTGATTCTTTATTTAATACAATTGTTTTTATTGATCTATTATGATTCAAATTATGTGTTTAATATATATTCTAATAGATCCAAAATATGTGCATATAGTATGATTTCATAACATAGAGATTGAGAAATCCTATATATTAATAGATTTACCTTAATTGAAAAGAGTTGATTGCAAACATAGAGATAGGTGGACATAAATTCATGGATTAGGGTCAAACTTAATAGCAAAATTTACAAATTGGTAAAGCAATCCTAAAAATTTTAGCTTGAGTAATACGATTAATAAACCTAGCATTAGTTATTAGCAGTCTCGAGAGAACTATTAGCATAAGATAAGAATTTTCACTATCCAATAGCCGATAAAACAATTGTATAATAAAAGGTTAATTATCCAAAGTATTAAGGGGATTCATTACCTAGACAACAATTCTTAATATTGATTGTGTTCTAAGTGATTTTCTTTATTCTTGCTCATTATTGTTTCCTACTTTATTTTATCTGTTTTAATATTAATTTTCTTTAAAAACCAACATTTAATTTGTAGACTACATAATAGGATAATAGTAATTATGAGTAGTCATTTTCTTCATAGGATTCAACTCGTACTTGCCTCTATTAGTTACAGTTACGTCGTGCACTTATGATTAATTAAAATATTAAGTTTAGGGCCAATCAAGTGTTTGGTACTTTTGTTGGGGATAGTGATATTAGGAACACCTAGATGTTATTACTCTAGACATTATTTTTGTGTTTATTATATTCTATTTAATTTTTATTGTATCTTTTTATATTCCTAGCTTATTAATTTAATTATCTTTTGAACTGTTCTACATTAACAGTGTGTTTATGGTTTATTTTAGGGATTAAGGTTCAATATCATCGCCACAACTCACAATGGAAGGATGGAGTAGACAGTAATCTTATGGAAACATGATGTGTCTTTACAATATGTAACATCACCATATGGGAGAGAGAGGTTTCTTGAAATATTTTAAAGGCTTAACCGATATCCATACTGTGTTGCAAAATTTGTAGGAGTAATATTACAACGATGAATATCGAGCACCAACCTATATACAGGACCAACTGAGCATGTACAATCAACCTTAAGGTACACTATACAAGAATAGTTACAATTCAAAATGGAGCTACTCTTACGCTTATGGATGGAATGATTACACTCCAACTAAATATTTATAGTACCAAGCACCTCAAGTTAATGAGCCAAGACATGATGGCTAATTTTATTTAAGAATCAACCGTGAGGCATCAAGAAATAGAGGCTCGTATACAAAATATGGTGAATCAGATCAACCATCTGGCAAAGATAATATCTGACAAGATGCAAAGGAGTTTGCCTAGTCTTACTGAAATAGATCCTAAAGAATTTGGAATGGCAATCACCCTTAAGAGTCGAAATGAACTTCTAGAGAAAGATGAAGAAAAAGAAGAAGAAGAAACCTTTGTCTAAGAAGAGAAAGTAGAGAAGTGGCAGGGGGTAATTGAAGAAGATGAGCTAAAAACCTTTGTCCAGGAAGAAGAAGAAGAAGAATGGACAAAGGTGGTCGAGGAAGAACTAGTGTGCTAACCGAATAAGGAAACTATTGATGCATCATTGGTAGCTACCTTAAGTATGGAGGGTTCCTACTTCCTCCAAGACAAATTGCTTGCATCAACAGAAGATTCAGGGAATTTTGTTATCCCTTATTTTATTAATAGTTTGTCATTAAAATGGACATTACTGCAGCTATTTTGTTTTACTAACTTATTTTATTATGTCCTTATGATCATCTTACAACATGTGACTTGTTTACAGGCTTTGATTTTGCTTTGTGGAGAAAAAGGTAAAAGTAAGCCACTCATTATAGACCAGGGTTGATAATTAAACGTGAATGGTACATCAAGCTAATGATGTTAAATAAGCGCTGCATGAGAGACAACCTATAAATTAGAATATGTTTTGTTTTGAATTTTATGTTATCTCTGCTTTCATATTTTATATTTATTTTCTTTATTTTTCTTTTTATTTTTATGCTTTTATCCCTTTTTCGTTTATGTTTTATAAGGATGTAATCTAATGTTGGATGGATCAAAATTAGAAAATCGTCTTACTCAAGAAAGTATCATTTATCCTTCTCACTTATTATATATGCTTATACTGTGTATATTGAGGAAAATGTACAACTTTAACTATGGGGAAGTAATTAACAAGTTTAATGAATTTCATAATCTTATTATAATCTTGGTTATTAAATTTTATTGATATTCTTAATTGATTGAAATATGTCCATCAATACTTTTATTTCATATTGAATATTGATTTGAATTAGTATGCAAAAGGATGATAGTTAGAATAAAATGACTTTTATAAGTCATATTTTTAATAATCATTGAAATAATCAAGTTGAATGAAATTGTATATCATTGACACACGTTAACGTATCTTTTTCATGAGCTTTTAAGCCTAACAGCAAGATTTCAAAAAGATTTTAGGCTCTTTTTGTTTCTTTCATGTGTGTTATCATATATAGTGGGATAATTCTAGAATGTACTTTTATTATGCATATTGAGACAATATATGTTAAATTAGAAGCATTGAAGTGATAAAGACACTTATATTCAAAAATTGTTTTAGCCTATTTCTTTGATAATATATTATCTTATTTTATCCCTTAGGAATAACGAAGTTAAGATTTAGCCTTTTTATTGATTATAGCTCAATTATTAACTTTTATGATATTTTTCTTTGAAGCCTTTCTATTATTTTGAACCCTGAAGGTTATTTACATTACTTACTTATTTGAAACTTGCAAATCTTGAAAAGTCCATTATTTCTTTAATTGTGGTACTGAATGCTTGAAATTGTTTTAATTAACAAAAAAGTGTAGAATAAGAAAAGAAGAAAAATATATAATACCATTGGTTTATAATGAAGGACTTGTATGTATTATAAACAAGTTTCATATAATGTCTCTTTTGTAAATTTCCTTAAATTCTCCCTTTTTATGATCCCAGTCATACCATACTTAAGCCTCCATTACAACCCTTATAAAGACCTTTTGATTTTTGTTTCTAGTTTATACATGAGTGATGGAGATGTGATTGAATTGCAAGCCCATGGTAAGAGTTCTCTTATGCATTGATTTTATAGTTCTCCTATGCATTGATTTTATAGTTCTCCTATGCATTGATTTTATAGTTTTGTTACTTTTCACCCTAAACACTTGAGTGCATTAAGTGAAATCTTGGTGAGGGTGTAAAATTTTATTCTTTTAATTTCAATGTGATTATCAATGTGATTACTACTAATATTGACTTAGGAATTTTAGGATAATTTGACTCTCATTGTATGTTAATTTGATGCAATATGATATGGTGATTTATAGTATGATGGAAAAATCAAGATTAATGAAGGATGGATGTTATAAGATTTATAAGTTTGATTATGGTTAGCATGGGGGCAAGCAAATGATTAAGTTTGGGTGTAATAGTCAATTTCCAAACCTACTGAGGGATTAAAGAGTTAGATTACTGAATTACACCATATTAGAATGAATTTGGTCCATTTAGGATATGATTTTTATGATTCATTCACATGCATGATATTAGCATACATATATGAATTTTGATTTAGAAAAATTGCACTCAATTGACATATTTCGGGGTATGAAAGTTTCTAAATAATTGTGACATGAATGTTCATTTCTAATGTCTTGTATTTTGATTTACCAATAAAAAGATCGATGGATTATATTTAGTAATTTGGAGTTTATTATTACAATTGGAGGATTGATGCATTCATATGTACATTTAGAGTAGGAAAAATTTCAAGTAGCTAGACAATTGACATGTAGAAATTTAGGATGAATAATCCTATAGTTTGAGTGACATATAGCAGTAGACTTGAGTGACAAATGGCCCAGAGAATTGAGTGACAAATGGCCCAACAAATTGAGTGACAAATGGCAACTTAAGGAGTGGACAAGTAGCTAGCTTAAACACTTGACAAGTGTCCTCTCCACTTACATCACACAAAACATACGTGGCAGAATCTTTTCATTTTTTGTTTCTGCTGAAAATCTCTCCTTCTCCTTCCTCTCACTACTGAAATGTACTTCCCCCTTATATATCTGTGTTTTGCCTAAATTCTGTTCAATTGCCACACCAAAATCTATGCAAAAATCCTTCATAAAGATAGTTATAGAAGTAGAACATTGTTGTTTTTACTGTTGTCTTCTTGTCTTTATTGAAACCATCCTACTCCCACTTTGTTCTTGAGATGATCTTGCATGCATGTGAGGCAAAGCATGCTTGATACATTGAGGAAGCATTTGAGCTGAACATGTAAGTGAAATACTGATCATTGTGGCTTGTGTTAGTAGGCAAATTATGATGACTTATTAGGGATAGATTGAATGTGGCATTGGTGTTGAAGTTGTGCTAGAAAATGATGGATGAATTGGTTACTTTTCTGTTTTGTTTTTTGGATGCATGAAAACAGTAGTTTATAGGTTGTTTTATGGATGATCTAATTTGGGATTGGAAGTGTAATTGATGAGAAACTCCATGTTAAAGATAGTTGTTATTAAGGTGTTGTCAAATCTGGAAAAGTTAGAACTACACATATGATGGTATAAAGTGAATGGTAATGAAGCAAATGAGTAGATTTTTATGAGTTATAATGTAACCAAGTTGGAAGCTAGATTAGCATGAAATGAACTAGTTTTGTAGGACATGAATTCTAGAAAAAAATTCAAATGTTAATGATGTCATTAAGTATGTGAAATTTGTGGAGAATTGAAGAAGAAAGACTGTGCATGATTGTGGCCCTCATAGCGCGATCCTGGCCTATTTACTTGGCTTCTGTCACGATTGTGGCAAGGTCCCCCACAATCTTGGGCCTAGTTCTGGAATGATAATTTCAGTTTTATGTACTTATTGAACCAACTAGGAAAAGTCACTCTAAATTAGTGTATTTGGATTTGATTAAGGCTTGGAATGAACCTATATTGTTGCTTGATTAAGTGGTTAAGAGCTTGATAAGTCTAGGCTGTTAGTTGATGTCATAACTTAAAAAATGGATTGTTTTGATATCTATGTATCCAAATCTGTAAATTTTGATTTGATGAAGGAATAAAGGTATTCTTATGAATGCAAACATGATCTTAAGGATATGAGGAATGTGTATTAGGTATGGATGAATGAGAATTGGGAACTTGTATGAATATATATTGCTAGAAAAGTTTGATGAATGTATGATTGATGAATTTGGAGTAAATCAAGCTATAATGTTTAAATGGTCAAGATATTTGTATAAGAATACATACTTGAAATGTTGGCCCCGGTTCTTGGTTCCTATTTTATGGCGACAAGGCACCAAAAATTGGAATATTCTTAAATAAAATATATAAAATTTAATTCCTTGGTGGGAGCAAAAACAAATAAATAAACAACTAAAATAAATAGCCTAGAATAAATTTGACATGAAAATAAATTAAAAGACGTCATGGAGGGACCCCTTTTTAATATATACAAATAATAATAAAATAAAATAATAAATAAATAAATGAATAAATAATTATATAAATAAATAAAATTCATTGAGGGAGTAAAAACAAATACCCAATAATTTAAATAAAATAACATAGAATAAAATGAACATGAAAATAAATTGAATTGGGAATTAAGTGAATAAATAGCAATTGAATTAATGAATTAAAAGTAAAGTACAGAAGAGGAAAAGTCATGGGCATGAGAAAATTTCTCATGCCTATGACAGATACTGGGAGTCGCGATCGTGCTGAGGCAAAATCGCGACTTTCTTGTTAAAACACAAAAGTTGCGATCGTGCTTGTGCACGATCATGACAAATGGTGAACAATAGCGAAATTTCATGGTTTGTCGTGATCATGCTTAAGCACGATCGCAACTTTTAGTGAATAGTAGCAGAAAATCAAGTTTGTCGCAATCGTGCTTCGCACATCTCAACTTCATAACTTCATAACTTTCAATCTAGAAATTCAAAAATTACAAACTTTATGTCATTGGAAAGATAAGAGAGAGATCTACAACTTTTATGAAGACAATTTTGTCAAATTCTTCCTAGATCAATACAGTTTATTCTTTGAAGTTTCAGATCACATTTTATCTCCTTTTTCCTCTTTTCTTTCTACCATCAATATATATATATATGTGTGTGTGTGTGTGTGTGTGTGTGTGTGTGTGTGTGTGTGTATGTATTAACTATAACCAAAAGACCCGAATCTAATATTTAAATTCATACATACAAAAATCCCTTTAAACAATTTACTTAAAGGAAACCTATCAAAAGATCATCACACAACCAATAATCTCACTTCCAGCCATAATGACAACTTAACTTAAAAGAAAAATTTGCACGTATATATCAGAGAATCTCTACAACTTTCACCGTCAATTTTCAACAAAACAGAGTTAGTGCACAACTTCATATTACAAATCAGAAGCCACATCAGTAGTATGATACAAAAATTATAATCTTGAATGCTCATGCATGATATGCTTCTAAGTACCAAAAGTCTCTAAACTAACTAGTTACAAAAAGTCTGAAAT
>JANIIA010000005.1:20467026-20477188 GCA_027478495.1 Erythroxylum alaternifolium
GCATGAGATGTGTTAATTTACCACACCTGGACCCGTTTCTTTGGTCCGACCCGTTCTCTGGAAACGGGATGTTACAATATCCCAGTACCACTCCAATACCAAACCATCAGTAAAGGACATCCTCGGGACTCAAGACGCCCCAATACCTGCTCCACAGATAGATACCTAGCTATTGCTCACTCATAACTAAACAACTTATCAATCTATGACTAAATGTAGCCTATCCTAGGCAAGCCACACATTCACATTCACGATTTATACCATTTATTCACAACCTATTATCAACCAATCTCTATTTAATTAACACATTTTTTGCTAAATTAACAAGTGGTACACCTCATAATATGTAACAAAATATAAAAGCGAAACACCTTGTACTTTGTAATTATTTATGAAATAAAATAATCACAATTCATATAATTTACAAATTCATAAACAAAATTATTAATCATTATTTCAATTAATGACTAATTTGAAATATCATTCACTATATAATAATTTATTAATAATAAAATTACTATTCTAATAGTATAGTCTAAGGTTATCCTTGCCTCAAGATTAGACTCAACTAATTGATAATCCAATTTAATCCTTAATCAGACCTTTGGACCTAGACATTACAAAATTTTATTAAAATAATTTAAGAAAAATTTTCAACTCAATATCACTTAATGATCCAACATTATTCTTTTCCATTTTATTCTTAAATATTAAAACAGATCTTTACTAACCTAACCACCATAATCACCAAAATATCTTTAACTATTAAAAGTTTTATTTTATTCTTATTTATTTTTAATACAAAAATACCCTTATTGGAAGTAAATTCCAGTTTTACGCTTAACCTTTTTACATTTCCTATTTTGCTCCTTAATACATCTTAAATTTTCCAAAAATGTTCATCTTCTTCACCCTCTCCTATTCTCCTACCTTCTCTTCTTTTCTAATTTTCCAGCCACCTTTTCTCCATTTTATCTTTTTCCATGACTTCAATTTATTGTCCTAATCAATCACACATACTATCTAACTATAAACTAGTGTAGGATGACTAAAACTCACAATAAAAGGCATATAATAGTTATTGGAATTTTACCTATGTGTTATGGGATTTTAACGTTGTTAAACTCCACAATTTCCTTGCAATTTGCTACAAAATAAGCAACATAAGGGAAAACATGAGAGAATTTTCACATACAAGAGAAAATGTTGCATTCACACACATACTAGCTAGAAAAATGGAGAGGAAGATGAAGAAGGAACTTGTTTTTTTTCGGTTTTTTTAGAATTTGAAGCTAATATATTCAATTTATACCCTTATGTTTAATAGTTTTATGGGCTAGCTTATTGGGCTTTTTTTTTCCTTTTGTAGGCTTTACATTAGTAAACCAAGTTGAAACTTTAATTAGAAATATTGATGGATGGATTAATGATGAATTCTTAGCTATTCCAAATGATGCAGTGTAAGGTGTGTAGGCTAAAACATCTTGGTCAAAAATTTCAAGAATTATATTCTGAGTATACGAATTACATTGGGAATGCTACTAAACCCTAGAATAATCCATATAGTAATATATACAGTCTAGGATGGAGGAATCATCCAAGGGAAGTAAGGAACAATCTTCCATCAAGAAAGAAGAAAACAAAAAAATGATGATATTAAAAAAAATTCTGCTCACATAAATTGTGAGAAGATAAACCAAATATAATCTATTACTAGTTAGACTAAATATGAAATGGAGGGCGTCTAAACTTATGAAAATAAAAGAATAAGCCAGTTTCAATAAGGTAAAACTAAAGTTGAATAAAAAGTATTTAGTCTGATGAAGAAAAACAAAGTTAATTATTTACAACTAACCATTTATAATTTGATATTCTTAGAGGATTTAAAAAAACTAAAGGGGTGCTTGGTTAGTTGGTATGAGAAGAAAGGAAAGGGTAAGAAATGAAAAAGGATGTTGGGTAATAGATCATGATAGGATGAATAGTAGTTCTATATCTCCTTTTGGGGCAATACTGCCAAATATAATGAGAAATGAAAGTCATATCTATTTCCATTTCTCACTATATCGTTATAAATCTTACCATTTCCTCAAGTGAACTAAGCATACTCTAAAAATTTTTAGAATGAAAATAAGGATAAGAAACTATTTAAGAATACGAATATGACAATCAACGTTTCTTCAACTAAAAAATCAATTTTAATACTTTTTTAAAATTCATTGAGCAAAATTGCTCTTTGCACTTTAAAAATAAAACATTCATCATTTTTAATCTCGTCAAAGTAAAATTATAAAAAATATTCATAAAGGGAATACTATTTTTAAAGAAGTGACAATAAATCATAAATCATTAAATAAACTTTTCTTTTTTAATTAATAAATTGATATTATGATATGAAAATTTTAAAAATTCTAGTTATTCAATATGAAGTAGCATACTTGTAAAAGTCATCGTTGATAATTTGCATAAATTAGGAATTTAAGCTATTCTAACTTTTATGATTGTTATTATAAAATGGTGCGAAGAAAAAGGCTTTTAGCTTCAATTTATACGTTATCATATCTTTGTTAAGATATATAGCGGATACGATAATGTTTCACAGATTAAGAATCAATCGGTGAAAATTATTTAGTGAATTGAGCATTTATGGTTCAATTAGAATTTTAATAATTAAGTCAAATAAACTTGACTAAACTTTAGTTTTATCTTTTTAACTCTCATAAAAATAGTTATTCTGTGTGGTCGATGTTTTGGGTCGGATGAGGCTCTTAAAGACCTTATTTAGTTGTTGGCTGATCAGTCAAAAAATATCTGACTAATTCAAATTAACTAGTTGACTTTACAAAAAAGTTGTTTAAGTTGTTTAGTTATGAGGTGGTTGGGTTGGCTCATTCAACCCAACCAACTAATTTTGAATAAGCCATTCCACATCAGCATTTTATGTTATCAACTGTTATGTTTTTTTAGCTGACGAAACTAACGTTTCTGTTCCTTCATTATTCATGTTAGTTTCTTCGTAGCTATCACATGCCATTTATATATGTTAGTTTTTTCGGAACTCTGTTATGTATATATGACTTAGGCATGTTATTCTTTTTCAGTAACCCTACTTATATTTATCATCTAATAATTAATAATAATTATTAATTTTAAAATTTATTTTCCATGTCTTTATTAATTTAAATATTTTAACTTTTGTTATTTATTTTAATAATTCAAAACATTATAAATCATAAAGAAAAATATATTAAATTTTGATTAGATTAAAAATTTTATTTAACTAAAAATATTCAATAAAATACTAAAATATATAATATTTACACTTTTATAAAATTTTTTAAAGTTATGTTCTAATAAGTTATTTTATATATAAAAAGTTAATATTAAATAGCTAATTTTACTAAACAACAAATAACTAATAATCTGTTAGTTAAATTAACTGAAATAATTAACTATCAGCTAAACCTAATCAGTTTAGGCAATAACCTCCGTTCTCTGACGAGCCCAGACACGATGAGCCCTTTCCACGACACCGTGGCGCCAAAACAGACGCGCGGTGTACTTTCGAAAATTCAAAGGTGACAAAAATTACACTCGAACTTGCTTAAGCTCTGTGAAGAAGAGACAAGCTGTTTGATGGATAACACTTGCGATTCTCAAGTAAATATCAAATATTTGGCTTCCTTTAAATTCTTCTAAGCTTCTCATTGCTAACACGATATTTTGGCTGCAGATTTCCAGCTTCAATTTGCTTCCTTCTGGTATGTGCAAGTTGCTTCTACGGACGCCCCTATTTTTTAATGTCGATAAATCATTCTCAATTGTAGTGGGCTTGTCGGATCCTGACCAATTTTCTATGGTTTATGTCGTAGAGCCGCCTGATGTAGGGAATTGGTTTTCTAGTTACAAGTATGAATCTTTTATTTTGGATACTTGTGATGAATTTGGAGGTTCTATCTTCAAAGAAAGTGACTCTGGTAGAGATGATGATTATGCTGTTGTCGGGGAGATTGATAAAGAAGGAAATTTGTATGTTTCTGGAAGATATGGTAATAGTGATTGTAAGCGTGGAAACCAGTTATTGACTGAGGTAATCTCATCATCCATTTCCGCTGCATAATTTTGTTCCTAGTAAAGGCAATCTGTTAATTATAATGGTTGTATTATGGCTGTGGGAAAGAACCGCATTGACTAATGATTGGGTTTTTAGGGATGTTGAAACATCGAAAGAGTGGTCTCTCATTATTTTTTCCCTTGATAAAAGTCTTAAATCTCTTTACCATATTTTCCACTGGTTAAAGCAACAGTAATTTTCCTTTTATAAGTGCCTTGCTGATTTAGTTGGATTTGATCTTATTGCACAAGTTATGCCTTCTGTTGAAAATTCTGCTTTTGTTCAGTACAGTGATGCTATTTGTTTGATCCATTCATCCAAATCTTCTTGCAGCCTATTAAAAGAACATATGCTTGCAATTTCTCTTATCTAACTCACGTTTCTTTGTGTCAAAGACACCAGATACCACCGACTCCCCATCGCTACTTAATGGTTAGTAACGCTTTCTTTCCAAAGGCCTAACAACTTCATGAGACTTTGAAACTTCTTGTACGATATTATGGTCCTGGCGAAGACATCAAGCGATTGTATCTTACTATTTGGTATTTCATGTCAGCGCCCCCTCATGAGGGAAATTGGTTTCCAAGCTATGTGTCTGAATCTCCACTGGATACATTTGTTGATAACGAGGAGTCTGTTACTGAAGGAAGTGAATGCCAAAAAGATGGTTTCCCTATTCATCTTAATGGGAATATCAACGAGAGAGAAGAGAAACTTGAGGAATCGAGCAATTCTGGAAACAACAATAAATTAGGTGCTCGTGATAATGCGTTTTCATTTAGCTTTGCAAAGAGTAAGAGTGCATCTAGATTTGTTGCAGAGAACGAGTCTCTACATAAGGTGCTGTTGCTTGATTCTTCTCTTGATATATTCTGCACTAGCATGAGTTGGTTCGTTGTTGTGCTCTGTAATCACAATTGTGCGATTGATTGCTTCACTAAATCCTCGAGTCTCAGCAGTAAAAGATTTTTATTTAACGTCATCATCTCTTCATATTTTGCAGATTACAGATTCTCAGCAATTATCTTCTTTCACTTCTGGTTAGTAGCATTGCAAGTTTTTCGTGAGCTTTGCAAAATGTCAATCGTCTGTATTTGAGAAAATCTAGCGAAAGCGAGGACAAGAAAATCTCCCGTTTTTTAGGATTTGGTTTGGAGTCAAATGAGAATATATATATGTAATTCACGTAAAGTTATTAATTTGTGCTACTGATTCTTTGGATTTCAGAACCGTCTGACATCAGAAGCTGGTTCTCCAGTTATGCGCATGAATCTCCTGTGCCAAGCGAAATCAAAGGACTTCTGGAAGAAACTCAATGTAGGGAAGGGGATGAGTTTGAAGAAGATAAAAGGAAAGGGAAGGCAATAGATTTGAAAAAATTCACTCCAAGCAGAGACATAGATTCAGATTTTATTGATGGAAAAGTATGCTCAAATCAAAATTTGAAGTTTAAGAGCTCTTCTGATGGTCATCGGAGAAACATGCATGTGAAAAAGGTATATTTTTCCATCTTTCTTCTCTGTTTCAGCTGCCATTAGCAGAAGTTATATTCAGTTTTTCTTTTCAGGCCACTTTCGTGTTTTCAAACTTCAGGGTACTAAGTTTGAGGGAAAAGAAAATTCATCGCTCTGGATTAATCTGTGCCGTGACAGTGAGCAGAAAGGTCAAGCATTTGAAAAAGATGCGCGAAATTTTCCTCAAGCTGGTGACATTTTAGACTGTGGTGATCATTCCATAAAGAACTTGGAAGTTAAGATTGAAGCAGAATCCCCTGGAAACAATACAAGGTTCAGGCAAGTAAATGTTGCTTCAGTGAGGAAGTGCCCTCAGGGAAATGATAAGAATCAAAGCAAAGGAAATAAAATGCCGGGGAAAGGTTTTGTAACAACAAGGACGGACAGAATTTTAGAAGTAAATGAAGAAAATTCTACCAATTGGCCACAAGAAGTTCTATTAGCATGCCCAAGAAATAAAGAGATTACTCCATCAGCAGGTGACGACTTTGTAATGAAAAAAAAGGAGCCGACAGAAAGAACCAACTTTGAACACTCTTACGTGGATGAGGTCACTGGTAAATGGCGCTGTCCTCAGAAGGATAAGCCAAATATCAGACCTCTGAAGCAGCTCCGACTTGAACAATGGGTTCTTAGACCCTAAACAGTAGGAAGTCTCTTGTTAGTCTTCTTGTTAATTACCTCTGTTGGTGCTTCCTGAGTTGCCAATGGCGGGTAGAGTTCGATTGTCATTGTTTGGTTTGATTTTTGTGGTCGTTGGAGTGATTCCCTTGTTCAACATTATTCCACTTCCTCTTGAATGATGCAATAACTTGGTCCTTTCCTTTTTGTGGTACAGTTGAGCACTAGCAACTACTATGGCTTGTTTCCTCGCAAGCATAAATTGCCTATTGGAGACTTCAAGAATCCAACAATTTAATTTTGTACACAAAGGAAAAAACATACATGAAATATCTTTCATTTTAGTGTTACATAAATATCGGAGGACTTGGGAATCTGGATACACTAGAAAGAGCAGCATCTGAAGCATCTGGAGCCAGAGCATTTCACCAATTATGTTGGAAGAACTTGAAGAAGAATTTAACAATACAGAAGAAGACAACTTTGTCTTCTCAGCATTTTTTAACCTCTTCAATTTTACCTTAATCATTGAGAAGGCAGAGAGAATTTTTATAACTACACGCACCACCCATTGTGAAGGGAGAGAATTTTTACCCATAACTACACACACCATCTATATGAAAGAAATTTAAAAAATCACAAAACCCTAGCGTGTAAATCACCAAACAAGTCGTTTTCCCAACTATAAAACTTGATATTTGACATGTGGCATTGGTGTTGCTATCATTTGCACCCAAATTAAATCCTAAATTTTTGTAATAAAAAATGTTGTATAGGAAAATAAGTACCATTTCTACAAAGAATTTTAATTTGTTAATTGTTATAAAAGAAATATTAAACGAAATGAGGATTCCGTACAACAAAAGACATTTTTAGCTATGATTTTCTAGCCTTTTGTGAGGTTTTATTAATTGTCACAAAAGGAGCGACATTTTGCGATAGTTTAGAGATTTTTCACTAAATGTGAAACATTTGGTAATGATTTGAAAAATTCGTTGCAAAAAGAGAACCTTTAGCGACGTTTTCAGAAATTGTTGCCAAATGTTTAACATTTTAAAAATAAAACGAAAGTCGTTTTCGTTTCATTTTAACGAAAACTCTTCCTTCTTTTTCTTCTACCATAGTCTTCCTCTACGTTTTGTGCTCTCCTTTGATAGAAAAAATTCATGTACATGCATTTTATGTATCACATACAAGTCCTCACGTATATATAAACTATGTATATACATATATATCAGAAATAGGCAGAAGCATAACCGAAACAATGAACACCATACCTCTAGCCATTGCAACCCAAAAACTCTATCCACTTATTCAATTCCACTGTCGAATGAAGTGTTTTTAAATGTTCTAACCTCTCAAACTCTCAAGTTAATGGTGTAAACTTTTCTAAAACAAAAGCAGGAGGTAGGGACCCAAAAACAACCCACAACTGTCCATATATTGTTCTGCCCATTACAGAGGCAATGGACAACAATAGACCATCACAATGGTTCTGAAACATTGTGATGGTTATGAATCATATGGACCATATATATGCAAGAGAGTATTCCAACATTCTTCACTTGGTCCATATAATTCAACATTAACTTTAAGGAGAAACATAATAAATGAATCATGGAAATAAGTCCTCTTATCACGATTAATATCTTTTATGTATTACATTATATTGTGTCTCTGCACACCAGTCCTTCAACTTAATGTATAAACCATATGTTTATTCTAGGTCCAAACTTAATGAAGATTCTCAATATAAACAAAATGAATATGTATAGGTGCATAAACCATATGAGAAACATCACATTGAATAAGAGTTTCATGAAAACAATGTAAATTCAATGATATTATTTTACAGAACCCAGTCCCATTTGTACTATATGATCCTTAAACTGTTTAGGTTCTATGCCTTTATTCAAAGGATCCGCAATCATCAACTCAGTGTTCATGTGCTCAATGACCACTTTCTTTTCCTTAACACGTTCTCTTATGGCTAAATACTTAATGTCAATATGGTTATTTCGACTTCCACTCTTGTTGTTTTCAGCCATAAAAACCACAACTGAGCTATTACAGTATAACTTTAATGACTTAGAAATAGAGTCCACAACTTTAAGCCTAGATATAAAACTTTTTAACCATACACCATACGAGGTGGCCTCAAAAAATGATACGAACTCAGCTTCCATAGTAGAAGTAGCAGTCAAGGTCTACTTGACACTTTTCTAAGATACAGCTCCACCAACTCACATGAAAATATAACCTGAGGTTGATTTTCTTGAATCAATGCAGCCAATAAAGCCTGAATTGAAGGTGTTCACTATTTCTAGATTTTCAGTTCGTTTGTATATAAGCATGTAATCCTTTGTTCCTTGAAGATATCTCATCATTTTCTTTACAGCTTTCTAGTGATTAATACCTCGATTACTCTAATATCTTCCTAACATTCCAACTGCGAATGCAATGTCTGGTCTTGTACAGACTTGAGCATACATTAAGCTTCCAACAACTGAAGCATATGAAATATTCTTCATGTTTTCTCGTTCGAACTCATTTTTCGGGCATTAACTCAAATTGAATCTATCACCCTTCACTACGATGCACAATCTTTCATCTGAAATCTCTCTAAAACTTTGTTGATATAGGTCTCTTAAGACAATCCCAAAATGCCTCGAGATTTTTCTTTATAGATCTTAATGCCAATGACATAAGATGCCTCACCCATATCTTTTATATCAAAATTCGTTGAGAGAAATTGTTTCACCTCTCACAATAAACCCTTATCATTAGTTGCAAGTAAAATATCATCCATATATAACACAAGATAACAAATCTTGCTCCCACTAATCTTCTTTTATATACACTAATTTGTGAGGTTTTCTTTAAAACTAAATGAAGTAATGACTTCATGAAATTTTAAATACCATTGACGAGATGCTTGTCTTAACCCATATATAGATTTATTAAGCTTGCAGACCAAATGTTCACCATCATTAGCAAGCCTATGGTAGTGTAGTCTCTTATAGGAAGTTTAAGTGAAACACTAACCATCAAACACTTACGAGAAATAAGTGAAAACTATAAGGAAAATTCATTTTGAATCTTTACTTATTTTTTAATGATAATGTCAATTTTTGAGTTTGCTTATGTATACCAATAAAAAAGTAGTCATGACATGTGTATTAACTTGATATTTGAGTTGGATTAGATTTGAGGGATTGTATGCTTTGATCTTTGTGAAAATGAAGTGACAGAATTGAGTGGTTGTATTTATTTTTCTTAAGGACAAGTAAAGATTCAAGTGTGGGGGTGTTGATAGGTCTGCATTAGTCTATGTTTTTCTATGTAATTGGCATGTGTTTTCTTGCATAATTGTTTATTATTGTTATAGTTTGATGTTAATTTAGGATAAGAATTGACTATTTTATGTAGGAAGGAAAATGGAGCAACTTGGAGGTTAAGTTAGAGATCAAAGAGGAGAAGAAAAGAAGAGTACTTCTATGGCCAATTCCCACGATCGTGGGAATAAGAGACAATATTCGGGGCTGTATTAAATTTAGGATTTTTGGACTATTTAAGGAGAATTAAGCCTCCATCTTCAAAGGGGGATGAAACCCTTCTGTAAAAACACCATCTTTAGAGTAAAGAACACTTATTTGGAGCCTTGAGGAAGGATTGAAGTCAAGGATCATCATCAAGATTGGGAAAAATAGCACGTCAACACCAAAATTTCCAGATTTTGGCAAAGAAGAGAAGGAGTCTTTTTATTCAATTTTCTATCAATCTTACTTCTTCTATTCTTTGTAAAATAGTTTATTTGAATATTGATGATGTTATGGATGTAACACCCCAACTCCCGCTGAACCCGAACCCGATATCGACAGTGATACCCGAATTCGTGCCCCGCGAGGGTGGC
>JANIIA010000005.1:20590733-20604135 GCA_027478495.1 Erythroxylum alaternifolium
TTAATTAGGACATTTAATTCAATTAATTAGAAATTTATATGAAAAGTTAATAAGTTAATAGTTATAGTTAAAATTATAAATTACATTAATTACAAAATTTTAATTTACTTAAATTATTGATTAATTATTTTAAGAGAGAATTGATAAAACTAAATTCATGTTTCATAAAATTAATAAAATTTTCACATTTCTTTCTTTTTAATATATGTATTATGTGACAACCTTAAATTATAAAAATATATAATTAATTAATTAATTAATTATGATATAATAAAGTTATTGAGATGTATGTAATAGTATGGTATAATTAATTAGGATATTTAATTCAATTAATTAAAAATCTAATTGAAAATTTAATAAGTTAATAAGTTAAAAATTATTGTTAAAATTATGAATTACATTAATTACAAATTTTTAATTTACTTAAATTATTTATTAGTTATTTTAATAAATAATTAAAATATTTATTAACAAAATTTTGGATAGTGGGTGGGCCACGGACTACGAGCGGGGCCGGTCGGACCGGCCCGTACATCCTGGCTCGCCGGTCCTAAGGCCATACCCATCCTGCCTATGGCCCGGCCTGTAGGCCGGTTAAACCGGGTCAAATTTGTTGACAGTAGGCCGAGCCAAGCCCAAATTAACATTCCTAGCCATAACTCGGGCCGGTCCATAAATATCTCTAATCATTTTTTATATGTCCAAAACTTAGAAAATGTAATTAAACGCATATTTATCATTCTATTTATATATAAAATGGATCAACCCGATTCACCGTCAACTATTTAATTAGTTGAAATAATATTTACACAACCAGATAAGCTAGAAAGATGTGGCAAAGTACAAAACTTTCAATCCAATCTCAAAAAGCAAAGTTACCTCACGGTCGCACTTCTCATTGGAACGAGGAGCTTGCTCTCCATCGCTCCGCCTAAGTTTCATCCTCCCTCTCAAAATAATCAACTCTCAACAAGCTTAAAGAATGGGTTCTTTCTTCCTTAGGACATCCTTGGGACGTAGCTGTAAGAGAATATCCAAACATTGTTCTTTTTCCGAGTCCTCGGGTGCTGCTAAACTGATAGTATCAGGCAACTCGATCCATTGTTACAACTCTTCTCATGTTTACCAAAGCCATAGAACGATCATCTTGGAGTCCATCTCCTCTGAATCTGTCAGGTTTAAAAGGCTTTCGGGCTGTGATTCTGGTAATTCTGTCAAAGACACTGCCTTCATTATGATAGACGTGCTTGCTTTTGCAGAGTAAATTGTGGGTAGTGCTTATTTCATGGTTTTAGAAAGTCAGGTGTCAAGTTGTGTTCTTTTTACAGGTATTGTTGAGGTTAGCTTGGATAGGCCTTGTACGAAAAATGCCATTGGGAAGGAAATGTTGAGAGGATTGAGCCATACTCTTGAAATTATTAATGAGGATAGGTCTGCTAAGGTCCTTTTGATATCCAGTGTGGTTTCCAAAGTGTTCTGTGCCGGCGCTGATTTGAAGGTAATGCATGTTATATTGACCAGGGATCTGATTGAACCTAATTGGCATCGGCGGAATTCTCTGGTGACAGCTGCATATTGTTACATTTTCTTTCCGAAGTACTATTTGTCATTCTAAACTCACATGCTCTTCAATTAATGAAATGTTTACAAGGTAGCAAAAGCTGGAGAGAGTTCATCTTGTGGAACGTCTAATTTCAATTCTGTCCAGTTGATTTCTGTAATTTTTTTATATTCTCAGCAGAGCAAGCGTATTGGGATATCGATTAGGCTGATTTGTGTTAGTATGTCATTTGTAGTTCTGTTTCATGTTTCTTTGTCATGATTTTATTCCATTCTAGACTTGAATATCATATTTTACGGTGTTTTTTCCTGTTCACCGTGACTTTTCTACTCCTGGTTGATTCCCTTTTGAGAATTCTACTTTATTGCATTCGCATAAAGATTTCAAACTTGAACCTCAAAATAAAAAAGTGATACACCTCTTAAGTTTGAGCTCCACGTTGTTTATAGTTAATAATTTATTTAAGAATGAGAATAGAGGACGTTATCCACCACATATACTTGTTATCTGAATTTGAGTCTTACCTATGACTGACATTTGATGCGATAGAAGTAAGCAGTGGCTTTGTGTGTCTCTTACTGGTTTTCTTAGAGTCTTTTTTGTGCTTTTGGATAACTGTCTTTTTTGCTGGCTGTGAATATTGTGTTAGCAACATCTTCTCTGTGACATTAGACAGGTATTTCTTATATGCATGCTTGACAGTTCTGCTTTTAAATGGATTGGCAGGAGCGCAAATCAATGACCCCACCTGAAGTTCAACTTTTTGTCAACACACTTCGTTCAACATTCTCATTTATAGAGGTATATTTTTGTTAGCCAAGGATCTCTTCTTCAGTAGTTATATGTCTTATCTTTACTTAATCTTTGCCAAAAGTCCAAGAAATTTGTTCTCTGTCCTTTTCTTGAACACTAAATAGTGGTGTAAAATTTTGTAGGGTTTCTATGATTACTTCCAGTATGTTATATAGAAATTCAAGAGTTTTAGGCTTGTAGTTGACTTCTGGTTGTAATTTTTGGATTCATAATCCAAGTCGTATAGTTCTTGCCACTAAATTCACTGCCTCAGGAACACACTATCATGTTTGGTTTCTATTGACAGTATCCTATGCGTAACTTTTAATTCCCAACACTTTATATAAATGCCTTCTCCTGGATGTCACTTTTCTTGATTTCTACCTCTTCCTTCACCACCATTATATGTTCAACCAGGCACTTCATGTTCCCAGTATTGCTGTCATTGAGGGAGCAGCATTGGGTGGTGGACTTGAAATGGCTTTATCATGCGACCTTCGCATATGTGGTACTCATCTCATTCACAACATTATCTGATGTATTCATATAACTATAATACTGATTGAGATGTGACTTCTCATCAAGTGCGCATGTAATGATTCAGGGGAAGATGCGGCACTTGGCTTGCCAGAAACTGGACTTGCTATAATTCCTGGGTATTTACTAATCTTTTCTTTTTCATTTTTTTGGATCCCTGATCTTAGCATATCTTTTTGACTGCATGACCTCTCTCTTTCTCTCTTTGTATGATTTGATTGTTCTTGGACGTATTTGTGCAAACTCATGCTGTGCATGAATAATCACTTTTGGCATATAGGGTGGAATACTTGATTTTTTACATTTCATTTTTATCTTTTCCCATGCACAGAAAAGAAATTTGATTTTTGTATTTACTTTTTTTGAGAGTTGCTATTTCCCTAACCTTCTTGAGAAGTTATATGTGATTTGTTACTTCCCAAACTTTTTTAGCGAATTACCTCATCAGATCCTGGTTCTGAACAGGGCAGGTGGAACACAAAGACTTCCTAGATTGGTAGGAAAATCAGTGGCAAAAGAACTCATATTTACTGGACGGAAGATAAGTGGCAGAGAGGCTAAGTCAACAGGTATATCTGGTTTGGAAGTATGTTAGGACCTTTGGTCATGGATTGAATCACAGGACGATGTACAGAGTAATCTTGCAACTCTGTTATATCCCTGTTCTTGTTAGAGTTCTTCTTCCTGCCTATTTTGAATGGAAGAAAAGAAATTCGGCTCTAAGGGAGACCGAAACCTTGGACCTCGTTAGAGAGAGCTCCAAATCTCTGTTTTTGATAAAATATGACTTCCCTCTTTATTCATGAAATAGCCCTTATATAGGCAATGTTCACATAGGAAAAGGAAATAAGAAAAGGGAAATAATTAAACCCTAATTAATATGATTTCCTAGAGTAATAAGGAAACTAGTAATATGTTTCCAAAAATAATAAACCTAAATTGCACCCTAATTAGCATGATTTGCGGCTGTATTTCTGGCCTATAAACACGTCCACAACATCCCCCCCAAGCTCAAAGGAAGAAAATTGTTACTGGGATAAAGTGACGTCTTCCCAAGTAGCATCCGGCTTTGGAAATCCGTCCCACTGCACCAATATCTCCTTGGTACCTCGATTCAAGCAGCCACGAAGGACTTTAAGAGGAATAGGAACAACCCATCCATTATCTAAAGTAGGCAAAGGAGCAACAGAAGGCAGCGTCCCTTGAAGGCCTTCAAAAGGGAGACATGAAAAACTTTATGAAGGCGGCTGGTAGGAGGAAATCAAGCTCATAAGCAACCTATCCAATGCGACGCAACACCAGAAATGAACCATAGAAACGAGGAGACAGCTTATTATAAACGTTCAACCACACCGAACGCTTTTTATAGGGATGCAAACGAAGCCAAACCCATTCGCCAACTATAAATTCCACATCACGATGCCCTCGATCATAGTAAGCTTTCATTCTTTGTTGAGCGGACAGCAAACGCTCTCGAATCTCCTTCAATGGAGCATCTCGATTTAGTACAGCAGAATCAACTACATCCACCTTTGTAGACCCAGCAACATAGGAAAGCAAATGAGGTGGAACACGACCATAAACTACTTTAAAAGGAGTTGTCTGAAGTGAGGAATGGAAGGAATTGTTGTAACAAAATTCAGCCCATGGGATCCATTCAATCCATTTGCAAGGATGATCACTCACAAAGCAACGAAGATACATTTCCATTGTTCGATTCACGACCTTCGTTTGCCCATCAGTCTGTGGGTGATAAGCAGACGAGAATTGCAATTTAGAGCCTTGAAGGCGAAATAATTCTGTCCAAAAAGTGCTAGTGAAGACCACATCCAGATCACAAGTAATTGTCTCCGGAATTCCATGCAAACGGACAATCTGCTCAAAGAAGACTTGCGCCACCCGTACAGCTATGTAAGGATGAGCTAAAGGAATGAAATGAGCATACTGCGAAAATCGATCAACCATGACGAACAAAACGGTTTTGTCACAAGAGTCCGGCAACCCATCAATAAAATCCATAGAAATATCAGCCCAAACCTGTGTGGGTAGCTGAAGAGGTTGTAACAACCCAGCAGGACTTAAATGCTTCGATTTATTACGTTGGGAAACAGGACAATCAGAAACATAAGTAGTGACAACAGATTTCATACTGATCCAATGGAAATCACTACGAAGGCAGTGCAAAGTCTTCTGAATTCCTTCATGAAAGCTATCATGGTAGGCAGCCAAGATGGTGGCAATCCAAGCAGATTTTTGTGGCAAGTAAACCCGGTTTTTGAACAATAGCAACCCATCTAAAATCTCCCAATCCGAACCTACATCCCCCTTGAGGACTAGATTCCGTTGCTCTTGGAGTTCCTCGGAAGCGGACAGATCAGCTCGAATAGACTCAATCAACGAACTTCGAGGTCCACTGATGGCACACGAAATTGGTTCCTCCGAAAAACGATTTGACAATGCATCAGCTGCTCTATTAAGGACTCCGGGCTTGTATTCAACAGAAAATATATATTCCATAAGTTTGCTCAACCAATGTTGTTGAGGTGGAGTAGACAACTTCTGCTCCAACAAATATTTGAGACTGTAATGGTCGATACGGATAAGAAAAGAATGACTCCATAAATAAGGACGCCAATGTTGAACTGCTTTAGCCAATCCAATTAACTCCCTCTCATATGCGGCCAACTTTAGGTGTCTTGTTGCTAATTGGCGGCCAAAGAAAGCAACTAGATGCCCATCTTGTTGCAAAACTGCTCCAATGCCTCCTCCCGAAGCTTCACATTCTACTACAAAACCTTTATCAAAATCCGGTAGTTTAAGAACAGGTGCAGTAGATAAAGCTTGTTTAAGCTTATCAAATGCATGCAAAGGTGCTTCAGTCTACGTAAAAGAATTCTTCTTCAACATGCCCGTTAATGGGGCTGTCAATTGTCCATAATCTCGAACAAATTTCCTGTAATAACCTGCGAGGCCTAAGAACCCACGTAATGATGTTAGAGATTGTGGCTGAGGCCAATCAATAATAGCTTGCACTTTGCTAGTATCCACTCCAACTCCTGATCCCGATATGATGTGGCCTAAATATGCCACTGAAGTTGCTCCAAAGGAACATTTGGAACGTTTCAAAAACAATTTATGTGCACGGAGTAACTCGAACACTTTCCTCACATGTTCTAAATGGATCTCTCGATCCTTGTTGTAAATCAAGATATCATCAAAGAAAACGAGGACAAATTGATGTAAAAAGTCATGGAATATCTCGTTCATTAATGCTTTGAAAGTAGACGGAGCATTGGTTAGCTCAAAGGGCATAACTAAAAACTCGAAATGTCCATGATGAGTTCAGAATGCTGTCTTTTCCACATCCTCCGAGTTCATTCCGACTTGATAATAACCAGACTTTAAATCCAACTTAGTAAAGAAGCAGGCTCCATGCAACTCATCCAAAAGTTCATCAACCACTGGTATAGGAAAGTTATCCTTGTTAGTCCTTGCATTCAATTCACGATAATCTATGCAAAGTCTCCAAGAGCCATCTTGTTTCGGGACTAGTAAAACTGGCAAAGAGAATGGAGATCTACTAGGCCGAATGAAGCCTTGTTGGAGCATCGCTATACACTGAGTCTCAATCTTGTTCTTTTGTCGATGTGGATAACGATATGAACGTACAACCACAGGTGCTGATTCCGGAAGTAAACAGATCCTATAATCACAATGTCTAAGAGGAGGTAATCCAGTTGGATCCTAAAACAAATCTTCAAACTCACCGAGGAGGTCATCCAAATCATTATCTTAGGCATACAAACTCTTGCCTCCATTCCGTTGTAGGCCTTGTAACATAATTGCCTTTCCCTCCATCGAAAAAGCCATGGTAAGAGCAGAAAAGTCTCATAAAATTGGCCCCAAAGTTTGCAGCCATTTAACCCCCAAAACAATATCAAAACCATCCAGCGGAATCACATAAAAATCAGCAAAGAAATTATGACCATCAATAGAAAATGTTACCCGCATACAAACCCCTAGACTCTGCACCTTGTCTCCATTGGCCACCGAGACTCGTGTGTTTGGCAATTTCTGAAATTGGATTGCCAATTGTTTAACCGCTGTTGTGCTAATGAAGTTGTGAGTACTTCCTGAATCAATCAATCCTAGCGCTAGTTGCTCTTGAATTAACATTTGTACTTGCATAGTTCGAGCATGTACCTGTCCCGTAACAGCATATAATGAAATTTCTGGAGCTGGTTCTGCTTCTTCTAAGGTGTTATCATTATCCCCATCATCCAATTCTACCCAAAAAAGCTTCTTACATTGATGTGTTGCAGAATAAGGCTCATCACAGTTATAACACAAGCCTTTGGACCTTTTTTCCGCCATCTCTGCTTGAGATAACTTCTTGATAAAAGGCGAACCAGAAGCAGAAGAAGCTGCTGGCAACGAATTTGTAATCCTTGCTTGTGAACCCGTTCTCCTGCTTGCACTCATCCTTGTAGGCTGCCACAAACCCCTGCAGTTATTGCTATTTTTCTGCAGCTGGTGTTTTTGCTCATATGCCCTTGCTAAACTCATGGCAGAGGACAAATCTGGTGGTTTCAAAAGTTGGACGTCCAACCGAATGGAATCGTCCAAACCGGCAATTGATAAGCCTGCATGAAGGTGATCCAATATGATTTCGTTTGCACGTGCCAATTTTTCCTGAAATTGCTTCTGATATTGCTCAACTGATCCCGTCCGTCTAAGGGTAACCAAATACCCTATTGGATTACTGCTCTCCGGAGGACCAAATCTCTGAAAGCAATATTTCAGAAAATCAGCCCAAGACATAGTGCCTTTAGTTTTCTTGAGTTGGTAAAACCAAATCTGTGCTTCTCCTAAAAGGTGGAATCCAGCTAATCCAACCTTCTCTGCCTCTCATATATTATGATTTTCAAAGAATTGCTCATAGTGATGTGCCCAAATTAAAGGATCTTCCGAACCGTCATATGTTGCAAAGTCCAATTTAGCATATCAGGGAACCTGAGATGTGTAAGTTCTTGGCTGAGAGTGATGACCTTCTGTACCGCTAGAATTTTTAGATTGGGTCGAATGTTCTCTAAGTGGAGTATCTCCACTATTTACCTCACTGCTAGTCGGACGTGATTGGATGAGTCCCGATCCTGTGATTGCTTGCAATAGCTTGGATAACTTCTCGTTGATTCGCTGTTCCATAGCTGAGAGTTTAGCATCAACACGAACTCTTTCCTCCCTTAAACGGGCATTGATATCGTCGTCCATAGTGATAGGCTCTGATACCAAATTGTTAGGACCCTTGGTTATGGATCGAGTCACAGGACTATGTATAGAGTAATCTTGCAACTCTGTTATATCCCTGTTCTTGTTAGGGTTCTTCTTCCTGCCTATTTTGAAAGGAAGAAAAGAAATTCGGCTCTAAGGGAGACCGAAACCTTGGACCTCGTTAGAGAGAGCTCCAAATCTCTGTTTTTGATAAAATATGACTTCCTTCTTTTTTCATGAAATAGCCCTTATATAGGCAGTGTTCGCATAGGAAAAGGAAATAATAAAAGGGAAATAATTAATCCCTAATTAATATGATTTCCTAGAGCAATAAGGAATCTAGTAATATGTTTCCAAGAATAACAAACCTAAAACATTGCACCCTAATTAGCGTGTTTTGCGGCTTTATTTCTGGCCTATAAACATGTCCACAACAAACTAATTCAAATACTCAAGTTGATATTAATTTTAATCAATAACGTGATCTTGCTTCAGGCCTTGTCAATTACTGTGTCCCTGCCGGTGAAGCTCATTTAAAGGCGCTGGAAATTGCTAGGGAAATTATTATGAAGGTACAAAAGTTTTGATTTTCTTGGATAAGAAATTATGTAATGCAGGGTAAAATTGCACCAGTGCAGAAATTTTCCGTACATCTTAAGAATTACAAAATAACGAGCCCAGATGCGGCACCTCAGTATAGTAAGTGGTGTCAACTTGACAGCTCTTTACTTGAAAATTATAGAAAGCATATTTTTTTCACTAGAGAAATCCGCACTCCTTTGTCTTCTATTAAATTATGCATAACCCACTCATATTGCACCAACTCACATGGACCTGAAGATCCACAATTGGGGGGGCTAGTTGGCGATATGATCTTTTCTGGCTACCTATGCTACTTAGTGACTGTAATAGACTGTCCATCATAAACATAAGAAGCAATGATCGAATTCATTGAGGTTTGGATAGGTATAGAAGTCTATACTTATGCTCACTTTAACGTATGAACCAAACTAGTTCTCAAACTTCATACCCATTATCCCCAGCATGTTTCCCTTCACAGCTCCACCTCAATGAAAGAAGTTACATGTTCCCAACTTTTATAGTGGAGCAGATTCTGTAACTTTTTGGATAGCTCTATCAAAAGCATTGAAAACATATATTTGTATGAAGACCTCGCATTGATATATAATTTCCACTGGTTGAAAGATATATTAATCCCTAGTGTTATTGGAAGAACCACAACCATATTTATTTCTTGGTGGCTCTACATTCAGTTCACAGGAATATCAGTTCTGACCTCATTAAAAGCTTTTTCTTAGTTATACCTTTTAAACTAAACGCTTCCAGTCCTATTTTGGGTTGTTCAATGTACCTGTTTTACTCCTTTGCCTGCAGAACTAAGACCATCTGATGTACTGATTGCACACCCAAATAACGTCATGTACTTCTGACAGGGTCCAGTGGCAATTAGGATGGCTAAGAAGGCCATCAATGGGGGACTTGAGATGGATATAGCCTCAGCCTTGGAATTTGAAGAAGAGTGTTACAAACAACTCTTAAACACTAAAGATCGCTTGGAAGGTTTGGCAGCATTTGCTGAGAAGCGCAAACCAAGGTACAAGGGGGAGTAGGAAAACCAAAAATGATACAACTTTAATCTACCTTGGGAATTATTTTGGCTAAATCTCTTTCATTTTTACTACTATTCTGGCCCACATTTGCTGGGTATTTAGATGGAGCTGATCTGTAGATTGTCTAATCATGATTCTTTTGGTATGTTCTGATCAATTTGGAAACTCTTGGAATGCTTTTGGTGGTTATCTTGTCCTAAATTGCAACTGTTGGTAAGAACAATTTGTAAAGTAGCAATAGACATTTAACGATGGAATTGCTTCGCAGATAGTAACTATATATTCTCATTCATAACTTTTCTATAATTAAGAAAGACAGAAATGTGGTCTTTATCTTTAACTAACATATTGAAGGGGCATCATCTTCATAACGGCACTGCTAAAAAGAAAGATCCCTCGTGAACATTTTACCTAGGTTCCCTACTTACCTATTTGCGGATAGGGAGAGGGCCAGTTTCCGTCTTCTAGGATATGATGATGTTGTCATTCCTACTGAAGGAAAGGTGACAAGTTTCTAAAAGATCAAACTGCTGTCTACTGTGCAACATGAAAAAGAGCTGAGGTATGAGAGAGACCACAACTTTGGAGCTCTATTAGAGGCTTCTATTTGGCTCTCTCTCTAAGAGTAACCGCAGGAAATGTTGCGCAGAAGAATGGTTTTAGTAGAGCAGACTTGACGAGTTGTTAGCTCAGGTTGTAAACGGTCCATCTGGACATTTGTTGTTTGCTATGAATTGTGTGCTCTTTTTGTGAAGCCAGCTGACCAATTCCGCAAGTTTGTAGTTCAGGGACCTAAAACGATACCCTCAACTGTATTGCAGAAGATAAACTTATTTGTGGAACGCAGAAAATGGCTTTGTGACTCTACATTGGTTTATTAAATTCCTGCTGCGCATGTTTACCAAAGTAGCCATTGACTACCCTTGGATGTTAGGAGGTCCAAGCAGGCAGAGCGGTGGCTATATAGATAAATTAACTCAACAGTCTCCTATCAAAGAGTTCAATTATCTGAAAGAGATCCTCAAGAAGGCTAAGCATCTGTGAAACTTTGGACTTGTTCTGCATCCTTTGAGATGCTGTACAAACAAGAGAAGTAGCAAACCCTTTTGGGTTGGTTGCCGCAAGAATTATGCTTTGACCCAGTAACCCGTCTTTAACAAATCTACTTCATCTTATCATAGGCTTAACAAGTCATGTTATTCCTAATGCTATCCTCAGTAATACATGATCAATGGTCTGCAGTACTTTTGAAGTCGACTTTTGAGAAGTTTTTTTGTATGATTATATTGGGATAAACAGAAAAAGTTGTCATCATTTAGCTGAAATTTACAATATATTTAAACAGGAGAAAGGGCAGAAGTGGTATATATAGGTAGGCTTTACAATTTGACAAGAGAGTGAAAACAAGAAAGATAAAGTTAGGACAACTACCCGAGAACAAGAACCAAACTTTTGGTATCTTAGAATCGGTAAATTGACCATCTATCAAAGTTTGTGAATCCCCTGGACTTCCCGTCTTCCATTTCCATAACTTCTTGATGGTATTTAGAGGAATTAATCTTGTTTGAACTGTCCTTTTAACAAAAGTAAAACAAAAATTCACTGCTTGTAGCTGTAGTATAGATCATGTTAAGTGTACTGAAAGAAATGTGCCTCTCTTTTTTTCTTGGAAATTAAATAAATTGGATTAATAAAGGTATGCAGACGCCACAACTGTGGCTCCCAACTGAGAAAAACCCTTCACAAAACTAAGAAGAGAATAGCCTTACACGTATAGGCTAATCTCCTTACCCACATTTTACATTCCCAGGGCTATCCATTTGGCCAGAGAACAGATCGCATACATGTACCCTCTCGATTCTTAACTTCCAATCAATATAATCCCCAATTCAAGAAGGTAGGTAAAACTACATCAGACAGGAAGCAATAGACCTCGATCATCACCAATTGACCTCCAAGCTGTTAACGTTTCTCTTAATGTAAGGAATATCGCTAGAACTCAGGAGGGAGAAGAGAAGAATTTCACAAATGGTTCAAATTTTTCATTGTTTGTTTTAGCCTTTACAACACCTAATAAATAGTACTGGACCCTTTCAGATTACGACACGTGTTTATTATAGATTGTTTGTTATGGGGCCGAAACAGATACGACGTGTATCTCTTCTTAACACTAATGCTAGTGTTACTACAACATTTCCTACTTCTCGCTCTTTTGCTTCCTTCTCTTACGTCATCTTCTTTCTTCCTTCTATTCTTTACATGTGCTGCTTTTGTTCGTAACATCCCCTCCTCTTCAGGAGCAACCTTATCTATCAGATTAATCTCAGGAAACCTCTTTTGTAATTCGAGCATGGTTTCCCAAGTGACCTTGTCTTTTGTTTCTCCTTGCCATCGCACCAATACTCAAGTTATGACGCGATTATATCGCTTAACCATCCTTCTTCCCCAAATGGCTTCCGGTACCTTCCTTGCATTGGTGAAGGTTGGAGATAATTGAGCGAAATAGGGTGTTTTGTCGGTGACGAATTGAGACACGTGAAAAGTTGGGTGGACTATTGATCTTTCAGGAAGATCTAACGTGTAAGTCACTGCATCAATTTTCATCGCGATCTAGAAGGGTCCATAATACAATGGAGCTAATTTCTAATTGGCCTTCCTCTGCATGAAGTGTTGTTGATAGGGTTGAAGGTTGACATAGACCCGCTGTCATAGTTCGAATTCTCGCTCCGTTCTTTTTTTCTCTGCGAATTTTGCTTCATCCTCTATTGTGCTCTATTTAAGTGGAGCATTATGTCTTGGTCCTGTAATGCTTGGTCGATCAAAATATTGCAGGAGTCCTTGGCTAAGTAAGGCACATAGAAAGGCGGAGGGTAGCCATAAAGGATATCCAAAGGAGTGGTGTTATTGGCTACATGATGAGTGGTATTGTGCCACCTTTCTGCCATTGACAGCTAGTAAGCCCACTTCTGCGGAATGTCGTTATAGTAACATCTGAGATAGGTTTCCAAGTCTTTATTTGTAGCTTCTGTTTGCCCGTAAATCTTTTTTCTTTTTTTGGTAAAATGTAAATGTATTATACCAAAAATGGATATGTATACGGTTCTCAGGGGCATACCCCGACCTGCAATAGTGAACGATATCCCCAATCAAAAAAGAAGTGAGGAGTCCACATCGTACAATTATTACACCCACTCCCTCAATACCTCCAAAGAAAGTAAACAAAGGATCCCAATACATCCAAAAAGACATAAAGGGTCCACATCCTACACCAATTACACCCACTCTCCCAATACATCCAAAGAAAGTAAACAAAGGATCCCTAGCTATACATCTAAAAGGAGGCTAGTCTAGCTAATTCCCCCAATGATTCAAAATAGACTCTAGCAAAAGTACATGAGAGTCCAAGTAATAAACAAGAGCTGAAAGTTGTTTTTTTTTCTACAGCTGCTGTGAACAATAACTCTGGCTCCGGCAGGTGATCAGTATCGCCGGCAATGTATACTCCTCCTCCATTGGGCCAAAACATGCCAAGTGACAATAGCACCAACGAAACTCCCAAAACCTAAAGAGTATTTGTAGTTCCCCTAGTTCAGCCAATAGGCCTGAAATG